>OX465410.1:3600000-4200000 GCA_950005105.1 Lycophotia porphyrea | reverse complement strand
TGTTCCGTGGATGGGCGACATGTTACACCGTTGGTCCCGGCTGTCATTTGTAGATCTTTGACAGTCGTTACAGGTATTCAGTGGCCCGTAAGTCTGACAACCAGTCTTTATAGGTGTATCGTATTGCCCAGTACTAACTTGGTTGTGGAGGTCATTTAGGCAGCCGATCCATGTAAAATATTCAACTGCATCCAGTTAGACTGGAAGCCAACCTCAACGTAATTAAGAACAGGCTAAGCAGATGATGATAAGGTTGGTGTTTCCTATCCAACTAGAAAAATACTGTGAAGAAAACCGAAAAAAAGTCAGATTGCTGAGAGCTGAACCGTCCAGGGTGCTCTGATCGTACTCATACCTATCTTTATTAATATTTTAAAGAGATAGAAGATTTTTTTGTTTGTACAAAATTAACTCCAAAATTACTGAACCCGTTTTAAACATTTTTTCACCCATAGAAAGCTAAATTATCAGGAAGTAACATAGGCTATAAATTATATTTATATCATGCAAATTAGCCGAGCCATCACAATTTTTGCGAACGAAGTCGTGAGCGGAGTGTTCTAAAACTTTGTGATTCTAAGTCTGCCTACCTACAATAACCTTGGAGCGTGAACTTGACCATCAAGCTTGACTTCGCCGTTGTCAAGGTGAGATTCTTCTTACATAATAAGCATTAATATTTAGCTTGAAGACCGCAAAGGCTTGTTAACCGAAAAACTTTCCTGAGTTTCCTTCGTGCCTCGGAAAGCACGTTAAGCCGTTGGTCCCGGCTGTCATTTGTAGATCTTTGACAGTCGTTACAGGTGGTCCAAAAAGTCTGACAATCAGTCTTACCAAGGGTTATCGTATTACCAAGTAGTAACTGACATGTGACATCTATCAACCCGCACTGGGCCCGCGAGGTAGTTTATAGCCCATTTCCTCTTATGAGAGCAGGCCTGTGTTCCAGTTCCGGCAGTGGAACCTGGAAACATTATTACGCTGTTTATGCATACAAAACTTCCTTGCTTGACAACAAACCCGAAGCATTGCTCCGAAAACCCCGAGGTCAAGGCTCCGTTCCGAATTAATGATCGATTTAAAATTCAAATCGAGTATCTACTTTCGAATCCAGCAATCGTACATATTTACTATAGAGTCAAGTTCAATGTGTTTTGAGAAAGCTCGGTTTTGGCAAAACGCCATGTAATAATTCTTTGGATTTAAAATAAGTTCTTACTTGGCAACGGAAAATCTTTAGCCGGTGATGGCTAAAGGAATGAAACTTGTTGACTCTGAACGTGGAAGCGTACGGGTAGTCCGCGAAATTCAAAATTTCTTACGGTATTTGCAATTTGCAGGTCAGTGTCAGGTTGTATGTTGATGAAAAATGAGTCGCGCTAGTAACACGTACTCGTATGTAATTACAGAATTACAATCATAAAAACATCAATACAACCCTCTAAATTCATTTAACCCCATTGAATGACTTTTTCACTAAATATTCATTGAATAGGGTTACATGAACTAAGAGGGTACTCTCTCCTCATCGTGGCCTGCCTTCTACATGGATCTTAACCATAACCTTAGGCTCCACGAAAACGGGCCATCGGTGGTCGCCAATGGTGGCTGTCATGCGCCACGTCCTTTGGTACCGCACAAACGAAGGTGGTCAGTGGCTGCCGCGAGTGGTCGGTATTTATTTATAATCCACCACCAGCGGCATTTCGCGGATACTAAGTCGCGAATGGCCGCCACCTGTGGTAGCGTGTCGCGGCCACTGAGTCGCGAGTGGTCGCCACTCGCTACACGTGTGCGGCGATGCCATACAAAACGTTTTAAAATCATGTAAACAGCTTGTCACCAGCCACCAGTGGCTGCCATCGGTGGCCCGTTTGCGCGGGGCCTTTAACTTACATACTACATCTATTTATCTCTTCGGGGATTACTGGCTTGATGTTATGTGTTAAAATATTGATTACCACCACTATTTACTCATCTGCTTATCCCCAACAACAAAGACTCAATGACATAACTCCAAAACAATTTAACCGGACTATAGAAAACCAATGACATGTCTAACTGTAATCGACAAAAACGACTAGTGACGTCATTGGGTGAAAGTCACTCTCATTTTCACAGAGTCACGCGTTCGAAACGAACAATTTGTTGGAGTTTTATGTAATTTTGAAGTGGTGTTTATTGGAAGATTTTTAAAGAGGAAGTCGATAGCGGATATTGGTGATTTTTGTCACGCAATACAATGCATCATAGAGATTTTAAGAGAATTATAGTCTTAGTCATGGGCTTGTCTCCGCATTGGTTTCAAAAATGCGTCATAATCTGACTAGCCTTTTACTAAGTCGGATTTCAGTATAACCGGATGCATTTAAACATATTTTTTTCATGAAGTGAGAGTGACTGCCTATCTGCCCTCCACAATCCATTTACTCTTATGGCATACCCGAATTTCGCCAGAAAGGAGGCGAGCCTGTTGACATCACTTTGACATCACATCGGAGTCCCGCGTTCAAAACAACCAATTGTTATGGTTTTAAGTAATTTTAACAAGCTGTTTTTTGGAAGAATTTTGGACGATAAGCGTTTGTAAAAACCTACTTGCAAAATAAACATCATTTATCATTTATCATTTATAGAAATACGATCGCCTTTACGCGACTTATTAATTAACTGACGAAATGTACACCTTTACCTTACCCTTAGGGAATTACAGGTGTGATGTTAATGTTCACTGAAGCCGTTGAAGGTATCCATCATCATCAGCCTATAATGTTCCCACTGCTGGAACACAAGCCTCCTCTCTATGAGAGGGAATGGGCTATAATCCACCACGCGGGCCAGTGCGGGTTGGTAGATGTCACATGACTTCGAATTTTTGGTTTCCTCACGATGTTTTCCTTCACCGTTTTTGAGAGCAGTGGTGATGAAATAAATATTCATATTATTTTGCTTTATTTAACTTGCAATGTTTGTGTGTGTTGTTTGCGTAAGTAATGCGCCTGCCTGCAGGGTTCGAACCCACGACTTACCGTTCGTAAGTCGGGGTCGCTACCACTGGGCCACCGCTGCTCTCAAGGTATCCAAGAAACTCAAATCTAGATTCCATGGAATCGAACCCAGGATGTCATGCTTAGCAGAAGCAATTGCGTTCACAACACCAACGAAGCAGTCAGACTTTTAATTGGACCACCAAAGTCACATGTACGTGACAAGCAAGCGCGTGCCCCGTACGCCCATCATCTGCCTAACCTTTTCCCAACTATGTTGGGGTCGGCTTCCAGTCTAACCGGATGCAGCTGAATACCACTATTTTGCATGGAGCGACTGCCTATCTGACCTCCACAACCCAGTTAGTACTGGGTAACACGATACCCCTTGGTAAGATTGGTTGTCAGACTTTTTTTGGGCTACTTACTACTTAAGGACTGTCAAAGATCTACAAAAGACAGCCGGGACCAACGGTTTAAGGTGCTTTCCGAGGCACGGAAGAAACTCGGTATGTAATGGGTGGTCACCCATCCACAGATCAACCTAGGCAAGCACGGCTTAACCTAAAGATCGACCCGAGCGGCTGTTATTATTTGGCCACGAGTTCCTCAATGCCCTGTACGCCAGACGACACAAATATGTGACAAACTGGTAGGTGAAATTGTGGGTTGGCCGTGGTAGGCACGCGTTTATGCTCTGGCGTTCAATATGTTAAACAAATTGTAAATCTTATTACTAACAGATGAGAGTAGCGGTGGCCCAGTAGTAGCGAGCCTGACTTACGAACAGTAAGTCGAGGGTTCGAACCCAGGCATTACTTTGTGTAATTTGTTTCGTCACCACTGCTCTCAAAAACGGTGAAGGAAAACATCGTGAGGAAACCGGCATGTCCTAGAACCAAAAATTCAAAGTTGTGACATCTACTAATCCGCACTGGGCCCGCGTGGTGGATTATAGCCCATTCCCTCTCATAGAGAGGAGGCCAGTGTCCCAGCAGTGGGAACATTATAGGCTGGTGATGATTTATAACAAGGGCACAAAAGTTGGCCATTCACAATTACGATTCCCCGAAACGACCGGTTTGCCCTCCGAGAACCATAAAAGATATCTTATCTTTAATAACGTTTATTAATCAAAAGTAAAAAGAAGCACATGACACAGTTTCCCTTTCTTGTTCACAAAACCATGGACAAGCAATTACCGAATCTTTTTCTTTTTCAATTATGAACAATGAAAGTTTTCGTTGTATGTACATAACTGTATTTGTCGTAAAAAGATTTACTTGTCTATGGAAAGTGTAACAGCTTTTATTTAGGGTTCCGTACCCAAAGGGTAAAACGGGACCCTATTACTAAGACTCCGCTATCCGTCCGTCTGTCTGTCTGTCCGTCTGTCACCAGGCTGTATCTCATGAACTGTGATAGCTAGACAGTTGAAATTTTTACAGATGATGTCTTTCTGTTGCCGCTATAACAAAAAATACTAAAAAAGAATAAATGGTACAGAATCCTTCGTGCGCATGTCCGACTCGCACTTGGCCGGTTTTTACAATTATTGTTCAGAAACAAAGGAATTTTGTTGTACTGACAGATTGTAATCTGCTCTGTAAAGTAGATTAGTAAGTTATTTATTTCCTGTTCGTTGGTCTAGTGGCAGCAATTGCGACTGCTGAGCATGAGGTCCTGGGTTCGATTCCCAGGCCAGGCAAATTGTTATCGGGTTTTCCCGAAGGAATTTCTCAGTAGCACCCACGGAGTCTGGATTAGAGCCCGGTAAAGGGCAATAGGCTCGCCCCCTATTACATGAGACTTAAACCTAACTGGTGAAATGTGGGTGTACTATTAGGTACACCTCTGCCGAAACCTTTTTTTATTTTTGGATGGGAAGTCATCAAATGCCCTTCTCCCGCTCTGGACAGAGCGGAAGGGAGTGTCAGACTAGTACTGACTAAAACCGATCCATGTTCCTTCCTTGCCCTTTGTGTTCCAGGGACGCGGTGTCTCTTTCGAACAGTCCCGTCAAATAAACCAAAATTGGCAAGCATGGCTTAACCTAAAGATCGACGCGAGCGGCTGTTATTATTTAATCATGAGTTTCTCTCGTCCTACATTGACGTTTGGTGTGACGTGGAATCTCATAAAATTAAGATCATTTCAATCGACATAATCTATCCTAATCCACTGCTGGGCTTGGACCTCTCCAAACTGCATCACAACACTGTCTTACACCTTCCGCATCCAAAAAGATAATTGAAGTTATACGTCTTTTGGCGCGTTAGGGAAAAATGATGACAGTAAATTTTTAGGATACCCGCGCACACCGTCACGAAAAACCGACACCCTGAAGTTAGCTAGTCAACATACACCCTGAAGTTAGCTTAGTGTCAGATATTGACAAGCCTAGGTTATTATTTTTAATCTACTGCTGGAGCTAGGAGGTTAGGTTGTATAGGTAATTGATATTAAACCTTGTTTCTACAAAAAGATTTTTATCTTGTTACGCCAAAAAAGTATAACTTCTAACGCGTGTTCATAAGTACACACACTTTTTATCTCATTGTTTTAATTCACGTATGCTCTTATTATGTCAAGTTCATGATGTTCTGTAAGTATAAACCATAGATAAAGGAATTCTATGTGTATTTTATCTATTTAGTATCATCTGCGATCCGCACATGCTCATTCATCTTTCAATGTGAGGTGAAGTCACCAGTTTTCGTCCATGTATGTAAATGTTAGATAATAAAAACAATATATCATAGAACATTACTGGGCACTAAGGTGGTCTTTTTAGGTTAATATATGTACAGTCAAGGAAATTAATTGTAATTGATGCCCTAAGTCAATTTGCACTGTTTTACTCAAATAATTAGGTGAATAAACAGACAATTAAAGTTGATAATCAGTTGCTTGACAGTATAATTAGTTTGCCTACGTTATTATTTATCTCAGATTAGACCACTATGAGCAACGTAATGACTTGTAAACTCTTTGTGGTCATAATTAACTCTGCAATGGAACCGCTAACTCAGTGCGCTTTGACTTCAGATCATCAAGTTCAGGTTTCTTTAGTATGGTTTCCCACGGTACCTATTACTAAGAAAAAGCTAAGAAGGTAGTTTTTTTTTTGAGTCGACTATTAATAAAAATGTCTAACTAATACATACCTTGGACAAAACAGTTCAAAAACACGTAATTTACAAAGAAATTCCATATTTATGGGATACTAACTTTTGCCCGCGGCTTCGCTTTCGTTAATTTAGAATTTGACAATGAATTCGGGTTGAATTCTGCTTGTAATGAATCATGATTCGAAAGACACGTGGCGCCATGTATTACCGAACGTTACAGTTGTTTTCCTCGGGAACAGTACTTTTTTTCGGGATGAAAGGCTATATCCGTTTCTGTACACCTGACAATGTGTTCAACCATCGGTTCAGTGGTTTAGGCGTAAAAAGGTAATAAAAAATTAGTGCATAAGTGGTATATAACCACGAGCTCCTTAAGAACAAATTCCTTTAAATTGGAAATCCCAGATCATATACTAAGTAACTATGTATATCACCAACCAAAACGTGTCCCTAATTGTAAATTTATGTTCCTATTTGCAGCAATGTAAGTTCCAGAACGATAACACCACCTCTGTTATGATTTTGAAACACATCTTTGTCAAAAACTCTGCAACAACAACAAAAAACCAGACACATCAACGACCACCCTACATTTATATTTTTATATAAGTATTACTAGCGGACGTCATGCAGTTTCACCCGCGTAGTTCCCATTCGCGTAGGAGTACGGGGATAAAATGTAGCCTATGTTACTCGCTGATAATGTAGCTATCCATTGCTGAAAGAATTTTTCAAATCGGTCCAGTAGTTTTTAAGTTCATTCGTTACATACAAAAATACAAATCTTTCCTCTTTATAATATTATTATATATAGATTATTGTTTATAATATGTCAAAAACTCAACAAACAATAAATTCCACAGGGATGACAACAGTACCTCCCACCCTACTCATAGCAGACGGAAGTGCGCCTCTTTGCTAATCAGAGCGTGGTAGAAACGCATACCCGATACAGTCTCACGATACGATCATAATTATGTGGCTGGGATATCGGGATAATTTAGTTATATCAATAGATGTTGTCCTTCATTTGCTAGAAATATAAATTATTATAATAAATATTACTTCCCTTTTTGAATCGAATTTTGTTACCAATTCCAAGAGGTTTAATTTTTTTTTAACGAAACCCTAATTCTTTTCTAAAATTAAAGTAAGTTTTCTATAAGTAAAGCCTTAGATACTCCTTATGGCATCAGCTATGTGCCAGTAAAAGTCCCGTCAAAATCAGTACAGCCGTTTCGGAGATATGCCATTTGAACCGGATTTTGTTAACAATTTCATGGGTTTTATTTTTTGTCCGGGTTGGAGTTTCGTTTTTAGGGTTCCCTGCCGAAAGGGTAAAACGGGACCCTATTACTAAGACTCCGCTGTCCGTCTGTCTGTCTGTCTGTCCGTCTGTCACCAGGCTGTATCTCATGAACCGTGATAGTTAGACAGTTGAAATTTTCACAGATGATGTATTTCTGTTGCCGCTATAACTACAAATAAAAACAGAATAAAATAAATATTTAAGGTACAACAAACGTGATATTTTGCTGTTTTTTTGGCTCGATATCAATAACCGCGACAGGTAGACCCTGCAAATATTCACAGAATATTTAGTAGTATATTCACTTTAAAAATATATAATAATGTTGTACTTATATATAGATAACGCACGACACGGTACCCTTCGCGAGTCCGACTCGCACTTGGCCAATTTTTTTGATGTTATTAGAAGCTATACAGGGTATAAGGCACAGCCCTCCACAAACTGACAGGGTGTGCATTAAGCTCCTTATTTTGAATCATATTCCACCGGATTTTTTTCCGGAAAGTTTTCATTTCGATTTTTTTTTTCAGTTGCTATTACTTTATTGAAATAATGTAAAAATACATCCCCTGTACGCAGCACTCCATTGATGTACATAAATAAATAAAAATCCAACAATGGATGTTGAAATACTCTAACGAAAGACGCGTGAAATCAGCTCTTCACTTCCTGCATAACTACAGAGTATTGAACTCGTCGTCGCACTTGCCGTTCGCTACGTGTGTTTTACCATATTAACAATACATTGCGTATGAGGAAATAAGATAAATCAAATTTATTGGATTCCCATAACATTTCTGAAATAATCTCTTGTACCGGTCATCTTAGTATGATATATCTTAGTATATATATGATATACTGAATTCACCCCATCAGTTTGAGGGGGCTGTTCCTTACTCCCTGTATTTATCTCTTTACCAATCTCATCAACAAACATACACACAAGAAGTTAGAAGGAGATTCACAGACCTTACTGGTGAGGTTCTTCAGAAAGGCAGATGCGTTGTACTCGCAATCGGCGTGCGTGTATGACCAGATGTATGAACGTGGACGAGGCAAAAAGAGTAGTAGTATGTAAGGATCGTAGCAGGTGGCGTTCTGTGGTTTCTGCCTACCCCCATGGGAAAAAGCCGTGAGTTTATGTGTGTATGAAGATCTTATACTAATTTACATGAGAATTATGTAAATTACCCACTTACTTTTACATTGAAACGAGGTCTAATACAATAGGCGTACTTACATTGAATTCTTGTATACACATGAGAACTTTTTTTTGCTATAATCGTAACAGAAACATAGTTCTCAACTGAGGGATAAATTAATTTGTTTAAACAAAGAATTATTGCTTTTAATTGTTTCATTAAAGAGTGGCTTTATTTGTTATTGTTTAGTTAAAATCGTGAACTATGTTGCCCTTCAAATGTTTTAATTCCACTCTCAAACAATCATTTAAAGTTTATGAAAACTTTTTTTTTTCGTATGGCATAACATTAAATGACTTCTCCCGCTCTAGGCAGAGTGGAAGGCAGTGTCAGACTTATACTGACTAAAACCCATCCATGTTTCTTCCTTGCCCTTTGTGTTCCAGGGCCGCGGTATCTCTATCGAACAGTCCCGCAGCCCTGGCAGGCTTCGGCCCTTGCGGGCTCCTCCCTGTTTGCTGACATCTCTTTGAGGTGCGCGTGGAACACGAACGCGCCGTCAACACGACCTGTCGTCAAAAGACGGACGGACGGCGAGCTAGCCCATTACTCACCGTCCACAGGTCCGCGTTTACGATGGCCGGAAGCCACCACGTGACCCCCGACGCCCGGGGCATGTCCCGCGGTGGCTAGGACGAGAGGTTCTGTCACTCTCACGCTCCTCCACCTCCTTCGCTAGCATGATTGCTTCGCAGAAGGAGGTGACGGCGTCCTATTCCCTCTCGTTCCGGACCATGGATTGAACCAAGGCCGGACGCGATAGGTCGCCGCTGCCGATCGCCGCTACGAGGACACGGCGGTGCTCCGCTCAAGCGGGGCAGACCTCCACAGTGTAAGTTTATGAAAACCTTAGCTTTAACCGCGGCTTCGCTTGCATGATGTTCAGTACTGTCCCACGTGATAGTACTACCGGGATAAAAAGTACCCTATATGTTAATCCGGGTTATAAACTATTTGTGTGCTAAATTTAATCCAAATCCTTTCAGTAGTTTTTGCGTGAAGAGTAACAAACAACTGCCAGGGCTGCGGGACTGTTCGAAAGAGATACCGCGTCCCTGGAACACAAAGGGCAAGGAAGGAACATGGATTTAGACTAGCTACTACCTACGGATTCACCAGAGTACATTAGACCGTTGCTCCCGGCTGTCAATTGTAGATCTTTGACAGTTGTTACGTAGTTAGTGGCCCGAAAGTAGGTCAACCAGTCTTACCAAAGGGTATTGTATTACCCAGTACTAACTGGGTTGTGGAGGTCAGATGGGCAGTCGCTCCATGTAAAATACTAGCAGCAGCTAGCAGTAGCAGCTGCATCCGGTTAGACTGGAAGCTGACCTCAACATAGTATAGAAACGCCAGTAAAAACATGATGCAGCATCACAAAAAGTTTGCAGATTCTATAACGTCTAACATGAGACTAAGTTGGCATACGAGTATAAAGGGTGTAAACAGACTCTTAACGAAGCTGAAAGGCACTTGTTCTCCCCGTCATTGCGATCATTTTTTTATTCTAGACCATACCTGGGAACCTTCTACTTACGGAGATATTGGGGGTCAAAGTTCCAACTTTTTCACAAGTTTTTTTTTTAAATACATGTTTTTACTGTACGATTTTTACTTTAAACACCTCCAGGACTCTCTTACTATTCAATCCATCCATCAGCACAATGTTTTGAGTGCGTTACATTGAGTCCTACTGTAAAACGTGACTGTACAGCCCAAAAAAAAAAGTCGTTTCCCAGCACTAATTTTTGCGTAAAGTTACTTAGTTTGATGTGCATAATGCTTGGTTGACGGCTTCATGAAGAGTCTGTTTACACCCTGTATGTGGTTGTAATGGTACGGCCACTCATAGCCTTCAGCTGGAACACATCAAAATTGTTAAGTGCAGAAAATATATGGCTCATACGGGGTGAAAGGGACACCGACGCGAAAACGGCTACCACGTATTCTGTCCATGATTCTAAGCCCACCCACATAGAAATTTTTCATAGGTTATTAAAAAAAAAAACAGTTCTATACATTTTGACCGTGTAGGTATTGAACTTTTGTAGCAAACATCTGATTTTTTTTTGTCAGGTGTTGATGGGCACTGACTGTATCTATGATGTCTTTGATATTACAGATAGCCATAAGCATCGATAACCACTTCCCAGCAGATTGTGTGTCATGTTGGATGACTGGTTGTGTCATTCAATATCATTAATAAAACTAAAAAAAAGATAGAAGATCGCCTGCCATCTCCAAACAATACACACACAGACACACAGTTAAACGCATGACCTCCCATTTTCTCCACACTTGAGTAACAAGGAAAGTGGTCGTAATTCGAGTGCACATAGCAGTGAGTAATTCAATTTGTAAACGACATTTTCTAAACTTTCACTGGTTGAAGCCAAAAGTAAATAACTACGCGGTCCGCTTGCTATAAATGTCAACATGACATTTGTGTAATGTTTACGAAATTCACGTAAATGGAGGTGAGCCTTTATTTTTAGTTGTTTCTTTTTTTCTCGCTCTCTTTAGCAGTTAATGTCTTGAGTTGGCATCTAGCATCAGGAGGAGCACGTGGCTAAATAATAACAGCCGCTCGGGTCGAACTTTAGGTTAAGCCGTGCTTACCTAGGTTGGTCTGTGGATGGATGACCAACCATTACATACCGAGTTTCCTCCGTGCCTCGGAAAGCACGTTAAGCTGTTGGTCCCGGCTGTCATTTGAAAATCTTTGAAAGTCGTTAGGTAGTCAGTGGCCCAAAAAAGTCTGACAACCAGTCTTACCAAGGGGTATCGTATTACCCAGTGCTAACTGGGTTGTGGAGGTCAGATAGACAGTCGCTCCATGTAAAATACTGGTATTCAGCTGCATCCGGTTAGACTGGAAGCCGACCCCAACATAGTTGGGAAAAGGCTAGGCAGATGATGATGTCATGAGTTGGCATCTCATTAGTTTGGTACGTTTACAACAAAAAATTTACCTGCGTAATGTGCTTTGCCCGACTAAGCGAGAACACAGACAGTATATGTTTTTCGATAATCATCATCAGCAAATCCGCAAATCTCGTATTCGAAGTAAGGTTTGCGGTAACAGAATTCTATTCTGGGTTAAGCTTGCCGTTGTACATACATACTTATTATAATATTATAAATGCAAAACCACTGAACTGATAATCCTGAAATTTTACATATACGTTGGTCGAAGCTATTGGCTATTAAGCCATTGGCTGACACGACTATCGGCACAATGACTGCTGTACTCGCATCCCACATGTCGACAACCTCGCGAGCCAGATCTAGATATTTGAACTGTTTATCTTTCTCTGCTTTCACGAGGCTCTCGTCATGCGGGACTGTTACATGTGATCTTTCATTATTAGAAATTCGTCAAATACACGTTACTTCCAAAAGAAATTTGCTTTGAAAAGTGGTTCTAAAAGTAGAACTGCTTAATAACGTTGCCCACACGGTTAAGACTTAAGACAAATAGAAAAATGTGCGATTTTTCATATTTGCTCGATAGGAACGTTTTTGTCGATGAAACCGCTGCAATGGCAATTTGGTTCTCTAAAAATAACTGAATATCCTAACAAATATTTTAAATACGAAATTAAGTTTGTTTGTTACCTTTTCACGCCTAAATCTCTGAACCGATCATTCTGAAAGGGGTTTGAATTTAATGGCCGGCTTATCTTCCGCCATTTTATTGGTATTGGTTCCATGCCTGCTACATTTAAAAAATAATAAAATGGCGGTAGTTAGGCCTACCTGGCTTCATACAAAAATCTTCCAAGCCCTTCGTATTTACGTTGTCAGGTGTACAGGAACCGGCGCGTTCGTGTTCCACGCGTGCCCCATAGAGATGTTCGCAAAAAGGGAGGGGCCCGCAAGGGCCGATGCCTGCCAGGGCTGCGGGACTGTTCGAAAGAAATACCGCGGCCCTGGAACACAAAGGGCAGGGAAGGAACATGGATGGGGTTTACTCAGTACAAGTCAGACACTTCCTTCCGCTCTGCCCAGAGAAGTCATTTGATGATTTCCCAAGGTGTACAGAAACGGGGCATACTCGTACTACTGTTCCTGAGGATAACAACAATAACGTTCTTATGATAATAGATGGCGCTGCGTGTCTTTTGAATTATGATTGAATTCTATTATTATAAGTCGAGCACAACCCGAATTGATTGTCAAATTCTAAATGAATGCGAGTGAAGCCGCGGGCAAAAGCTAGTCTATGATATTATAAGACTAAAGATCGACACGAGAGGCTGTTATTAGAGATGTCAGCAAACAGGGAGGGACCCGCAAGGGCCGATGCCTGCCAGGGCTGCAGGCTTTTCGAAAGAGATACCGCGGCCCTGGAACACAAAGGGCAAGGAAGGAACATGGATGGGTTTTAGTCAGTACAAGTCTGACACTCCCAGCGGGAGAAGTCATTTGATGATTTCCCATCCGCAAAAAAAAGGGGTTGTTATTATTTAGCCACGAGCTCCTTTGACACACATACTATGTAGTTAGCTGAATTTAAAACTACGACTCACTTTTAAAATTTTCTTTTGTTAAAACACATTAGTCAAATGTTACAACATCTAGTGACAATGAAATGTTCGTTCACTACTTACATTGCCATTCTTTCTTTCATTCCTCACATATTTCGACCATGCTGCTTTTCATTTTTCTATTTTGGTGACAGCTGTTTTACTTTGTACATAAGTAATGTTGGTTTAAACGACATGTGACAAAAAAGTTTCTAGGTGTTATTAGGTATCCTTACTAGTACTATACACCGTGATTTTTTAGACGTCTGACAAAGGTGGTCCACTCAATGTATACGACATAAAATACCTCTAGGCGTGTTTTATTTACCATTCATTAAGTTAATTGGTACAAAGAAAAATAAATAATACATTAGAATTATGAAACATTCTGTTAATAATGTTTACGTATCAAACAGTAGAACATACCTAACCATCGCACAAGTCGAGTAGATACATCTACGCTCGCAACAGAATGTTTCAACTACGTTATGCATCATAATAATGAATATATATATTTTTTATTTTATCTCGCAAATACCATTTTTTTTGTTATGTATTTATAGTAGTCATCGGATACATGAAGTGGGTTGCCGTTGTCAGACGACTAAAAAGTCACGGTGTATATTATATTAATATATTATATTATTTTGTTTTATAATATTATAAATGCGAAAGTGAGCTTGTTTGTTTGTTTGTTACCTTTTCACGCCTAAACCACTGAACCGATTATCCTGAAATTTTGCATGTACGATTTCAGGTGTACAGAAACGGACAAAACTTTAATTCCAAAAAAATTACTGTTTCCGAGAAAAACAAGAATAACGTTCTAATTATAATAGATGGCGCCACGTGTCTTTCGAATCATGATTCAATCACATTATAATAGAAACTTCAGTAATGCGAATTGATTGTCAAATTCTAAACGAACGCGAGCGAAGCTGCGGGCAAAGCTTTGCTATAAAAATGCCTCAACTAGAAATCTCACCCATCACCCTAATTCAAGTTGCATGTATGATGCATGCATGACAAATGTCCACGGAATGCAACAGTTCAGAGAAAGTGCCTCCTAAATCTGGCTGGTTTCCGCTGCAACCGTAAAAGATTGACGGATAAAAGAAAAAGAAATTAAGGCTTAGTTAATAAAGAAACCAGTTGATTTAAGGTGGTTGCGTCAGGGTAGCTCGCGAAATTCAAATTTTATTACGTTTTTTGTAATTTGCAGGTCAGTGTCAGGTTGTATATTGATGAAAAATGAGTCGCGCTAATAACACGTATGTAGTTACAGAATCACAATCATGAAATTCATCAATATAACCCTGTAAGTCGATTTAACCCTATTGAATGAGTTTTCATGAAATATTCACTGTTGGCTATCCTGACGCAACCACTTTTGGTTTTTTTTTTTTAAATAACGGCATTAATACTTTTTTTTTAAATTATTGTGGCGTGACATAAAGAGTTTTATAACAATTTATCGATTTACTGTCCATCATGTTTTCGACTATATAACCAGTCTTACCAAGGGGTATCGTATTTCCCAGTAGTAACTGGGTTGTGGAGGTCAGATAGGCAGTCGCTCCATGTAATATACTGGTATTCAGCTGCATCCGGTTAGACTGGAAGCCGACCCCAACATAGTTGGGAAAAGGCTAGGCAGATGATGATGTTTTCGACTATACATAACATAACATCACGCCTGTAATCCCCGTAGGGTTAGGCAGAGGTGTACCTAATAGTAAACCCACATTTCGCTAGTTATGTTTAAGTCCCATGTAATAGGGGGCGAGCCTATTGTCCATCAAGCGGGCACAAATCCAGACACCGTGGCTGCTACTGATAAATTCCTGATAGAAAAACCCAATAAAAATTTCCCGGACCCGGGAATTGAACCCAGGAACTCATGGTCAGCATTCGCGATTGCGACCACTAGACCAACGAGGCAGATCGACTATATGTTTTGTAAAAAGGGTATTTTTCTCGCTTGGCAGTTCCCATGTATTAAGGGTGTAAGAAGGCTCTTAACGAAGTCAAAAGGGACATGTTCTCCCCGTCATTGCAATATTTTTTCCGTTCTACACCATACCTGGGAACCTTCTAGTTACGGAGATATTAGGGGTCAAAGTTCCAACTTTTTCACAAGTTTTTTTTTAATACATGTTTTTAATGTATTCTTTTTACTTAAGACACTTTCACGACCCCCGCGCTATTCAATCCATCCATCAGCACAATGTCTTGAATGTCTTACATCAAGTCATACCGTAAAACGTGATTACATACGTGCAATAATTTTTGCGTAAAGTTACTTAGTTTGATGTACATAATGCTTGGTTGACGGCTTCGTGAAGAGTCCGTTTACACCATATAATACTGATACTCATTCTACCTGCACGTAGAGTATTTTTATGATAGTTAGGGAAAAACAGGTGATGATGTCATTTTTCATCATTATCCTGCCCTTATCCCAATTTATTTGAGCTCGGCGCAGCATGTCTTCTATTCTTCTTTATTATTCGTCATCTCAGCATTCATCAGCACCTTTTTTTTTTCTTTTTTTCGGATGGGAAATCATCCAATGACTTCTCCCGCTCTGGGCGGAGAGGAACGTAGTGCCAGACTTGTACTGACTAAAACCCATCCATGTTCCTTCCTTGCCCTTTGTGTTCCAGGGCCGCGGTATCTCTTTCGAACAGTCCCGCAGCCCATTCAACAGCACCTAGATAATCGTTTTTATATAGTATTTTTTTCCTGAATCTTCTAAATAGCTAACCCAATTTTCGTGATCAATGACAATCTTACATAACCTACTAAAATCACTCCACAAACGTGACTATAAACCTAGTTGCACACCTGCACACCTGTTTCGCTCTATTCTATGACTGTTTTCACTTTCTTTGACCCGCGCGCTTGTACTTTCGAAGTGCCGTACCGAACTACCGATGAACAGTTTGTGATCTGATTGGATTTAAAGATTTGATTGTGTTTTGTTTTTGGTAAACGTGGAATGGACGAGATTTTTATTTGAATAGTGTCTGTTACCTTCGTTCGCGTGAAATTATTATTAAAAAATAATTATTTCCCTTTTTGAATCGGATTTTGTTACCAATTTCAAGAGTTTTACATTTTTTGCACGGAACCCTTTCTCTATTCTTATCTTAAAATTAAAATAATTTCGGAGATAGCCTAAGGAGGTTTGCCTTGACTAAATAGATACCAATCGACATAGATTGTTAAAAACAATACGACTTCAGAATACCGGGCACTGCAGCGGGACTATTCGAAAGAGATGTGACGTGGCCCTGGAACACAAAAGTGTTAAGAAGGAACATGGATGGGGTTTTAGTCAGTACAAGTCTGACATTCCCTTCCGCTCCACCCAGAGTGGATTTGATGATATCCCATCCGAGAAAAACAAAAAAAAAGGGGTAAAAGGCACTCCGGATATGTTCATATTTTAAAGAAATAAAATTGGATCAGAATTTAGACGTAAGGACGTCAAACAGAGTTATAATTTTTTTTTTTTGACGATTTTTAATTGAAAACTAACAGTACAGGCCTGAAGGCACCTAAGAAGCCAATTCCTACCGGCTTCCCTTCGGGAACAAGGCACTACTACAAATCTAGAAGTCTATTGTACATAGTTAAATAGTATACAGGGTGTAAACAGACTCTTCACGAAGCCGTCAACCAAGCATTCTGTACATCAAACTAAGTAACTTTACGGAAAAATTAGTGCTGTCCCCCTAAATATTTATTTTATTCTGTTTTTAGTATTTCTTTTTATAGCGGCAACAGAGATACATCATCTGTGAAAATTTCAACTGTCGAGCTATCACGGTTTATGAGATACAGCCTGGTGACAGACGGACAGACAGACACACAGACGGACGGACAGCTTAGTCTTAGTAATAGGGTCTCGTTTTACCCTTTAAGTACGGAACCCTAAAAAAGGTCTTTGACCCTCATTGAGACAGTTCCACTTTAACTTTATCATGGAAAACACCAGTTTAAAATACACAATATCACATATTTCTTCCTTCCCAATTCTGAAGTACATAAATCAGTTACTGAACGAAAATTCGAACCCAAACATACCAACAAAGGGTAGTTAAACTCATTATCGGTTCTCATAAATCGTTAACTACATGAGTCAGTTTAAAATACGGGCGATCAAGATAACTATGGTATTTCGGCCATGTTTTTTAAACTGTATTTTGACCTCAAAAGGTTGTTTTAATTTATAATGTGTGTTGTAAAAATTTTGATTTCTTTTCGTGGCTTTGGTCTGATTAGAAAGTGAAATAGATTATGTTGGTACCAGTTTTTAGAAGCCACTTTAGTAGGATCTTGTAGCTAAATAACAGCCGCTTGGATAAATCTTTAAGTCAAGCCGCGCTTGCCTAGGTTAGTCTGTGAATGGGTGACATTACATAAATAAATATATGTAATTATAAAAAATATATCCTGATTATGATTGTTTTAATTGACGGCACGGTTGGCGCAATGACTGAGCGATTGACTGCTGCGCTGCGTGTCGTGGGTTGGATCCCCACACGGAACAAATATTTGTATGGCCTACAGATAGTTGTTCCGGGTCTGGCTGTTTGTGTAAGTGAGTTTAAATGTTTGTGAACACATCCACGATACAGGAGAAATTCTTTGTGTGGGAGGAACGTTTTTATAATAATAATGAAAAATTAATTGCAAAGAACATGAAAGACTTATATATGTACTTGCCTATAATATTATTAATTGACTTTTTTTCTTTTGGTTGATTTTCTGTTTTGTTTTATTTATTTATTTAGTATATGGAGGACTTACAGCTAATAAAAACAAACAAAAAAGGAAACCATAGTCTCCAGAAAGCCAATTACAAATCCTCACGGAGAGACTTATTATAATAAAAAATCATGGTATGAGCGCAAAAACAGAAAACACATCGCTTTCATCAAAGTAATAGAATATTAATATTCAATTTGCAACTATATGATTAAGTAAAATATATATATAAATATATATCTATTATATATATATATATATAATAAAATAGAGAAAAAAACAAAAACATATAGTATAATCAACCGCTACTTGAAAAATTTGAAGCTTAAGCACCTTCTAGCCGAATTCACACTAATTGTGAATGGATCTAAATCATATTATTTTTTTTTTATTTGTTATCATTATTTTTTTTGTTTGTATTAATATTTTAATTTATGTAATAATTTGCACGCCGTAAGGTAGACTGTAGCCGATCTCATCAATTTATGAATAGCATCATACTACTGTACCTACATTCATAGCAAATAAAGCTCTAATTCTGATTCTGATTCTGCATACCGACTTTCCTCCGTGCGTCGGAAAGCATATTAAGCCGTTGGTCCCGGCTGTCATTTGTAAATATTTGACAGTCGTTAAAGACAGGTACTATAACTACCAGACTAACTACCCTGTACTAACTGTAACTAGAGAACAAACGATCTTCGAGAGGCCTCAAAGCGAGTCAAGAAATAGTCGTTTTCAAAGCGTTTCGTATTCCTACAACGACTTCTAAAAAGACTGACGTAAGCTTTTCGATAGCTTATGTCAATCCAATACATTTTTGAAATTTCCATCACCGTTAACGCGAATAAAATGTTACTTGGTCTAGACTCTCATGGTCCTAACGAACAACACAAGAGAAGTCGTCTGAAAAGGTTAAAGCAAATTACTTACTGTACAAATGTAATGACACCGACAGTACATGCCATCAAATAAAATAATACGGAGTGAAAAGTGTGAACCGAGCTTTATGAAATTTTAAACTTATTGCTTGAGTATTTTCTCGCCAATTTATTGTCTTTGTTTTTCGTAATGTTCGGAAAAATAACGGTTTTTGGTGAGAGAACGGAGATCAACGGAGATTTATTTGTTTTTGGGTATTTTCTCCTAAAAAGACACCCTCTGAGAGCTCACACAATCATTGTTCTTCATCAAGCTCATCACCGGCATAGTCTTTTCCCAACTGTGTTAGGATCGGCTTCCAGTCTTATCGAATTATTTAATTACTTATGAAATTAACCGAATGCAGCTAAATACCAGTATTTTACGTGGAGCGACTGCCTATCTAACCTTCACAACCCAGTTAGTACTGGTATGCGAATAGATAAAAAAAATAATTCAATATTATATTCCAAGAGCTGTCGATGCACACAGTTATGTACCTTGAAATTTCTTTTTCATCCCTCACTACGCCATCTCACGCAATGATTTTGAGTAATATTTTAGTATTCAAAATTACGGAGGGGTCAACGGGAATAATTTTCAATTATTTTAATCAATTCCCACTGGCCCCACTAGTGGGGCTACGGGCAGTGGGGTCAACGGGAATACACCTAAATTACGTGTATGGAGAGCCATTCCTATTTTATTTTCTTGTTAAATTCATATTTCTTTTGTGTAGCGGCTTATAGAAGACTCCTACTCTCCAAATTTCAACTATGTGGTGCCAACAGTCTCGGAGTAAAATGGCTGTGACACACCCACAGACAGACAGACTGACGTATTGGGTGAGTCTATAAAGGTTCCGTTTTTGCTATTTGGCAACGGAACCCTAAAAACCAAATATCATCGTCGATAGCATCATTTTATAAATCAGTTTTTGTAAGTGTACAAGGATATCTTTGCGCTGGATAAAAGTCAGATAAAACGACATTCAACTTATTTTTGGAAGACATTTCACAAGATTTCATGAAATTCTATTTATAGCAAATCATAATAATATTTTTTTTTTTTTTTTTTTTTCTTATATATATTTTTTTTTAATATTTCTTAAGAAATATGTAAAAATATAAAAAAAATAGTTAAGAAAAATTAATAAACGGAATAATAAAATATTTATTCAAAATTATAATAATGATCACCAAAAATCAATCACAGGGGCCCCCCCTGTGATTGTTGGTGATCATTATAATTTTCCCCTGTCAATGTCATTCAAGATCCTTAAGGTACTGTTATACGACTGAGTGATTGAGTTATAGCAACGCATAGCGGTAGATACAGCGTTAACTATAATTATCGCTCAGGTATCTCGGAGACATGACAGAATATGTCACTTAGAGATGCATTTTGAAAAGATAATTACTCCGAAAATAAAACCTTAAACAAGCCAAGCAGAGCAGAGGTGTAATGTTTGTATGCAAACTAACTAGAAAGCAAGAGTCAGTGGCCACTTCCACTGCCAGGGCTGTGGGACTGTTCGAAAGAGATACCGCGGCCCTGGAACACAAAGGGCAAGGAAGGAAGGATGGGTTTTAGTCAGTACAAGTCTGACACTCCCTTCCGCTCTGCCCAGAGCGGGAGGAGCCATTTGATGATTTCCCATCCCGAAAAAAGAAAAAAAATGGCTTCTTGCATGAATGCAATGAAATGCATCGTAAGAAAATAAATAGGTCGCACCTAAATTACATACATAACATAACATCACGCCTGTACCCCGTAGGGCTAGCCAGAGGTGCAACTAATAGTACAACCACATTTTGCCAGATATGTTTAACTTCCATGTAATAGGGGGCGAGCCTGTTGCCATCTACTGGGTATGAATCCAGACTCCATGACTGCTACTGAGAAATTCATGATGGAAAAACCTGTTAGCACTTGCCCGACCCGGGAATCGAACCCAGTACCTCATGCTCAGCAGTTACGCTTACGGCCGACCACATGGCCAACGAGGCAGTCACTTCACACGCTTAAAATTCCCTGTTGAAGTCTGTTCGTCGAATGATAATTTTCGTTACTAAACCGATCGTTGAAAATCCAGCAATTTACTTTTATTCAGTATTAAATGCCATGTAGTGAAAACAACCATAAAAAAAGAAAAAAAATAACAACCAATCCGTTATCGTCTGATTCGACCTTTGAGGTGCATACCCACGGCTGCGCACGGATAGGCTACGCACGTGTGTAAAGCTTCACTTTGTAAGACAATGTATGTGATTGTGTCCACTGCAAACCATGAACACGCTATGCATCAATTGACGTCATTAGTACATGCGTGGCTTGCTCGAATGGCGCTCACAATAGTTCAACGCTGTCAACGCCATGAACGTGCATGCAATACACGCTATACACGAATATTAACCCACGACTATGCCGCGGTGGGCCACGCACGCTACAGTTGTACGTAGTTGTGGGTGTGTAGCGTGTACTGCAGTGGAAACAGACCCACGTTGTCAAACAAATGAATCCACGCAGCTAAAATGCGCTGCTTGCCCGTGCACAGCATGCATCGCGGTGGGTTTGCACCTTTACTCGAATGAGAACCTCTTTTTGGACCACCGAAAAAGTAGCCCCATTAGTGTTGCGACCGGTCGATACCGATACCAGTTTACCAGTTTCGGTACGCATCTGACCGGGTTTTTGGTAACGCGGCCCGAATAGTGATGTGACTATTCGGTGCGACGTTTATTGTGATCATATTGTTTTTGCACATGCAAGATTTGTTTAACATTTATTTATTTTTGTGTTCATACTATTTTGTAAGCTAACAAAAAAGTGTTTTTGTTTTTTAATGAATGTATTAATTTATCTATGAACTTACTATTACAAATCTGAATTAAATAAATTTCTTTCATAGTAAAAAGTAGTTTACATTAATAATAAATTCTTTACACGCCAACGATATCACTTACTAGCTTTTACCCGCGGGTTCGCTCGAGTAAAGAATCCAACGGGAACATCCAACAGGAAAAAATTAAGTCATGTCATGGTCTATCCGTATGCCAAATTTCATCGCAATCCGGTCAGCTATTAAAGCGTGAAGACGTGACAAACAAACCAACTCACTTTCACATTAAAAATAATTAGCACGTGAAGTTGACTGTCCCGCAAAGTATGTAAATGATAATTACGTAAGTATTCCTTTACTTCCTGGAAATTGAGGTTATTATTTCAATTAAAAATAATGATTTTAATTAAAAATAACAGCTTGTAATTATATCTACCGCTGCAGGGCAAAGGCTCTCCTTAAACAGAGAAATAAAATCCATTGATTTTTACCCGACTGCAAAGGAAGGGTTATGTTTTGCGTACCTTGTAAGTTTCTTTGTAATTTGTAAATTTCTTTATTACCTCGATGTTCCAAATGGCTGGATGGGTTTCGATGATTAAGGTATCATTAGATACAAGGAGGGGCCTGCCAGGGCTGCGGGACTGTTCGAAAGAGATACCGCGGCCCTGGAACACAAAGGGCAAGGAAGGAACATGGATGGTTTTAGACAGTACAAGTCTGACACTCCCTTCCGCTCCGCCCAGAGCGGGAGAAGTCATTTGATGATTTCCCATCCGAAAAAAAAAATGTATCATTAGATTTGTCTCAAAAATCCAAGTGTCTTTACATAGGTGTTTAAAAAAATACCCTATAGGTTTTGATTACCTTGTGCAATAGCAAAATATGCGGTTTAAACGGTCAAATCTTTTGATCGCGTTGACTTAAGTACAAGTTTTATATTTTTTACTGCTCCAAGGAGTAGTAGACTTGAGTATTTGATATTAATTTCAGCTTGATACCTCCACGCGTTCCTGAGAAAAAGGGTCTCAACACACGGACAGACGGTCAACAGTGACCCTATACGGGTTCCGTTTTTGCCGACTGAGGAACGGAACATTAAAATTAAAAAAATACTGGCCAAGTGTCAGTCAGACTCGCGCACGAAGGGCCGTACCATAAACCGAAATAAACACGGTTCTTGTATGTGTCCCTTTAATTATAAAATAATTTATATTTTTGTTGTTATAGCGGCAACAGAAATACATCATCTGTGAAAATTTCAACTGTCTAGCAATCCCTTTTCGTGAGATACAGCCTGGTGACAGACAGCCAGACCGACGGACAGTGGAGTCTTAGTTATGGGGTCCCGCTTTTACCCTTTGGGTACGGATCCATAAAATGCCAGGTTTTGAACCCGAAACCCCCGAGGTTTTTATACCTCATTACTATCAAATAACTTTTGAACACTTTCAATCATACCTACCAAAAAAGAAAAATAAAATATCTAATGAAAAGAATTGATTGAATCTCTCTCATACGATTCATAACTAATCATTTAATGAATTCAATTAAAGAGACAGAGAAACTCGAATTATCAATAAGATAGAGAGCGTTTGTAACGATTTATTATTGTTAATAACATCCTTAATATCATGACTACGAAAGTTCGTTTGTTTGTGAGTCAATGACTCCGAAACGACAAAACGGATTTGGATGAAATTCGAGAAAGTGTTTGTTAGTGTTAACTTTATCACCATTTTTGGGAGACACTTTTCCCAACTATGTTGGGGTCGGCTTACAGTCTAACCGGATGCAGCTGAATACCAGCATTTTACATGGAGCGACTGCCTATCTGACCTCCACAACCCAGTTAGTCCTGGGTAATACGATACTACTGTCATTGGCTTCATTTAATACCTGGAAGGAGCAGGTGGCTGTACAGGATGGACAAGAAAGGAGATGGGGCATATCCTGCAGAGAGGCGCCACACTGACATTGTCTTTGGGACGGGTCGATGGTACCCCATTTGACCAGATTATTTCTACAGAGGCCAACCTGGGCCCGCAGACGGTTAAGGGATTTCCAGATTGGCCACTGCAGTTCCTGTCCAGGAGGAAGCTGGATTGATGAAGTGAGGAGGGGTGGGATGTTTGTTCCTCCACAATTCGCATCTTTCATCTGACGCACTTGGTAGGATTGGTAGATACAGTGCCATCGTTTCTTTTTAACGTTTTGACCGCTATAGTCACATATACGCGACAAGCGTTTGCTTGTCGCGTATATGTGAGTATACGGACATATACATGCCCTGTACGCCAAACGACACAAATATGTGACAAAATGGTAGGTGAAATTGTGGCTTGGCGTGGAGGGCACGCGCGTGCGTTTATGCTGTGGTGATAAAAAGGTTAAGTAGCTTTCGATGTCCTGACTGCCTTGTTGGTCTAGTGGTAGCAAGCGCGACTGCTGAGCATGAGGTCCTGGGTTCGATTACCGGGTCGGGCAAAGTGTTATTGGGTTTTTCCATCAGGAATATCTCAGTAGATGATGATGGGAGGTTGATGGCAAAAGGCTCGTCCCCTATTACATGGAACTTGAATATAACTGGCGAAATGTGGGTGTCCTATTAGGTACACCTCTGCCTAATCCTTCGGGGATTACAGGTGTGATGTTATGTTATGTTATATGCAAATTACTTTTAAAACTAAGCTTTTTTTTATTACGTTTCAAAAAAAAGTAAGCGTGGAAACTGTATTTTATTGATAAACACTATAAATCTCACGGCAATTTGTTTAGGAAGTCGTCGAGACCATAATTAGTAATAGGCTAGCTAGCAAATTAATGCTAATGAAATACTTTCATTTCGATTTTAATTAGTTATTTACTTGACGAGTTTATTGCATATTTAAAATTAAGTTTTATTATTGCAAATTGCTGACTATTTAATGATTACAAAACGAGATAGTACTTTATTATTTCATTTATTTATTTACATATATATTTTTTACATTTTCAAATATTTAAATATAAAACGACATAAAAAAACATTTAAAAATATAAAAAATACACTATATAGTACTTTATTTCCTTTATTTTATTTATACGCATATTTTTTACATTTTCAAATATTTAAATATAAAACGACATAAAAAAACATTTAAAAATATAAAAAATACACTATATAGTACTTTATTTCTTTTATTTTATTTATACGCATATTTTTTACAATTTCAAATATATAAATATAAAACGACATAAAAAAACATTTAAAAATATAAAAAATACACTATATAGTACTTTATTTCCTTTATTTTATTTATATGCATATTTTTTACAATTTCAAATATATAAATATAAAACGACATAAAAAAACATTTAAAAATATAAAAAATACACTATATAGTACTTTATTTCCTTTATTTTATTTATACGCATATTTTTTACATTTTAAAATATTTTAATATAAAACGACATAAAAAAACATTTAAAAATATAAAAAATACACTATATAGTACTTTATTTCCTTTATTTTATTTATACGCATATTTTTTACATTTTCAAATATTTTAATATAAAACGACATAAAAAAACATTTAAAAATTTAAAAAATACACTATATATTAGTACTTTATTTCCTTTATTTTATTTATACGCATATTTTTTACATTTTCAAATATTTAAATATAAAACGACATAAAAAAAACAATTAAGAATATAAAAAAATAGTAGCCCACCGGTATCGGGAATAGGGTCCAAGCTACCGGCGGTCAGGGCTCCAGAGAGAGGAATCTCCTAACAATACGAGCCGTGTCCAGGAGTACTGCTTTCTGAATCAAGCCCTTGATCCAGCTGCCTAACTAGAGCCTCCTCCCCCATAGTACTTTTATTATTATGAGGGTCCGGTCACAGATATAATAGATATCAAACAGGGAGGGGCTCACAAGGGCCCATGCCTGCCAGGGCTGCGGGACTGTTCGAAAGAGATACCTCGGCCCTGGAACACCAAGGGCAAGGAAGGAACTTGGATGGGTTTTAGTCAGTACAAGTCTGACACTCCCTTCCGCTCTGCCCAGAGCGGGAGAAGTCATTTGATGATTTCCCATCCGAAAAAAAAAGGTTATATGACATACTAGCTTTTGCCCATGACTTCGCTCGCGTAAATTTAGAATTTGACAATTAATTCGAATCGGAAATCTCAGGATGATTGGTTCAGTGGTTTAGGTGTGAAAAGGTAACAAACAAACAAACTTACTTGTGCATTTATAATATTAATTAGTAACAGACCCAGGGCTGCGGGACTGTTCGAAAGAGATACCGCGGCCCTGGAACACAAAGGGCAAGGAAGGAACATGGATGGGTTTTAGTCAGTACAAGTCTGACACTCCCTTATAATATTAAAGTTAGGATGGAGGTGAACTATTATTTTATTATACATTACGGTGTAATAGAGGTTTGAAATTTGTAAGGAATCAAAGTCACAAAATGAACAAGAATCCTTGAATACTAAATTAACTATACAGAAACAATTTGACCCATAGACACCGTCCCATATACCATAATGCATAAACGCATCAACTGGCTAGTGAGGAGAAAGTGCCGGCTTTGACCGTAAATCAACCGGTTAATCAGCAGCTATAAATTAGTGCCAGCCTTTATAGGGTTATGCGTCAATGTGGCACTTAATTGACACTTAGTTTGTGTCAATTGTCAATGAGAGTTTTTTTAAATGAAGTTTGTTGATAGATGATTTTTAATCTAAGACATCTCAAGGTGGAACATAATAAACGCAAGACTCCCGTGTGGTATCTCGGACCAAGAAACTGATCAATTTTTGTTTTACAAGTTATTGAAATTCCCAAAAAAAATAGAATGGACTTTGTATAGGATCAGCTGATCAACATGTATGGTATAACTAAAAAAAAGTAATGAATTTCCAAAAGTCATAGAACAAAAAAAGTTGGAACTTCAACCCCCAATATCTCCGTAACTAGAAGGTTCCCAGGTATGGTCTAACAAGTGCCTTTCGGTTTCGATAAGAGTCTTTTTACACTTGTCTTAGTATCTGAATTATTAAATTATTTTCTGCTTTTGATACAAGTGCATATTTTAATTATTATAGGTAGGTATTTTAAGTCTGTTTACTGTAATTAACATAATAATTAGTATGTCTGTAAAAACTACACCCTGACCCGCAGAATCCCGTTTGCCAACCTGACTGTCAGTCAAGTCTTGTAACCACAGCCTCTACACCATTTCTAATGGCCCGACATGATCACACTTCAAACATGGTGGTTGCATAAAGCACACTATATGTTAAATGGGCTTGGTAAACCACAATACTATGTACCGTTTCGCGGTTTTGCCTTACAGATACAACTGGTTAATTGCCTGTTAGTGGAATTAAACCTCTTTGTGTATATACTTAAGTAGTATACATAATATTATCGTATCTTCTTTAGTGTTTATCGTAAGTGCAAAGGTTGATTTTTTATTTTTCAGGGACTTTTTGTTGCGGAAAGTATGATGTGTCGATGTTTAATTGTCTAGTTAGGAGAAACTGTTTACATAATTATTGACTTTCGGTCTCTCCGGATGCAGCTGAATACCAATATTTTAGATGGAGCGATTGCCTATCTGACCTCCACAACACATGGAAACATGAAAAATTTATTTTATTGACCAAGACTATCCAAGGGCGGGTTGCGGGACTATTCGAAAGAGATACCGCAGCCCTGGAACACAAAGGGCAAGGAAGGAACATGGATGGGTTTTAGTCAGTACAAGTCTGACACTCCCTTCCGCTCCGCCCATAGCGGGAGAAGTCATTTGATGATTTCCCATCCGAAAAAAAAAGCTATCGAAGGGCGTCAGTCAATTTTGTAAATCCTGTTGCAGAAATTCGTGAATTTATTGAAATTCATAACATAACATCACGCCTGTAATCCCCAAAGGGTTACGGATAAGTGTACCTAATAGTACACTCACATTTCGCCAGTTACGTTTAAGTTCCATGTAATAGGGGGCGAGCCTATAGCCATCAACCGGGCACAAACCCAGACTTCTTGGCTGCTACTGAGAAATTCCTGATGGATAAACCCAATGATCCTTTGCCCGACTGTGGGTAGTGCTGCGACCTTATGTTGAGGTCCAAACAAAAAATGATGAAGTCCACGGTGCAAGGTCACTTTCTACAAAATGCTCTTGCCATGCAAAATGCAATGCCTCTTGGATATCTACTCTTACGAAGTCGTCGTACAGTCAAACAAGCTATTTGGTATGCACGCAGAAATTTTATTTTATAAAGCTTTTTTGTCATAAAGAGACTGACTCTTAATGCCAAAGCTTTATAAAATAAAATTGTAAACAATATTATCAGTGTACTAGGATTGTGAACATTTCTGCGTGTATACCAAATAGTTTGACCGTACATATTTTTGGACGTCCACAATACTTTTAGTTTTTTTTTTTATTAATATCAAAGTTACTCTTTGGATTCTAAAAGCCTACTCGATATTGATGCTGTCAAACCACACGGCATGTAATTGATTGCTTAGGCTATTGGTATTTTGGATCAAACAGGAATATTGGATCAAAACCTTTAGCTGGCCCACTCTAACCTCAATAACTATAGGATATAAAAAATGGCGGGCTAACGACATGAAAAAATATCCAGTTTTCTTTTATCATATCAGCCCGTTGCTGTCCACTGCTGAACATCGGCCTCCCCAATAGATTTCCAACGTGTCCGGTCCAATGCCACCTGCATCCAGCGACTCCCTGCAGTTTTTACAAGGTAGTCGATCCATCTGGCAGGTGGCCGTCTCACGCTGCGCTTTGCTAGTGGTCGCAAGCGCGACTACTGAGCATGAAGCCTTGGGTACGATTCTCGGGTGGGGTAAAGTGTTATTGGGTTTTTCTATCAGGAATTTCTCAGTAGCAGCCACAGAGTCCAGATTTGTGCCCGATAGATGGCAATAGGCTCGTCCCCTATTATATGGGGCTTAAACATAACTGGCGAAACACGGGTGTACTTGTTAGGTACACCTCTGCCCAATCTTTTGGGGATTACGAGCGCGATGTTATCTTATGTATTGTACATAAAAACCTTCCGAAGTAAATTCTCTAAAATTATGATGAAACCGCATAAAAATTCGTTGCAAAATTTGAAAGAACAACACTGTCACACAGAGTGACATTAAAAGCTATATAATTTGTAAAGATAAAATTTAAAATAGGTAGTCAAACTCTATCATAAAATTTTTAAATTTCGAAGGAATTTACATTAAGTATAACGGGTAAAACGGTGAAGGAAAACATCGCGAGTAAACCGGCATGTCCTAGAACCAAAAATTCGAAGACATATTGTGACATCTACGAATCCACACTGGACCCGCGTGGTGGATATATATCCCATTCCTCCCATAGAGAGGAGGCCTGTGTCCCAGCAGTGGAAACATTATAGGCTGATGATGATGATGATCCACACTGCAGGCTTCGACAGGCTCTTAACTTCAAGTCCTCGATTGATAAACTGTCAGATATAATATTCTTACGCTTTTTAGGTATATGAATTACAGCAATGTAGGTATGTACCTATTATACGGGCTGCAAGAAAGATCATAAATATTAATTATTAAAGATGGCTAGTCTGTGACTAGCGTAACAGTGACATATTTCCCACACGCCGGTCACAACTTTCGCGCCATGATAAAACAGGTATAGCTCTATGAATTTTTGTCTATGGATTTTTTACTATCAGTATGACAGCGAGATTATTTTGATTTTTTTCACGATCGTGTGTTTGTTTGAATTTGGAACAGTTTCTTTTTCGTTTTTGTTTGGTCATCATGGCAATTTCATTTTTTTTATTTAAGCTGAATTCTTGTCAAGCCGTTTTGAATTTGGTTATGATATGACTTTTAAAATTAAATGACCCAAATATTTGCCAATTTCACATTCACGTAGAGTTCATGGTTAATTTTGATGTTCTAAATAATGTACGTAGATGAGGCGAATTGTGTTGGATTTCATTAAGATATTTAGATGGAGAAATATTTATTGCCTCAAAAATCAGGTCGAGCTTCATTTTAATCATTTATGTTGATAATTAAATAATATACCTAAATAGCAAAAATAACTTACCTCTATCATATTCTTCCCCCTTACAAGTTAAGGGCAAATTGTCCAAAACAGCTAATATCACTAAAATTAAAAACATAATTTTCACATCACTACGCTGTAAAGATTTTCCAAATTTAAACCACTTTCGAACTGTCATTTTGACGTTTAAATTCGCGCGCGCAAAAAAAATCGAAACTTATTTTTGACTTTCGATTTCTACGATCACATTCACATCTTTTTAAATCATTTTATTATTTTAGCGACATCCACAAGATTTTCTCGACATGTTTTTCGTATTTTTTTTTTAATAGTTATCAAGACGTCTGGCTTCCGTCAGAACTGCGAACCTACTACCCAACTGACCAACTTAACTCTGTAAAATAAGAAACATACATATTACTAGCAACAATATACTTTGAGAAAGTCCCATCTGACTTTCTCTTGCCACCCAAAACTCAATCCTACCTTTCTAATTTCAAGACTTAAAATATCTTGTCCCGTTGCACCAGTAACAACTCGGTCACATTAAGTACGGACTCGCTAACCAAGTGAACGGTGAAATGAGAAATTGTGAGAGATAGACATATGTGTGAAAGAGACAGATAGACATTTCTTTTTATGGTTCAGCTGGTGAAACTGAGAACTTTAGAAATGTGGTCTGATCATTGATGAGGTATTTATCAAAGATAATGGTATCCTGGTCTGTTATCTAGTCAAAGACTACAGGGATCAGAAATGCCCGGTGGAATATTGGTTTCGGTATCTACATCTTTATGGTACGATATTTTTTTTTTAAGTTACAGCACCATTCCGCCTTTTGGCCTGGTTCAGGAGTAATTTAGTTTAATCTGTCTTATTTTTTTTTTCTTTTGTTTATTTTATTGTTAATTAAATCATTTTGTTTTGTCCTATGCGACACAAATAAATACTTTTTCTTTCTCCCTTTATTTATTGAGTAAATTATAAAAATGCACCGGAAAATATGAGAAAAAGAAATTGTGCTACATAGGTGACCTACATTAACTACTAACTATACCATTTAATTTAAAATAGGACAAGTCTTTGAAAGCCTAAAAAACGTGCTATACACCGGAAGTCGTATTCCTTATAAGTTTATTAAAACGCTAAGTCGCGAAATCTGTCATAATTTGACAAAATAAATTTTAATTTTATTGTGTTATTTAAAATATTAGAAAAAGCAAGGCTAATAATAAAACGGTTTTTTTCAAAACCTTTTTTTTTTCTAATGATCTGGATCAAGTTTAATCTAAATTCCAACAACATCTTATTTACTTAAATTGAATCAGTCATAAATACAAACAAACAGCCCAAAGTAAAATTCGAATAAAACCAATTAATGAAAGACTTTTCCCTCCATAAGCCGGTTAAACAGAAGCCAGCCTCATTGGTTGACCTGCGAGGCTGCGAGAAGCCATGTCAAGAAAAAAAAAAACTTTTCCCTCTAAATTTCTAAATTCAAATCCGTTCAGTTCAAAGTTTAAGTAGCGTGAGCATAAACAAGGCGCCCTGGAGGCATCTTGTATTTTTTTTTTCTAAATCAAATCAAATGACATAATTATAGAAAAAAAAACTAGTTTTGGACCAACATCTCTTTTAGATCACATTGAACTTGTTTATGGATCAAAAAATAGGATTGTATTACATATACATATATTACATATTATACATAGAAGAAATCGTAACTGTTTTGTTTGATTACCTACCACACCGGATCATAGAAATAAAGTCGTATGTAGGCTTGCAACAATATGTATATTGCAGATTCTTTTAAACTTATTGAGGTTAAAAGATGTAGGTTATAATCAAGCATACGAAAAAAACTTACAATGCCCTTTTTTTTACGGATGGGTAATCATCAAATGACATCTCCCGCTCTGGGCGGAGCGGAAAGAAGTGTCAGACTTGTACTGGCCAAAACCCATCCATGTTCCTTTCTTGCCCTTTGTGTTCCAGGGCCGCGGTAACTTACAGTGCCCTGCGTTTCCAATACAATAACGCTTTCAGGGTGCAGATGCTCAAGTGGATGGCTTTCAAGCTTGAGGAGCCCGTGGCTAAATAATTACAGCCCCTCGGGTCGATCTGTGGATGGGTGACCACCCATTACATACCGAGTTTCCTCCGTGCCTCGGAAAGCACTGTAATTTGTAGATCTTTGACAGTCGTTACGTAGTCAGTGGTCCAAAAAGCCTAACAACCAGTCTTACTAAGGCGTATCGTATTACCCAGTACTAATTGAGTTGTGGAGGTCAGACAGGCAGTCGCTCCATGTAAAATACTGGTATTCAGCTGCATCCGGTTAGACTGGAAGCCGACCCCAACACAGTTGGGAAAAGGCTAAGCAGATGATGATGAAGTGAATGGCTTTCAAGCGATACATCGCAAAAGAATGGCGTCTCTGATGCGCCGCATACGGGGAGCCCCAACAGCTTCCTGCAGCACATTGTTGGGAGAATGGACAGGAGTGCTCCTTCATGGAGCATTGGACAAAACTCCATGTACGAGTAGTGCGGTCCTAGTTCAATGTTTCCATTTTTGTGTATTTATTTGTTGCCATTGTTGTGTTGTTTGTTTGTTCGTCTTATATCTTATCTTATACCTTTAAATGAGCAATTCTTATATATATGTACTTATATATATATATATTTTCAGAATCTCGGAAACGGCTCCAACGATTTTCATGAAATTTAGTATGCAGGAGGTTTCGGGGGCGATAAATCGATCTAGCTAGGTTTCCTTTTTAGAAAACGTCAAAATAAAAAAAAACGAGCAGAGCTCGGTCTTCCAGGTACTTATTTACTAAAAAACCTGTATGGATGATAATAATGTAATTTATCTGAATTAAATGAATTGCCACTCAAAACATTGTGCTGATAGATGGATTGAATAGTAAGGTGGTGTTTAAAGTAAAAAATTTACATTAAAAATATGTATTAAAAAAAAACTTGTGAAAAAGTTGGAATTTGACCCCCAATATCCCCGTAACTAGAAGGTTCCCAGGTATGATCTAGGACAAAAAAATGATCGCAATGACGGGGAGAACAAGTGCCTTTCGGCTTCGTTAAGAGTCTGTTTACACCCTTTATGATGCGTGAGGAAAGCATCTCCTGCAAAACCTATGAATATATTTCCACCTGTACAGAAAAATCTAGTTTGTTGTCGACTTCCTCAGACCAAGCTATAAGAAAACTACAATGCCTAGGAATCCTAAGATATATCTACTGTCTAAATAAATCAATAAAACCAACTTCATTAACCACATATTAACTGTATAGAGAGAGACAGATATACTTCCAAAACAAGTACGTGTAAAAAAGACAGCAGTATTTTTAGCATTGCATCGTTTTACGGTAGATCGACTCTAGTGGTGGAAATGATGGCTAAGGCACCCATCATACTGCAGGCGATTAGCGATTTTTGAAAAGAGCTAGCTCTCAGAGAATAACATCGCGACGAAACTAGTCCCTGAACTAAAAATCCGAAGCCATGGGTTATCGACCAACACGCACTGGGCCCACGTGGTTATCGACGTGCGGGATGTAGACTCAATCAATCATTGTGCTGATAATTGTGTCAGCCATTGGCTTAATTGCCAAAAGCCTCGACCAACACAATGTGGAGGCTCTCGTTAGACAGCAGGTTCAGGGGCTCGAATCGGAAAGCGGTACTTCTTGATACTGCGTGTATTGTTAGGAGGTTCCTCTCTTTGGAGCCCTGACCACCGGTAGCTTGGATTTAGTTCTTGATACTTGTGGGCTACTGCCTCATAAGCTAGTTAGCGAGAACGATGTTCTACTCTTTTTTTTTCTGATGGAAAATCATCAAATGACTTCTCCCGCTCTGGGCAGAGCGGAAGGGAGTGTCAGACTTGTTGACTAAAACCCATCCATGTTCCTTCCTTGCCCTTTATGTTCCACGGCCGCGGTATCTCTTTCGAACAGTCCCGCGATGTTCTAATCTTAGCCGGCGGCGAAGTACTCGCTTATATGTGTACGCACCAAGCTAGACTTTCTTTCTGCATCAGGTTTATTCCAGTAGCAGCCAAGAAGTCTGGATTTGTGCACGGAGCATGGCAAGAGGCTTCTCCTCTTATATCACATGAGACAAACATAACTGGCGATGTATGTCTGTGTACACATAAATAAATTATATATATACATAACTAGCTGATGTTGAATAACAGCCGCTCGGGTCCATCTTCAGGTTAAGCCGTGCTTGCCTAGGTTGGTCTGTGGATGGGTGCCTACCCATTACATACCGAGTTTCCTCCGTGCCTGGGAAAGCACGTTAAGCCGTTGGTCCCGGCTGTCATGTGTACATCTTTGACAGTCGTTACAGGTAGTCAGTGGCCCAAAAAGTCTGACAAACCAGTCTTACCAAGAGGTATTAGTACCCAGTATTAACTGGGTTGTGGAGGTCAGATAGGCAGTCGCTCCATGTAAAATACTGGTATTTCAGCTGCATCCGGTTAGACTGGAAGCCGACCCCAACATAGTTGGGAAAAGGCTATGATGATGATAACTAGCTGATGCCCGCGGCTTCGCCCGCGTGGATGTTGGTTATCGTGACCAAAAGTAATCATCTCTATCCATTGGTGAAAACAGCATAAAAAGCGGTGCTGTAGTTTTTGAGTTCATCGCGAACAGATAGACAGACGCGGCGCAGGAGTTTGTTTTATAATATGTTGATGATTGATTGAAGTGATAGAGATATGGAAGTAAGATCGATACAAGAAGTAGATTATTTACTATCACCAAAAAATGATTCAGACCACCGTTTTTTTGCATTTCTGTTGGTCAAAAGGGTGGTTAAACATCTGTGATCATCAACAGACCCTAAGATTTTTTTTAAACAAAACATTAATTTAAAAAAATAACAAATGCGCAATTCACACGTGGTAGAAGTGAAACCTTAATTCCTATCTCATTTTCTCCCACGTTAAATCTTATGAATTTATGTGTCTGTCTCTTTTTCATTTCATCGACTTGCAAATCACAATTACTATGCTAAAGAAGTTTTCACTACAAAAATGCTCGCAAATTCGGTCTACTACCATTCCAATTACTTCTTTGTATTGTCTTTTTTAACTTAAAGTAATTAATTTTATAAGTATAAAGTAGATAAGTAGTTAGAGTTAATGTACGTAGAACTAATCGCCTATCTAGATTTTGTTTTTTTTAAAGTGCATAATTTAAAGTACATCGCTGGCTAACTGTTATAGAAGACGTCATTATTTAAAAAAACTAAAACGGAACAAATTGCGTATTTATGCATATTTCGATAGAACAAATATAGATCTAATTATTTGATGTATTCGTTAAAACCCAGGGCATGGTCAATCGCTAGGTACAGACACATGTAAAGTTCTGGAGTGGCGACCGCGAACCGGAAGACGTTGCGTTGGAAGGCCTACCACTAGGTGGACCGATGACCTGGTGAAGGTTGCGGGAATCCGCTGGATGCGAGTCGCACGGGACCTGTCAATGTGGTGACACTTGGGGGAGGCCTATGTCCAGCAGTGGACGTCTTTCGGCTGAAATGATGATGATGGTGATGATCCCCACGGTAAACAGGTGTGGTCATCGTATGCACGGTATTTCGTTTTAAAAATGACCAGATCATTTTTTTATTGATGGTACATCTTCACCTAATCTTTCGGGGGTTACAGGCATAAAGTTCTCACTATCACTGAACAACCGTTCACTATCTTACACTGCTTCTGCTGCACTCGCGACCGTAACAAGGGTGACGATATACCAGTAAAACAACGAGCGACACGGTATTATATCTGTGGTTGATAAAAATTTAAATCATCGCGAGGCTAATTAACTCGCGGAGAATCTTGACACCGCGATTCAGAAATCGCCGCTCATCGAACAACGCCATCTAACTGCTTAAAACTATTCAATATTTCCATCAATCGCTGATAGACACATTTCTTGTTCGAGAAAATTATCAATAACAAATCGCTTCCTCTAGCAAAGGGACAAGTGCCTTACACATCTAATTCAATGCAAACGGTAAAATTATCATGTGGCTAATGTATATTTTCTTTCCTTATCTTATTGGATCAAGGTATGAAGTAAGAACGGCATTTTTCTTTTAATTTCATGCTTGAGCTGATAGTCGGTCAGTGTCGTCACTTTCTATGGTTGTTGCCGCTTTTGATTTTTTCCCGGGATATGCTGTGTACCGGTGGCTTCCGTTGGACTTGGAGACCGTCCCTATATTTCAGTCCTTAAACTCCTTAATTTGAGTTGAGCTGAGATAACTAACATACGTAGTGCTCGAGCGGTGTAAAAACTACTCTGTTTACTGCCAATCTTTTTACACCAGCAGTCTATGGGTCGACTACACGCAATCGGCTTACGCCTTACACGACCAGTACAATAATGCATACAGGTAGTTGTTGGGGTTGCCACGATACTGTAGCGCATCAGGTATGTTCGTTGAAGCACGTATAGACGACTTTTATGCTACCATGTGACAGCGTGTTGCCTTCTTGATGTGCCGGGTGCGGTACAGCGCCAACAGCCTTTTGGTCACTGTGGCTGATTGGGCTGAAGGTCTAATACTCAGGCACTGGACCACAACACAAGTATTTCCATAGCGTCGTGCCCTGAAATAATGTTTCTTTTAATTATTGCTTATTTGATTTAAGTTATTTTTATTTACTGATTGTTGTATTATTAATGATTTTGACATGATTAATGGTGATTTTGACAGAATTGTTATTGATTCACGACATTATTATTATGAATTATTTTGACATAATTATTATGTACCCAACACTAGTGTTTAAGATGAGTGTGTATTACTGACAAAATGGATAGTATGATCTGTTAAATAAATGATTTAATTTTGATTAGGGCGTCAATTGATTCATTATTAAGGCCCGGATAACATTGGATTGTTATTTAACCGACTTCATTAATAAGAGGAGTCGATTTTACACCCTGAATTTAATTAGAGCGAGATTTTTCAGTAGTCAGGTTTTTTAGTTGTGGTAACTTCTTTTTAATTGGAGGCAATTTGTTGGCTTCGAATCATTTCATAAATATTTAAATATAGGTCATTAATTAAACACACAGAAAAAAAAAGTCTGCCAATCGAATTCAGAACAAATAGGCCTGACTCATCAACCGTTAACTCTTATAATTTAAATGTATAGTATCTTTATCAACTTTCATTTTCTGACTTTAAGTGTGTCAATTTAATGGTTTAAAACTTTTGTCGTAAGATATCGATGCGTGATTTTACCGACTATAATGCACATCACTAGCCTCCTTGACAGCGTGGACTTTCGCTTGGAGGTCACGTCTAGGTGAATAGGGATGTGCCGGGTTAATATCGATATAGATTTATCGATTTTTATATTTGAATTAATTTCACGAGTTATTTTTGTTAAGAAGGCAAATTCCTGCTTAACAAGTAATTATAAAAAGATAGTAGTACTTATATTTAGCCATCAAAACGATAAGTTAAATAATGTATGTTAAAAATTCTTGTTTCTAAATTGCTGTTCATTGTATTTCAAAGAATGAGAACTGGTAGTGTAAATTAAATTGATTTCAACGTTACTGGTACTATTGATAATGTCATAAAAATGTATGAAGTTGTAGTGGATACAGAACTATATGTATTAAAGTGTTTTTTTGAAAGACATATTATAAACGTCTTGTAGTTTTATTATTTAGGAAATTAAACAATCTAGCTTTTTTAAATAGAAATTAGAATACAAAGTAAAATGTTAATTACAATTTTCCAATCCTCTATTCAAAAATAAAAGTAATAACCTACCTCAACATGACCCTTAACTCCGTTATTTCTTCCATTTGAACTTTAACCACCATCATCAATGAGTTATTAAACAACCAACCCATAAATTACAAACTACCATTCATTCCACGATAAAACATTATTATAATATCGATAAATAACTACAAGCACATCACTAGCTATTATCGATAAAATATTCGACACAGCCCGACACAATAGAAAGTTTATTTGTGTACAATATTTACGTAGCGTCAGCAAAAAAAGGGTAAATAATTGTTCAAGTCTTTTTTGTTTGCTTGAATGGGATAAAATTTGAATTTGAGGAGGCTTTTAGAAAAAAGTTTTTACGTGTTGAGACGGTTGGGATTTAACAAGAATACACTAATAGGTGTTGGTATATCTGAGTAGTAATAAATAGGGTCTGATTGGTGTATTTAAAAATACGGAGAATTTGGGATAAATGCTTCCTGTGGTATTTCTATTGATACATTTATCATGAACAGTAAAATGACAGGAAACACCATTTTAGTTATTCTGCATCGTCTCTTATATTTCTCGGACCGCTGACTCGGATTTTGTCCGACCAGACGCACGAGCGCGCGGTGTAAAGGTAACGTAAATATGAACGCCGTATTTTTTATAGAAAATACAACTATCCAGTCAAAATTGTTCGCAACAAGCACAATCGAATCGAATCGTTTATAACTGTGTACCAACAAAGGATCTTAGCTGTAGGTAAAGACGGCAGTTTATCACGCTACCCGAAATGGTCCAATTTTCCCAATCAATCTTGAATCCAATGCTTTATCGATAAAGTTGAAAATCTATTAAAGAAATTTGACAGATAGCTTGATGTGTGGGCGGCGTCTGTAAATACAAGACATTAAAACTATAAAAAACTAAAATAAACACACTAGACTTATGAACATATATGCACATGAGAATTTAATAAGCAAGCAGATAAACACGTATCTTCATGATTGGTGAGAAAAACACACAGTGTTCTAGTCTCAAAAAGAAAGTGATCAAATATTTGTTCTTGAGATTAGTTTTAAGATGATAAACCGTGCGTTGATGACCACGACAGACTACACCTAAACATTTTAGAGTCCACAAAAGGCTTTGCTAGAAAAACCATGGCAAAAATTTAATTACAACAGTTTTGAGACCATGGTTAATATATTTTTTTCCTCTTGTTAATAACATAATTAATTAATCTATTTTGTACATATATGTTTCCAATCTCATTAGGAGGGAGTGACCTATAATCCACCACAAGGGCCCTGTGCGGTACTGCCAGGGCTGCAGGACTGTTCAAAAGAGATATCGCGGCCCTAGAATACAAAGGGCAAGGAAAGAACATGGATGGGTTTTAGTCAGTACATAACCAGTACCAAGTATATTCCAGAGCGGGAGAAGACATTTGATGATTTCCCATTCGAAAAAAAAAGAAAAAAAGGGCCAGGTGTGGATTGTGGACATCACAATATATCTTCCAAATTCTGGTTATAAGACATTCTATTATTGATTAATTAATTTAATAACACCGGGATTTCCCTTTACCTGTTATAACTGACTACTGACTCAACTGTTTCATCAATAATTCAAATACTGTAAATCCGCAAACACTAAAAAAAAAGTACCAATCACGGCCATTTTTTGCTGACCATCCGCACCATTGAACGTTAAAACCACAAGTAACAATGTTTTATATTAAAGGCTGACTTTTTTGCGGACGGTACGTTATTGTAACATTGTGACAGGTATCGGAGGTTGAATGCATCGTTACGGTGCGTTCACACTGACATGTAAAGGAGCGTTTACACAGGTACCTACAATTATAGTTCCGTCCTGTTGTGTTTATAAATATTTGTTATGATTTGTATATTTATTATCCTAACCTAAATCTTCTAATATATAAAATTCTCGTGTCGTTTGTTACCAAACTCGTCCGAAACGGCTGAGAATCAGCCAACATCTATTTTTCATACCCCTAAATGATAAGGGTGACCCACCCCGAAATATTTATTTTTATTTTTTTGTCAATTTTATTTATTTTATTAGAAGGTAGGAAGTAGGTAGGTAGTAGGTCAATTCGAATTCAATATTCATAGTTGACAGAACAACGTCTGTCGACATCTAGTTACTTTTCTGAAGAGCCAATTAAGGTCAGTGTATCTCCTTCTAAGGCGTCCTCTCCCGGCGTTGCCAGTCACATCTGCCTTGTAAATACCATCCTCTCCACATGACCCAAGCATCTAAGCATACTCTTTTCAATTTTCATCACTACATAAAGTTCTCGATTCTCGTTTGTTTTTCTATTGTTCTTTTCTTTTCGGCTTTCCATCTGTGAAAGATTATTTTAAATCGAATGAGTTTTTTCGTGATTACATACGTGACCGAGGTATTCCTCGAAGCGCTTAGTACCATTTTGTGACGCACCAAATGGAGCGCTCCTTTTTTATTCCTCAGAGCGCACCTTTTAGTAGTTAACATTTTTAATTGCTTTCGGGAGCGCTACTAAAAGGTGCGCTCCGAGGAATTAAAAAGGAGCGCCTCATTAGGTGTGCCTCAAAATGGTAGCGCTTCGAAGAATACCTCACGTGACCAAAACGTGGTCGCACAGAATGTGATCAGGCTTAAACTCACCCAAAGGGCAATGGAGAGTGCTATGCTCGGAGTTTCCTAGCATGATCAAATCAGAAATGAGGACATCCGCAAGAGAACCAAGGTTACCGACGTAGTCCGAAGAATTGCCAAACTTAAGTGGCAGTGGGCAGGGCACATTGCTCGCAGAACGGATGGCCGATGGGGCCGAAAAGTTCTGGAGTGGCGACGTTGAACCGACGTTGCGTGTGGAAACCTCCCACTAGGTGGACCGATGAGCTGGTGAAGGTTGCGAGGATTCAGGGATGCAAGTCGCACGGGACCGGTCAATGTGGCGACACTTGGGGGAGGCCTATGTCCAGCAGTAGACGTCTTTCTGCTGAAATGATGATGTTGATAACATAATATCACACCTGTAATCCCCAAAAGGTTAGGCAGAAGTGTTCCTATCAGTACACCCTCATTTCACTAGTTATGTTTTTAAATCCTATGTAAGCCTATTGCCATCAACCGGGCACAAATCCAAACTCCGTAGCTGCAATTGAGAAATTCCTGATGGAAAAACCCAATAGCACTTTGCCCGAGAAATCGAACCCAGGACCTCATGCTCAGCAGTCGCGCTTCACACCACTAGACCAACGAGGCAGTTCTGATGAAATGAAGATGAATTATGAGTATTTTCAAAGATGAAATGTAAAGATGACTCGTCGATGTTCATTTTATTAACAGCTATGTCATAAATCAGTCGAGGGAAATCAGAATCAGATATTAAAATGTCAAACGATATGGTAGCTATTTGATCTCTCGACATCGCACGCCTCAGCGAAGCAACCTCTTTTGTTGAGCCGGCTGCGTCACTCACACCCATATCTATAGTCAAGCTAAGTAATTATTTAAGGTATAAGTAATAACTGCAACCATTTTTATAAAAAAGAAAAGAATTTGAACCAAGAAAGAACTGTCAAAGAAAGCAAAGCTAAGATTTGTAACTTTTGGCAGTTCTAACTTCAAGCAATTACTAAACTACAAAATAAAAATCGTATCTATGTTATTACTTTTATCGAGTAATAATCACTTTGACTTTTTTATAGATACGTGTGTTACACTTGTATCTTTAAACAAAAGTGATTACTTGAGTAAAAGTCATAATTTAAGATACGATTTTATTCTGTAGTTTAAGAATTGCTTCAAGTTAGAACTTTCAAAAACTAGAATTCTTGGCTTGCTTTGATGGTTAGTTTTTTTGCACGGAACCCTAATTATTTATCTAAAATAAACGTAGCCTAAGTTACTCCTTGTTACATCAGCTATCTGCCTGTGAAAGTCCCGTCAAAATCGGTCCAGCCATTTCAGAGATGAGATGAGCCGGAACAAACAGACAGACGGACAAAAATTTAAAAAATTTTGTTTTGGTATATGTATCGTGTGTATGCATGAATGTATCCATATGCATTTAATAAAAAGCGGTTATTTTAATACTTCAAACAGACACTCCAATTTTATTTATCTGTTTGTATGAATGTATTGATTGTATAAAATAGTTTGTTTACTTAAACTATGTAATTAACTAAGTAACCCCAATATCTCCGTAACTAGAAGGTTCCCAGGTATGGTCTAGAACAAAAAAAATATAGCAATGACGGGGAGAACAGTGCCTTTCGGCTTCGTTAAGAGTCTGTTTACACCCTTTATGACTTATACTTAAATAGCGAAGTTTAAGAGCACCTCTGCCTAGCCCTTCGTAAGTAAAATTGTTATTTTATCTTACACTCCACACCAAGATCTCCACAATTTGTTATAAATTATTCACAAACACCCTGACTCGACACAATCAGTAAGCCATCTGTCCTCAGGTGGGATTTGAACCCGCGACCCTTGCAGTAGAAAGTGACCATTCCTCTACTGTGCCGTTTAGATACAGAATATCACTTTCGAACGTATATATGCAAAATGGAGGTGCTTAAGACTGAATAACAAGCTCGATTGGAGTGTGGTTAAGAGGTACTGACCATGGTTAGGTAATGGATGGGTGACCATGAGGTTTGTTGTTATTACAAAAGCAGATACGAACTCTTCTTACTCGATTAAAGTCGGTTTTTTAATCAATGTACTTCATATTCGTTTTTTTGGCCCGAAATTCAGCTTCGGGAACGCCGCCACTGACTACCTGTAACGACTGTCAAAGATCTCCTATTGACAGGCGGGACCGACAGCTTAACGTGCTTTCCGAGGCGGTCTCCCATCCACGGACCAACCCAGGCAAGCGTGGCTTAACCTGAAGATCTACACGAGCGGCTGTTATTATTTAGTCACGAGCTCATTATATTTTTATTACTTCTATTATTTTTTATTATAAGTATTTATTTTATTGAAGTAGTTGGTAATGATCACTGGAGCAAAAAAAAAATATTTTACTTACTTTCTTGACATTACCATAATGACATCATCTAAATTGTTATTTTACTTTCCCTTATACAAATTTAAGACCGTTGAAAATTTATTTTATTTTGTAACTCGAAATATTTTTGGTATTACGAATCTTTTCAAACGATTCGTTTTGCGAATGATTCAACAATAGTCTATTCAAATACTTGTTTCCAAATAATGTAAAGTCTGGTAAACGAATTTTAACTTTTTGATGATTTTTCTAAAGTGGAATTCAGAATGACTGCACCTACTAATAAAAAAATTACAAAACATATTTTTCTACTTCTTCTTCTTAGCGTTTCGATGACAATTTAAATAGAGACACCCAAAATTTTGCATATTTTTTACTTTTTTTGACAAAGTGTATTTTTTTTGTTGATTTACATTTTCGGGCAAAACAAACACGTAAGTCCGAATCATAATATCAGCTTTACCGATTATGGGAAAGTAAAAAATATGTCAGACTGGCACTTATTAACCTGAATATGCTAGATTGTAATATAACAAACATCATCATCATCATCAGCCTATAATGTTCCCACTGCTGGGACACAGGCCTCCTCTCTATGAGAGGGAATGGGCTATAATCCACCACGCGGGCCCAGTGCGGATTGGTAGATGTCACATGTCTTCGAATACAAACAAATTAAAAAAAATTACCAAGTGTGAGTTGAACTCGCGCACGAAGGATTCCGAACCATCAACCGAAAAATTCACGTTTCTGGCTGTCTGTCACCAGGCTGTGTATCTACTGAACCGTAAAAGCTAGCCAGTTGAAATTTTCACAGATGATGTATTTCTGTTGCCGCTTTATCAACAAATAATGAAAATATAAATTATCTAATCATTGAAGGGGGCTCCCATACAAGAAACGTGTTTTTTTCGGTTTATGGTATGGGTTACGGTTTATTTCAATGTGAAATTATATTCTCTGTACACTAGCACTCCATTTATGTAAATAATCTAGCTGTAATCAAAAAACCCAACAATGGAAGTTGTTGAAGTTGAAATATTCTAACGAACGACGCATGAAATCAGCTGTTCACTTCGTGCCTAGCTACAGAATTCATTCCTATAATATCATATTCCTGAAATAATTTCTTGTGCGAACCGGTTATCATGGTATGATATACTGAATTCTCCCCATCGGTCTGCAGAAGGCTGTCCGTTACACCTTATATCCTACTAATCTATACTAACATTATAAAGAGGTAAAATTTGTTTGTAAGTTTGTATGTGTGTATGTAGGGGGTAATCTCCGGAAATTATAATCCAATTTTAAAAATTGTTTCGTTGGTAGAAAGCTACATTATTCGTGAGTGCTATAGGCTATAAATTATATTGATAGCATGCATATTAGCCGAGCTCTCACAATTATTGTCGGGCCAGGCAGAAAGAAATACCTCTCAAAACAGAGTTATTTGCATGCGTTGCCTAAATCGTTGTATATGATTGAAAACAATGTAGGGCAACCTGGTCTGTTTTAAATAGTTTTAATAGACTTTAATTTTATAAAATTCTTTTACCTATAAAATTCTACTATGTCGAGTAATACTTATGGGCTGTATTTTCGAAATCCACGCGGACGAAGTCGCGGGCGAAGTGCTAGTAATATTATAAATGCGAAAGCTTGTATGAATGTTTGTTACTATTTTACGCAAAAACTACTGACCAGATTTGGATGAAATGTGGCACACAGATAGTTACAACCTGGATTAACACATATGATACTGTTTAACCCGATAGTATGTTCCCGTGGGACAATAATCGAACTACACCCGGGCGAAGCCGCGGGCATAAGCTAGTAAAACTATAAAATAAATGAATATTGCTACAATATTAACAAAACTGTATCCAATTCATTCACTGACGCATAGCGAGAGCGAAAGTGTATAAAATTGGAAAATGCGATCACAACATGCATATAAACTGTCGCATTTATTACTGTAGAAAGGAAATCATTTGCACTATTATGCTATAAGAGAGTAGCTGATGATGTCATGGTGAAAATATTTGTCAGCCAGGAAGATGATAGCGGGGTTGACTGACCGTTGTCGTACTAATGCACTCTAAGAGCCTAGAAAAGTCCTTGGTGAGATTTTTTTTATTTTTATTTATTTATTTAACTGCCTTAAACTATCATTACAGGTCTCTAACCTAATGCAATAGCCTAGTCACACACACAAAATTAAAATGAAAGCATCAAATACAGTGTGTAAACAGACTCTTCACGAAGCCATCAACCAAGCATTATGTACATCTAACTAAGTAACTTTACGCAAAAATTAGTGCTGGGAAACGACTTTTTTTTTTGGGCTGAAAAATCCCGTTTTGCTGTAGAATTCAATGTAACGCACTCAAAACATTGTGCTTATGGATGGATTGAATAGTAAGGGGGTCCTAGAGGTGTTTAAAGTAAAAATCTTACATTAAAAACATGTATTTAAAAAAAACTTGTGAAAAAGTTGGAACTTCGACCCCCAATATCTCCGTAACTAGAAGGTTCCCAGGTATGGTCTATAACAAAAAAATGATCGCAATGACGGAGAAAACAAGTGCCTTTCGGCTTTGTTAAGAGTCTTTTTACACCCTTTATTCTAAATATTTGTTATGCTCTTTAAGTTTATTGTTTTTTTTTTTGTCATTTAGTTTGTACGTCATGACTTTGCGACCAATAAATATTTTTTCATTCTTTCTTCCATATGTGGCGGGCTAAGGGCTTTCTTAGTTCAACTAGCAATTACATTAAACCAACAGTTTGTTTTAAAACCATCGTTAGCTTAAACACCAAACATAAATCTCCCAGTTGTAACCTTTAGCCGCAAGTAACCCGCATCCGTTAACCTAAAACTGAACGCGAACAGAATGAGTTAACCTAAGGCCGTGGGCCCAAGTTTCTCTAATACAATAGCTTATTAAGAATCAACGCACACTTGCGACTTGCGACGAAAGTCTTAAAGTGGTTTTTTGCCATATGTGTCAACTAATGTCTGGGTTGTAACATACTTATTGTCGCACTTTACTTGGGTGGCGTTAAATGTTGATGGTGTATTTCAATAAATATAAACTTACTTAATAATTGTTTAAGAGGAAATGTGGGTGGTCTTTTCTCCATACAAACGCTCTCGGCTGTTTTCTTTCTGGTTCATGACTTTAAGGCTATGACTTTTTTGCCCTGTGTTTTCCTTTTTGATGATACATAACCTGATTAAGCACTATAACCTTTACTAAATGCTCAAAATTGTCTATTTAGATCGCTTGTTAACAGAGGCCTAGTTTACAAATTTGACAACTTTCAATGTAAAACGAAAAACATAGAGACACAGTATATATGCTTCTTATTAAGTTTATGAAATATCTTTTAAATTAGTCGAATATTGAAGAGGAAATAGTCGAGAGCCAAACCTCGAATTATGACTTTTTACTATAGTTGTCCTTATTGCACCAATGTGAAATCACGCTCGCAGAGCAACAGCGATAGTTTCTTCAAATACCTACAGGATTTCCTCTTAAGGAGGCTTGCAACCACTACATCTACTGCCTCGTTGGGCTAGTGGTTGCAAGCGCGACTGCTGAGCAGAAGGTCCTGGATTCAATTCCCAGATCGGTGTTAATATATAGGTTCCATCCCTAATTACTCAGTAGCAGCCACAGAGACTGGATTTATGCCCGGTTAATGGCAATAGGGTGGCCCCCAGTAAAATGGGACTTAAAGATAGCTGGTGAAACATGGGTGTACTATTAGGTACACCTCTGCCTAACTACGGGGGTTACAGGCGTGATGTATGAGGTCCATCTGATGGTAAGTGTACACCACCGTCTATGAAATCTAGAATACCTTGCGGAACCATCACAAAAGTGCATTACAACGTGTCTTATGCCTAGTGTATCAAGCTGAATGATCTAAAAACTCTTAAGTTCCCACTGTAGAGGAGGCTTCCATTCCCTCCTCTTGCATATTTCTCCCGGTCTTCACCAGCACCTTCATTCAACGCCTGTGAAACTTGACACTCCAAAAGCTGGAGGTACCGGGCGATGTGGCGACTGTTATTGGAGATCTAGCAGTGTCTGTAGCCAACTTGTTATGATTACGTTTCATCATCATCATTTCAGACGTCCACTGCTGGGCATAGGCCTCCCCCAATTTACGTTTAGCAATTAATAATTTCTGACTCCGATGCCAATCTTTAAGAAAAAATTCGAGGTCGTCCCGTCCGGTACCTCCAAGTCCGGTCAGGTTGCCATATTAACCTGTTGTTTATCAAATATTGTCTAAGAAAATGACTACTTTTAAAAATATTTGGCAAACTTGAGTTTATCCACTGCTTCAAATGAATAAGCTGCCAAGCGATGAAGCGGTCGATGATGTTCAAGCTTGGTTGATCAAAAAGGATTGGGGTCTCGAATAAACCCGTATGCAGGGTGTAAACGGGCTCTTCAAGAAGCCGTCAACCAAGCATTCTGTATATCAAACTAAGTAACTTTACGCAAAAAATATTGCTGGGAAACGACTTTTCTTTTTGGGGTGAAAAATCAAGTTTTACAGTAGGACTCAATGTAACGCATTCAAATTTGCTGATGAAACATTGTGCTGATGGATGGATTAAATAGTAAGGGGGTCGTGAAGGTGTCTTAAGTGAAAGAATTACACTAAAAACATGTATAAAAAAAAATCCTTGTGGAAAAGTTGAAACTTTGACCCCCAATATTTTATTTAGTTACGGACTAAAAGGTTTCCAGGTATGGTCTAGAACAAAAAAATAATCGCAATGACGGAGACATTCAAAACATTGTGCTGATGGATGGATTGAATAGTACGGGTGTCGTGGAGGTGTTAAAAGTAAAAATCTTACATTAAAAACATGTACCTATTTAAAAAAAAAGTTGGAACTTTTACCCCCAATATCTCCGTAATTAGAAAGTTCCCAGATAACGTCTAGAAGAAAAAAACGATCGCAATGACGTGAATAGGTGTCTTTCGGCTTCGTTAAGAGTCTTTTTATTTCACCCTTTATTTGTTTAAAAACCAGACTCGTTATAGGGAAATGATGAAAGCTCGCCAGCTCATTACGTTTCAGGATGCAGTCGTAAAGTCTAGAAAGTAGTGTCCACCTGTGTCCCAATAACATTTTAGTATAATCAGGTATTTGCCTGCCAAGTGCATAGTGACGAGGTCCCTCATTATTGTAAACTTGTAAATTAAATTATTCCTAGGCAAATGTTTTAACAGGTGATACCAATTTTCTCCCTTATATATCAGCACGTATTTTTCGAAACCAGGTAATAATTATTAATACCAACCACAGCCCAAGTATCCTTGCTTTTTGGATCATCAGCCAAAATACAAGTACGTCTATTTATTAATTTATTTATTTACACACAAAATACAGAGGAGCTCGCAGCAAAACAATACCAGCCGCTGGGGCCGATCTTTAAGTTAAGCCGTGCTTGCCTAGGTTGTTTCGAGGATGGGTGACCACCCATTCCATATTGAGTTTATCCCAGCTGTCAATCGAATCTGTGACAGTCATTACAGGTTGTCAGTGGCCCGAAAGTAACTACCAGTCTAACCAAAGGGGTATAGTATTACCCTTACTAACTTGGTTGTGGAGGTCAGATAGGCAGTCACTCCATGTACAGTACTGGTATTCAGCTACATCCGTTTAGACTGGAAGTTTACTCCAATATAGTTGGGAAAAGGCTAGACAGGTGATAATGATGCAACAACAATAATTATGCTGTAATATAATATGTAACATATATCTAAGATCTGAGGACCGGAGTCTCCTAACACAGGCATTGTTTGCCTAAAAGGAGGCTCCTAACACAATTCATTGTATAAGAAGCATTTTGTTTAAATAAAAAATATTTTTCATTTTTCATGATGTTCCTAACTTTGTTCAGATTTTTTGAAGAAAACAAAATATTTCAATAACTATTGCCAAAAGAACGTTCGGATTTTTTGCCGATACTGGACCCAAATCGCAGACGGTTGCACCATAGCCACCAAATTAAAATGGAACTGGTCAGGCCACATTTGCTGCATATCGCATCAAAATTGGGCCAAATTGGCACCAGATTGGGTTCCGAACAACAGAACCTGGCGACGCGGTAGGCTCAGAAGGAGATGTTGAGCTGGACTCTTATCAAATGGTTGGGGCCCAAATAACAAAAAACAGAGATAAATGAGAAGAGGGACGATGATATGTCCCACTGAACACGCACTGTCACACATCAAAAAAAAAATGTAATAAAAAAAAAAACTTTTAAAGTTCTTAATAAAAGTAAATTATAATAATTAAAAATCAGAAATAATAACAGCCCGACTTTACCAGCTACTGGACACATACACCTCTAATCGACCCAAATTCTATGCTTCTGCAAAAGCTGCCATGGTAAAAATTTTAGCCAGCAAAGCTGTTAGCGGGTCCGAAGAATTTGGTGAGTACTACAAAATGAAACAGTAATGTGACATGCCCATCGGTTAAGCCGTCAGACTGATAGCCAGAGGTCGTAAGTTCGAACCGCAACTCTGCAGGTGTGGTTCGCACTTACAACTAAGTACTATTGACGTAAAACCACTAATGTTTACTTACATCGCTTGTTCTCATGTTATAGGTGACTTCCAAATTGACCGCAGGCAGTGTAATTACAATAATTTACATACTAGGTGTAAATGAACCCTTTACGAAACTTTCAAAAAACGCGTTCTGTTAGAAAACAGGGAGGGGCCGGCAAGGGCCGATGACTGCCAGGGCTGCGGGACTGTTCGAATGAGATACCGCGGCCCTGGAACACAAAGGGCAAGGGAACATGGATGGGTTTTAGTCAGTACAAGTCTAACTTCCGCTCTGCCCAGAGCGGGAGAAGTCATTTGATGATTTCCCATCCGAAAAAAAAAGATGTAACTGAACCCTTTACGAAACTTTCAAAAAAGCGTTCTGTACAATCGAGGACACTCCCGTACCTCCACAAAAAAATGTTGCTGGTAAACGATTCTTTTGGGTGAAAAATCACCTTTTACGGTAAAACTCAATGTAACGCAGTCAAGCTGATAGATGCTTTGAATAGTAAACAGGTCATGGAGGTATTTCAAGTTAAGTTATAACCTTAAAAACTAGTACTTTTTTTCCAATAATTTGGAACTTTGACCTCCAATATCTCCGTAACTAGAAGGTTTATAGGTATGGTCCAAAACAATAAAAATATCACAATGGCGGGGAGAACAAGTGCCTTTCGGCTTCGTTAAGGGTATTTTTACACCCTCTATTATATTGGAGCTCGTGGCTAAGTCGTTAAGCCGTGCTTGCCTAGGTTGGTCTGTGGATGGGTGACCACCCATTACGTACCGAGCTTCCTCCGTGTCTCGGAAAGCACATTAGGCCGTTGATCCCGGCTGTCATTTGTAGATCTGACTGTCGTTGCAGGCAGTCAGTGGCCCAAAAAGTTTAACAACCAGGCTTACGAAGGGGCCACTTGTCCGATTTTCGGGTTTTAAACTCGCTCCTACTTTTTTTTTTTTACGGATGGGAAATCATCAAATGACTTCTCCCGGTCCGGGCAGAGCGGAAAGGAGTGTCAGACTTGTACTGACTAAAACCCATCCATGTTCCTTCCTTGCTCTTTGTGTTCCAGGGCCGCGGTATCTATCGGTCACACATCAAAAAAAAAATGTAATAAAAAAAAAACTTTTAAAGTTCTTAATAAAAGTAAATTATAATAATTAAAAATCAGAAATAATAACAACCCGACTTTACCAGCTACTGGACACATACACCTCTAATCGACCCAAATTCTATGCTTCTGCAAAAGCTGCCATGGTAAAAATTTTAGCCAGCAAAGCTGTTAGCGGGTCCGAAGAATTTGGTGAGTACTACAAAATGAAACAGTAATGTGACATGCCCATCGGTTAAGCCGTCAGACTGATGGCCAGAGGTCGTAAGTTCGAACCGCAACTCTGCAGGTGTGGTTCGAACTAACAACTAAGTACTATTGACGTAAAACCACTAATGTTTACTTACATCGCTTGTTCTCATGTTATAGGTGACTTCCAAATTGACCGCAGGCAGTGTAATTAAAATAATTTACATACTAGGTGTAAATGAACCCTTTACGAAACTTTCAAAAAAAGCGTTTTGTTAGAAAACAGGGAGGGGCCGGCAAGTGCCGATGCCTGCCAGGGCTGCGGGACTGTTCGAATGAGATACCGCGGCCCTGGAACACAAAGGGCAAGGGAACATGGATGGGTTTTAGTCAGTACAAGTCTAACTTCCGCTCTGCCCAGAGCGGGAGAAGTCATTTGATGATTTACCATCCGAAAAAAAAAGATGTAACTGAACCCTTTACGAAACTTTCAAAAAAGCGTTCTGTACAATCGAGGACACTCCCGTATCTCTACAAAAAAATGTTGCTGGTAAACGATTCTTTTTGGTGAAAAATCACCTTTTACGGTAAAACTCAATGTAACGCAGTCAAGCTGATAGATGCTTTGAATAGTAAACAGGTCATGGAGGTATTTCAAGTTAAGTTATAACCTTAAAAATTAATACTTTTTTCCAATAATTTGGAACTTTGACCTCCAATATCTCCGTAACTAGAAGGTATATAGGTATGGTCCAAAACAATAAAAATATCGCAATGACGGGGAGAACAAGTGCCTTTCGGCTTCGTTAAGGGTATTTTTACACCCTCTATTATATTGGAACTGGTGGCTAAGTCGTTAAGCCGTGCTTGCCTAGGTTGGTCTGTGGATGGGTGACCACCCATTACGTACCGAGCTTCCTCCGTGTCTCGGAAAGCACGTTAGGCCGTTGATACCGGCTGTCATTTGTAGATCTGACAGTCGTTGCAGGCAGTCAGTGGCCCAAAAAGTTTAACAACCAGTCTTACGAAGGGGCCACTTGTCCGATTTTCGGGTTTTAAACTCGCTCCTCCTTTTTTTTTTACGGATGGGAAATCATCAAATGACTTCTCCCGCTCCGGGCAGAGCGGAAAGGAGTGTCAGACTTGTACTGACTAAAACCCATCCATGTTCCTTACTTGCCCTTTGTGTTCCAGGGCCGCGGTATCTCTTTCGAACAGCCCGCAGCAACTCGCTCCTCCTTCGTCATAATTCTTCTCCTTCATCGTGTGGTTAGTGCCTAAACTGGTGTCGAGTTTTTATGCCACCCATGGGCCTCTGACTTGACTTTACAAGCCGTTGAGAAATATCTCTCAGGCATGCTAGTTTCCTCACAATGATTTTCTTCACCGAAGCAAGTGATAATAAAAAATAAATAGTAAAATAAATAAATAAATAATTATACAATACGCACATGAATCCGAAAAATCAGAGGTGCGTGTTTTGGGGTTCGAACTCGAGACCTATGACTTGGCAGTCCGATGGTTACACCACAACGCTATCACTGCTCTAATCATAATGATATCCTTTTCAAAGATTAAATCGATCGCAATGGGTGGGAACTCCAGTTTACCATCATTCATCATACTTTATTTATTTATTTAAAAATTTCGTAAATAATATCTTAACGGTTCTAACACCAATGCGTTGCTACTACATATACAGATACCTCTTACTTACATTAACTAACAAAAAAAAAAACACAATTAAATTACCTTTAAAAATACCTACACTTAAAAACACAGTCAAATTACATTTAAAAAAAAAAGTTAAATTCCATTTAAAATTTAAAAGCTTGTAAAATACCTACTATTATACTGTACACTTCTGTCCACCCCATAGCTCGCAAACACCTTCGTGTCCATGACACATAATTTTAACATACAAACCTTGAACAGTCGGTCAGCCACACCTTCCTCCGCGCAGTCGGTCAAGAGTTCACTGACCCCAGCCGATATTACCCGCGTTAGTTCACTTTTACTGATTGCTAGTGAAAGTCACTTTCCCCGGTAACTTCGCGAATTTGATATAGACCTTGATAATTTATTTATTTACTAGCTTGTACCCGCGAGCTTTCCTCTGTGTGCAGATATTATTAAAATATTGCTTCTCTTTTTGAATCGGATTTTGTTAACAATTTCTTTAAATTAAACCCAAAAAAAATCCCTTTGGTTAATTTATTTTTTTAATTAAACCGTTTGTTTTATTATTTTTTTGCACAATACCCTTATCCTTTTTCTATTATAAAGAGGTAAATTATTTTGTCTGTTTGTAAGTTTGTAGGTTTGTAAGTTTGTATGTTGGGGGTAATCTCCGGAACTAATGATCCAATTCTAAAAATTCTTTCACTAGCAGAAAGCGACATTATTCGTAGGTGTTATAGGCTATTAATTATATTTATATTATCATGCTTATTAGCCGAACTATTACAATTTTTCCGTCGAACTCGCAGGCGAAGTGCTAGTCTAAATAAAAGTTACTCCTTATAACATCAGCTATCTGCCAGTGAAAGTTCCGTCAAAATCGGTCCAGCCGTTTCGGCGATTAGCCTGAACAAATAGACAAACCGACAGACGAAGATTAAAAACAAAAAATGTTTCGTTATGAGACCCGTATAGGTACACTTTTTGCATTCAGCAAAAAGCTGTTATTTTAAAATTACAAACAGACAAATTATATTATTTATTTGTATAGTTTACTTATAATATAGTTACTGACACCCGATATATGTAAGCAAAAGTGTGCAATTTTATATGATGTGGACGTATTTTATTATGCTTATATATTAACTGATGGGTGATACGTATGCCAGGCGGTGTTCGGTTAAGGCCTATAAATATCTGTTAAGCAAATTTACCAAAAATTTCTTTTTTTTAATTTCAGCGGTGGCCCAGTGGTAGCGACCCCGACTTACGAACAGTAAGTCGTGGGTTCGAACCAAAGCAGGCGCATTACTTTGTGTAATTTATTTCATCACCACTGTTCTCAACAACGGTGAAGGAAAACATCGTGAGGAAACCGGCATGTCCTAGAACCAAAAATTCGAAGGCATGTGACATCTACCAATCCGCACTGGGCCCGCGTGGTGGATTTATAGCCCATTCCCTCTCATAGAGAGGAGGCCTGTGTCCCAGCAGTGGGAACATTAAAAGGCTGATGATGATGGTGATGATGAAGCAAATTGAACCTTTACGGCCATTTGCAATGTTATTACCATTCATCATTATCTGCGTAACCTTTTTCAACTGTGTTGGGGTCGGCTTCCAGTCTAACCGGATGCAGCTAGAGACCAATATTTTACATGGAGCGACTGCCTATCTGACCTCCACAACCCAGTTGCTGGTGGATAATACGATACCCCTTGGTAAGACTGGTTGTCAGACTTTCGGGCCATTGACTATTTAACGACTGTCAAAATTCTACAAATGACAGCCGGGAACAACTGCCTAATGTGCTTTCCGAGGCACGGAGGAAACTCGGTATGTAATGGGTAGCCACCCATCCATGGACCATTGTTATTACCATTCATGCAACTGTCTGTTTCCGATTTCAAAATTAATCATTTAAATAATTTTCCGATCCTAGTCAAGCTTTTGAGTTAAAAATTCTTCGGTAATTAAAACAGCTAGTAAAAATTGATTGGCTGATTACTGGAAAGAATTGATATGGTAATAAACTTTTAACAATGAAAATTATAGTACGGTTAGTTATTAATTTGATATATCAATTAAGTTTTTAGTAGGTAAGCTTTTAAATTAATTAACTCTTTTAGAAGATAGTGCGGATATGATTAGACTGTGTGAAAGTACTGTAGAAAGGAGGTGACTGCTGAGAAAACGAGCAATAGAGAAGTATGGAAGAAGAAATCATGCTGCGCCGACCCCAACCAGAAGAGTGTAAAAAAACTCTTAGGCGCTGGACACACAGAAAAGACGTAAGACGCAAACGGGGCGCGGACATTTGTCTCTATCGCGTCCCTTTCATACAAAATGTATAGAAGCGTCGCGACGCAAAACAGACAGAAGAGACGGGGCGCGGGCGCAACGCTTTTGTCTGCGACGAGTCCGCGCCCCGCCCTCGTCTGGCGTCTTTTCTGTTTGGCCGCTGGCTTAACGAAGCCGAAAGGCACTTGTTCTCCCCATCATTGCGTTATTTTTTTTGTCCTAGACCATACCTGGGAACCTTCTAGTTACGGAGATATTGGGGGTTAAAGTTCCAACTTTTTCACAAGTTTTTTTTTTATGCACGTTTGTAATGTTTTTTTTTTATTTAAGACTCCTTCAGGACTCCCACTATTCAATCCATTCATCAGCACAATGTTTCGAATGCGTTACATTCAGTCCTACTGTAAAACGTGAACTTGTTTTTACCCCAAAAAAAGTCGTTTCCCGGCAACATTTTTTGCATAAAGGTACTTAGTTTGACGTACAGAATGCTTGGTTGACGGCTTCGTGAAGAGTCTGTTTACACCTTATAAAGGGTGTAAACAGACTCTTAACGAAGCCGAAAGGCATTTGTTCTCCCCGTCATTGCGATCATTTTTTTGTTCTAGACCATACCTGGGAACCTTCTAGTTACGGAGATATTTGGGGTCAAAGTTCCAACTTTTTCACAAGTTTTTTTTTTAAAAACATGTTTTTAATGTAAGATTTTTAGTTTAAACACATCCAGGACCCCCGTACTATTCAATCCATCCATCAACACAATGTTTTGAGTGCGTTACATTGAGTCCTAGCGTAAAACGTGATGTTTCAACCCAAAAAAAAAAGTCGTTTCCCAGCACTAATTTTTGCGTAAAGTTACTTAGTTTGATGTGCATAATGCTTGGTTGACGGCTTCGTGAAGAGTCTGTTTACACCTTATATATCATGGCGAACCCACCCATCCTCTGCCTAGCCGCTTCCCAGCTTGACTTGATTGACGAGGCGGTTCACCCAGTGGCTGAGTGAATGCCTGTTGCACTGCATGTCAAATCAAATCAAATCAAATCATAATTTTTTCCTAACATAGGTAAAAAAAGATACAGATGTTATATTTGAATAGAGCGCTATGTTCTGCCAAGAGGCGTCAAATCATCCAATGACTCTTCCTCTGGGCAGAGCGGAAGGGAGTGACAGACTTGTACTGACTAAAACCCATCAATGTTCCTTCTTTGCCCTTCAGGGCCGCGGTATCTCTTTCGAACAGTCCCGCAGCCCATTATATGATACCCCTTGGAACGTTTGGCTGTCAATTTCCAAAAAAAAAAATTACAGATAGGTACATACCTAAGTACCATAAACATTTTCAAAATAAAAAGTGAAACGATTAACGCAAACGAAAACTTTTACGTTCGCGGTTATAAAGTAAATAGCGAAAGTCGGTAACGCAATTATGGCCAATAACGCGTTTCCATGTTTGCCGGTGATCCAATTATTGCCGGTCCATAATATTTGGTTGATACGCTTTTGATTTGAGTAGTTCACGTCGCTTTCGAAATGTAAGGGGTGTGGTTTTTAATTCTTGCAAGAAAAAGGGATTGGTTGAAAGGCTATAAGCTGAATGTAAATAAGTAGAAAGAAGAAGTATTTATTAAACTCACACAGAGAAAAACTACGTGTTACAACATTAGACAAAAACGGCGTTTGTTGTTAAAGTGAATCATCATCATCATCTGCCTAGCCTTTTCCCAACTATGTTGGGGTCGGCTTCCAGTCTAACCGGATGCAGCTGAATACCAGTATTTTACATGGAGCGACTGCCTATCTGACCTCCACAACCCAGTTACTGTTAAAGTTACTGGGAAATACGATACCCCTTGGTAAGACTGGTTGTCAGACTTTTTGGGCCACTGACTACTTTAACGACTGTCAAAGATCTTCAAATGACAGCCGGGACCAACGGCTTAACGTGCTTTCCGAGTCACGGAGGAAACTCGGTATGTAATGGGTGGTCACCCATCCACAGACCAACCTAGGCAAGCACGGCTTAACCTAAAGATCGACCCGAGCGGCTGTTATTGTTTAGCCACGAGCTCCTCGTTAAAGTGAATATACAACTAAATATTCTGTGAATATTTCAAGCGTCTACTTGTCGCCGTTATTAATATCGAGCAAAAAATGGCAAATAATCATATTTGTTGTATGGGAGCCCCCTTATATAATTATTTTATTGTCTTTAGCCCTCTTTAATTATAAAATAATTTATATTTTCATTATTTTTTGTTAAAGCGGCAATAGAAATACATTATCTGTGAAAATTTCAACGGTCTAGCTATCACAGTTTATGAGATACAGCCTGGTGACAAATAGACAGACAGACGGACTGTGGAGTTTTAGTAATAGGGTCCCGTATTTACCCTTTGGGCACGGAACACTAAAAATACAATCAAAAATACATCAATCGAATCTGAAAAGCATCACCCTGTACTCTAATAGCCACAAAAGCGCACGCTTTACGTTATGTCATCGTTTTGCGGTAATAGCCAGCTGTAACGCAATCACTATGTTATTGTATGGCAGGTTTTAAGCGATGCTCTTTGCGTCATAACACTCTAGTTTATGGCAAAATGTCTATGGTTTATGGTGAAATGTTATGCGTGAACAAATTGGGTAGTTAGTGTAAGGTACTTGTAAATGTGGTACAGTTAAAGTTATGTTATGATGTGTTTAATGTAAGGTAAACGGTGTACCTACCTACACCGTGCGCCTGCGGCGTCATTTTCGTTCGTTTGTCAGTATTGCCATTTTTTCTCTCTTGGCATAAATATTTTAAAGACTCCCTTATTGTTTTTATTAGTTTTTTTTTGTTTTATTTTTAGTTTATTTTAATTTTAGTTATTTTGTTTCTGTTTTTCCCGTAAACGTGGCGTCACCAATGGGCCCTGTCAGAATACCAGCGCTGTGACATTTGTCTCAAATGTTACAGCACCATGCTGAGATAGTGGCCTTTTGGTTTCGCACGGGACTAATTTAATTATGTATATAATTATGTCCTAATTTTAAGTGTATCTCATGTGTCCTGTTGTGAAATCAATAAATACTTTTTCTTTCTTTCTTTCTTACCTTTTTTTATTTTTTTCGGGGGAAACCTTCAAAAGGCGACCGGTATTTGAGCTAAAACCACCCCGGTGGTCCCCATCCGCAAATGAGAGGGGGCACTGTTGGGCTGCGGGACTGTTCGAAAGAGATACTGCGGCCCTGGAACACAAAGGGCAAGTAAGGATCATGGATGGGTTTTCGTCAGTACAAGTCTGACACTCCCTTCCGCTCTGCCCAGAGCGGGAGAAGTCATTTGATGATTTCCCATCGGAAAAAAAAGGGGTAGCAGACTTGAGTATTTGATATTCATTGTAGTTTGATACCTCCACGCGCTTCTGAGAAAAAGAGTCTTGATAGACGAACCCCTAAAAATATTAAAAATACACCAGTACTGTTGAGCGTGAGTTCCAGAGTTAGATAACTCTAGTGTTTTAAGAAATCTTAGTATCTGCTCACAGTCTAGAATTGCTTAGTGAAAGCCTAATAATCTTAGTTTCTAAACTTTCCAGGTCATCTGTAGGTAATATAATAACTTAAGTTAGGTCATGAAATCACTCTCTGCCTGTACTATAATTATAATTTACTAGCTTTTGCCCGCAGTTTCGCTTGCGTTAATTTAGAATTTGACAATCAATTCGGGTTGTACTCGGCATGTAATTAAATCATGATTCGAAAGCACGCCATCTAGTATCATAAGAACTTAGAAGAACAGTACTGTTTTTCGGGATAAAAGGTACCCTATGTCTGTTTCTGTACACCTGACAACGTATATGCAAAATTTCAGGATGATCGGTTTAGTGGTTTAGGCGTGAAAAGGTAACAACTAACAAACAAACTTACTTTCGCATTTATTTATTATTAATAATTAATAATAAATTAAGTAAAGTAAGGAAAAATAATTCAAAGATAATTAAAATATATAATAATTCAAAGACAGAGCTGTCTCGTTCGTCTAGTGGTCGCAAACGCGACTGCTGGGCTTTGAAGTCTTGGGTTCAATTCCCAAGTCGGGAAAAGAGGTATTTGGGTTGTCAATCAGGAATACATTCAGTAGCAGCCACTGAGTCTGGATTTGTACCCGGTTGATGGCAATAGGCTAGCCCCTTAATACATGGGACTATACCATAACCGGTGAAATGTGGGTGTACTATTAGGTACTCCTCTGCCTAATCCTTCGGGGATTACAGGCGTGATGTTACACTTCTAACTTAAGTAAGAACCTAGTATATTAAGTTCAATGCTTAAGTTTCCAGGTTACCTAAGTCAGGCCATGAACTTACTCTCTCCTTGTACAATAATTATAATGTATAATTCAAAACTTGTTTTGGCATTAAAATGTGAGACATTTGCACAGACAGTCACGTTTTCATGGATAATACTGTTGGGGATTATTATTTTAATTAATTTCTCTTTCTAATTGATGTTAGAAGGGCTTGCTTTCCTTAAAGAAAGAACCATTTGCAGTTATTCTGAGGACCTCGGGTTGGATGACTTTGAATACTTTAACCTTTTGAACACCGTTATCACATATAGGGTGACTGCAGGGGCGTGCCATCCATAGAGGCAATTAGGCCTAGTCTACCCTACCAACAACACCAAATGCATTTATTATAACTATGAAATAAAATAATACAAAATATATAAAAAAAAAGTTAATACGCCGTAAAATTCTTATAGCTACTTGTCGCGCCCGTGGGACGTAACTCACACTATACTGAAAGTACAACCGCGATACTCCAAGCGTGCCTATAGGCAAGAAGGCGCACGGCCTAACTTCCATTCATAAATTTACGCACACTGGTGCATATTTTCGTATGTATAAACGGCACACATGTATAGATTATGGGTGTAACTCCTGCGAGTGGAGCTGTGTTGTTATTGGCTAGCTAGATTATGAATGTAGATCAGGGTTCCCAATTTAAGGAGATGTCCCCGAATTACGGGGAATTCGAGAAACAGACTACAAAGGGAGATGTGTACCCGAATTATGAAAATTTACCTAAAAATATGTATACCCATTTTTTTTTTTGGCTATCAGTATTCATGGCCCACCCTCCGTGGAGAACCACTGCGCGCCACTGGGTGACTGGTAATTAGTGACCGATACTTAGACACGTGATTGTACTTATGATAATAAACCACTTTCCCAAAGAAACGTTATTTTACTTTTATACTTTTAATTCAGCAACAATCTAAACATGTAGAGTTGTAGAGTGTGCACATGTAGCAACTAACTAGCTGCACGGGTGCTCTGCCTACCCACTGTTGCACGGTAAGATAGTAATGAGACAGAACGGCGTCATGCAGCAAACAGCTAATAGGTCATAGGCGCGCACGCACGCGCGTATTTCATACGGCTGCTGTGTTATTGTGATAAAAGTGAATGAGTATTTAAAAAAATGTTTCTTTGGAAAGTTGTTTGTTATCATGAGTACAATCACGTGTTTGAGTATCGGTCACTAATTACCAGTCACCCTGTATACATGACAGCCAAGTGCGTGCCATGTACGCCAAACGACACAAATATGTGGCAAAATTGTAGGTGAAATGGTGGCTTGGCGTGGAGGGCACGCGCGTGCCTTTTTCTCGCAGCCCATGTCTCCTCTTAAATACAGTCGCCAATACATCAAGTTACCACAAACTGTCAAATTTTCTTATTCGATTTAGAACTTAACCTTCAACACTACGGTTTAAAATCTTTTGGAGAAATTTGACAGTTTGTGTTGACTTGATGTGATGCGCTGTACTTTCCCTTATCTCACAAGTAACTTTATTATTCCACATTCTAATCAAATTCCACAGCACAAACAAGCCCAACCTACTCGCATTGCATCAAATAAACAAACAAAATACGTTACACTAGAAAGTGAAATGATACAAAATTAGCATATTCTTTAAGGCTTCAGTCCCACAGCTGACGAAGCAACAAGCGATCAATGACGATCTCACTCAAGAATTGTACTAAAAAATGTAGGTCCCGTGTAAGTAAAGGAATTACGTATAACCAGCCAAAGAAAAGATGGATGAATTGTGAGAAGAATAATTTGAAAGAAAACTGGCCAAATGCGAGTTGGACTCGCGCACGACGGGTTCCGTACCATAAACCACTTTTGTTGTATGGGAGCCCCCTTTAATTATTAAATAATTTATATTTTTATTATTTGTTGTTATAGCGGCAACAGAAATGCATCATCTGTGAAAATTTCAACTGTCTAGCTATCACAGTTCATTGAGATACAGACGGACTAAAAATAATCTTATTTTATTTACTCAGGAAACATCCCTATTGAACGCGTATACAAAAATTCATATCTATGCTGTTGACCGTCGGTTGAGGAGCTCCCATATCTGGACCTAATCCTGTGTGTAAAATCAGGGCATGCTTATCTATAATTAAAATGCATTGTCATTGAAACTAAACCTACATATAAATTTCAACTTCGTACGATGAGCGGATATTGTTTTAATTCAGCTTGCAAGATTTAACTTAACAAACATTGCAAGTTAAATATCGTATAATAAATCAGTTTATAATGTTCCCACTGCTGGAACACAGGCCTCCTCTCTATGAGAGAGGGTGGGCTATAATCCGTAGATGTCACATGTCTTTGAAATTTTGGTTCTAGAACATGCCGGTTTCCTCACGATTTTTTTGTCGGCACCGTTTTGAGTACTAAAAGCGTTATAACATTCACAGCTTGGAATCTAGACGCAGCTCACTGATGGCCATGATGCTGCATGGTCTGTGTAATAACAGATTCGATTGTCCTGATATTACTAATAAAATATCCTATGTTATATTGTATTTAGAACTGTGATACGCCAAGAGACGCGCGTGCCCCGGCTGTTCCACAAGGTGTAGAACTCACGCTGGCGCACAGGCGCCTCTCCGACTCTTCGTAGACACATGTCATACCACACATTTTATCGATCTTGGTATTTTCGCGCTTACACACGTTAAGTTCAAAAGGATGACTATTGAATCTTTAAAATAGCTGTCTAATACCTATTATCCCAAAATATCATGAGTACTTACTTAAATTTCTGCAATATTAATGCACGCATTTGACAATTTTTTTTTAAATCATTAGTTCGCGTATATTGGTGTGGGTTACGCGTTTACTCAGTTTAAAACTTATTCTGTCATACTTTTTGTAATGTGTAACTGTTAAATGTCACAATAAAGTTAAATAAAATAAAAGCTCTCGATCGACTGAGCGATCGCCAACCAAACACTCGTTCTTAAATTGCTAGCTCTTATCACTAATCGCTGGCAGTGAGACAGATGCCTTACAGCAGTTGCACCGAGAAAGTGCACTTTAGAAAATGTTTAAGTAAAAGTGTTCCCTTGGGCTTTTTACCTCAACTGCGGCATTTTAAGTAGGTAAGTTGTCAAGTATGTTGAACAAAGGCTACTTTGCATACATAATATTTCGCTTATGAGCTTTCGTAGTCGAAGAAAACAAATGGTTTTGAGTTGCTTTTTTTGTACTGCAAGGTTCTCTTGCTAGTCAAGTTTGCTTGCTGAATGTTAGGTCCTAGGTTCAAAACCTAGCTTGAGTAAAGTGTTATTGGGTTTTTCCATGAGAAATTTCTTATTAGTAAACTGGAGGTTTGAATTAGTGTAAGGTTTGGCAGTAGACTCGCCCACTATTACATAGGACTTAGGTAGCATGGTTCGTGAAGACTGAGCATAATAAGTAGTATACACACCTCCATTAGGTGGTTATCCCTCCAAAAGACATGTGCGTTCAAATCCGTGGTAGGCCCAAGTTGGGTTTTTGTTTAATTAAGTCAAATGCAAATAAAATAAATCAAAAGTTAATAATAAAATTCCAATACCTGAGGAGGTTCTCGTTAGGCAGCTGGAGCAGCTGCGGGACTGATCGAAAGAGATACCGCGGCCCTGGAACACAAAGGGCAAGGAAGGAACATGGATGGGTTTCAGTCAGTACAAGTCTAGCACTCCCTTCTGCTCTGCCCCCTGCTCAGAGCTGGGGAAGTCATTTGATGATTTACCATCCGAAAAAAAAAAAAAAGCTGGGTCAAGGGCTTGATTCAGAAAGCGGTACTCCTGGACACGGCTCGTATTGTTAGGAGATTCCTCTCTCTGGACCCTGTTCTCGATACCGGTGGGCTACTATTTTTTTATATTTTTAAATGTTTTTTTTTTTTATATTTTTTAAGGAATATGTAAAACTATAAAAAAATGTGTATATATAATGAATAAATGAAACATTACAATAAAAATACCTAAAATGATGATAAAATAGATATACCTAATTATCTAGATAATGCAAGAGAACCTACTTCGAGTGCCCGGCTAAAGCATTTCATGGTTAACGTGGCTATTATCGCAGCAAGCTAATCTGTTTAAAACAATAACATTACTAGTCAAGAACATGATTCTAGACCTTTTACTAACTAGTTTGTTAACTAACTAAATAGTGCTTATGACGTCGTAGTAGGTAGCAGTGGCGAAGATACCATAGAACTCGATTCCTACCGGCTTCCCTTTGAAAAATGGCACAGTCAGTATTCTATAGACAAATAATATAGTCACATTAAAGATATATACTCCGGCTTACCTCTTACAAAAATTGATCCTTCGCTACTGGTAGGTAGTCAAAAAATGGCAAGCTTGGTTTTCATACGGATCGTGTGAAACTTACGTTATCTACGTATATCTTTATATGTGGGTATACTGTAAATTTTTCCCTACCCCCTCGTGGAAAACAGGTGATGTGTGTGTTTACTTCCTTATTTATATATATATATATATCGCGAAATCGTCGTACAAATTGTTTAAGTTTGCTGTTTATTCCTGTTTCTTTTGTTTTCCAAGTCCTGTGTCATTTACTGTTTACCCTAATTATATACTTTTTACTATAAAACATACGTGAGCTCATTCAATAGCCCAAAATATGAAACCCCTGAGAAAATCCTTCTTATAGTGGCATATATAACTAACTGATGCCCGCGGCTTCGCCTGCGTGGATCTCGGTTATCGCGACCAAAAGTAATCATGAAATTTTTATCCCGTTCCCACAACCCATGGGAAATATCATTATATTTTAGACAATTTAAACAAAACCTTGACAAATTATATACTAAAACCTTCCTCGAGAACCATTCTATCCATTGGTGAAAATAGCAAGCAAAATTGGTGCAGTAATTTTGGAGTTTATCGCGAACAGAAAGACAGACGCGGCGGAGGACTTTGTTTGATAATATGTATTGATATTTTAGAAGCGAAAGTAAGTTTATTTGTTACCTTTTCACGTCTAAACCACTGAACCGATCATCAGAAACGGATATAGGGTACAATTACATACCTACCCAATTATGTGTTAAGCTCGCCATTGTACATGAGCTATAATTATTGCAATTATTATTTTCATTTTTTTTTATTTTTGTGTGTAATAAAGAATAAAAATACCTTTCATCCTGAGAAAAAGTACTGTTCCCGAGGAAAACAACAATAACGCTCTTATGCTCATAGATGGCGCCACGGGTCTTTCCAATCATAATTGAATTACAAGCAGAGTAAAGTCGAATTGATTGTCAAATTCTAGATTAACGCGAGCGAAGCCGAGGCCAAAAGCTAGTCCCAAATAAAAGTCAATATTATTTGAAAATGCTTTTTATTTGTTGTCTTACAAAACTCGTAAACTAATTTTAAAAGTGCTATTTCTTAAGTTAGGTACAGATTAAAAAAGTATCGCAACCAATTTCTTCATGGTAACTTATTTCGATTTGGTAACTAAATACAAAACATCTATCACTTTATTATAATTAAATAAAAAAGAAAAAGCCTTGTTTATAAAAAAGTACAAGAAATATAAATACAGTTTTCATTTAAATCTTATTTATTAAATAATTTTCCTACTTATTGAAAAAGTAAGAAAATGTATAAGTTACTTAAATTCTTGTTTAAATTATAAGCATCATTAAAATAAGTATTTTTAAACCATATTAAAGTATTATTTATTTTAATAATTTTATTTATTTTAATAAAATTTTGAATACGCATCGTCAATTCAACCTTACAAAAATAATTTAAAGTCAAACTGACAATTTTTTTAAAGCACCAATCCTTTTTCTTAAAAATATCGAAAAAATATTACAAAATTATTTACTTTAATTTTATACTTAAATCGTAAATTTTCGTAACTTTAAAATAAATATAAAATACTTTTAAAATACAAAAATTGCAAAAATGTAGCATTAAAAAAAACTATATTTTCTTTGTATTATCTGTACTACTCTCTTGCTTACTTCTTTCTCTTTCCAACAATCTCCTTCTCACTTCCTCTGGATTATATCTTTTCCTATAAACCCTTCTGACTCTTCTTACCGGGTTCACATTCCTCGGTTTAATAATCTTCTTACCAAAAGAAGCAGAAGAAGTCAGATTAGTAATTTTAGAATCATCTCCCAATCTCAAGCTTTTACTTTTTCTTGTAGAATTTGTTAAAAATATATCCCTCTGTTCTCTAATAGTAGCATCATAGAAGACTTTACCATTGACAATAGCTTTTCTTATATTCTCTGTGGTTGATAATACTCTAGGAGGTCGAACAAAAGAAGTTTCGCTTACTTCTAAACTCTTATCTAGTCTTTCTCTTTCTATCTCATCTTTACTCACCTTTTGTATCTTCCCTCTCCTTTCCACATTAAATCTGTTTCCAAAATTAAAATCTATCAGATCCTTGTCTACAGCTATACTTTTAGTTTCTAAATCTTTTTGAGAACGTTTGTCTATGACTAACTTCCCACCTCGTCTCGAAGCTAAAATCCTGCCAATCTCCTCAATTTGTCGTTCCTCAGCTTCTAAAGTCTTTAAATCAGACATTTTATCGCCTTTAATATCATCGAGGTCCAAAACTTCAATGGAAGATGAAAAGTCATCCAATTTATCATCAATGCCTTCAATTTTATCATTCACTTTAACATCTACAGGTTTGACTATTTCAACTTCAGTGATATTTTCTGTTACTTCTTCTGGTAATATAGTGGTTGTACTAGTAGGTCTATATGTTACTGTTGTAGTTTGTTTTATATTGCTAGTTGCACTTTCTAGATATTCGTCATAGTCGCTCATGTTTCGTTTCTTTTCATCTCTGTGCCTCTCGGTATGATCGGGTCGAGGTGGAACGGTTGATGGTTGTTGTGGTTCGGTTGTGTAGCGTTCTGTTGTTGTTGTTGTTGTTGGAGGTTGTTGTGACTCGTTGTAGCGGAAGTATGTTGTGTTTGGCGGTGGGCCTTTGTGCAGGTACGCTACAGGCCAGTATCTAGAAAGAAATTGTATGTCATCACTCATCACGTTTATGTATGTAAATTCATCAGTCTCTTAGAATTTAAAAAATAAACGCGACAGTGCTTTCGTACCCCCTCCATGGTAGCGTTAAACGTTTAGCGCAACCTTGTTGGAAGTCGCATTAGAAGTTTCACTTCAAAAAAAACAAACTGCTACATATTTTAGCCTAAAATTGACAAGGTGAAACCATACTTTGATGTCCAATTTTTAGAAGTGGGAGCAGTATCAGAAGAAGTAGAAAAAAAATTCTATTCCTGATTTGAAAATAAGATAAATTTAACCAGAATTCGTCAAAGCATCAATGGATAAGGTAAAGAACGAGTATATAAGAGGAAGTTTGAAAGTTGCGCCAGTTACAGAAAAGTTGAAATGTAATCGAGTGTCTTGGTATGGACATCCGATGAGGAGGGACGAACCGTATGTGATTAAAAGAGTGAAAAATATAATCAAAACCAAAGCATTTATTTCAAGTAGGCCAGTTACAGGCACTCTTGAACTGTAGACAAAGATAACAATGTAATGCAGCTACAGTCTCAGTCACAAGGCATAAAAACTGTGATATAAATGTTGATAGATGGAGAGGAAGACCAAGGAAGCGATGGATGGATTGTGTGAGGAATGATATGGAAGAAAAAGGAGTAAATGATAGCGTGACGGTTGACAGGAGAGAATAATAATAATAATAATAACTTGGGACAACCAACACACCGCCATCTGATCCCAAACTAGGCAGAGCCTGTACTATGGCAACCAGACAACAACCAGAATGGAAGAAAAAAACGTGTTGCGACGACCCCAAGTAACATGGGAGAAGGGCAGGAAGATGTTGATGATAATGGTTATAGCATCAATCTTAATTCTTTTGTGCTCCATAATGATCTCAATATAAAGGGTGTAAGAAGACTCTTAACGAAGCCGAAAGGCACTTGTTCTCCCCGTCATTGCGATTATTTGTTTGTTCTAGACCATACCTGGGAACCTTCTAGTTACGGAGATATTGGGGGTCAAAGTTCCAACTTTTTTTTTTATTACATGTTTTTAATGTAATTTTTTTACTTAAGACACCTTCACGACCCCCGTACTATTCAATCAATCCATCAACACAATGTTTTGAGTGTGTTACATTGAGTCCTACCGTAAAACGTGATTTATCACCCCAAAAAACAAATCGTTTCCCAGCAATAATTTTTGCGTAAAGTTTCTTAGTTCGATGTACTCGTACATAATGCTTGGTTGACGGCTTCGTGAAAAGTCCGTTTACACCCTGTATTTACAGTGGACACATTGTGGAATCCAATAAATGATTAAGAATTAGATTCTTGACTTTTATTTCGAAAACACAGCTTACCTTGGAGCTCCAAGCCCGTCAGGCGGTGCATCAGACCCACCCTGCCTCCCCGGCCCTCCCGGCCTGCCTGGTCCTCCCGGTCCTAGTGCAGGTTCCACAGGCAACCAGTTCCCGCCGCCGGGACGAGGAGGGTAGTTGTGACTCACTTTGATGTGAGGACGGGATTCTGTTGGAACGCGAGAATAGCCTGAAAAGAAAAATCGTTAAAGACTTGCTAAATATTCTATTGTTAAGAAAAACGCTAAAAAACTGCTAGGAGCAATTTCAAATTACAGAAAGGCTATTAGCACAACACAGTGCACTGGAGCGAGCCATGCTCGGCATAACCCTCTTAGATGAAGTGCGTAGTACTAAAATCCGCCGTCGGACGAAAGATCGGACGGTGCGCCTCAAATGGGCTTGGGCGGGACATTTGGCTAGAGGCGGAGATGGCCGATGGAGCAAGGCTTTGACTGAGTGGTGGCCAAGGTTAGGCCATGGACACGGACATGGCCGATGGACATGGCCGATAATTGATGATGATGATGAGAAAGTTTATTCATTGATCTCATCTGTTGCAAGTACCTAATAATGATTGATCGATGCTGTTTACATCAACACATCACATCTGCTTTCTCACACCCGTATCGTAATTATCAAGTTAAAGTATGAAATATACAAGGATTTAAACGAAGTAAGAAACGTCAAAGAAAACAAAGCTAAGAATTCTGACAGTTCCAATTTCAAAAGTAATTATTTATGATTAGTTAATTACTTTAACTCAAGTCAAACATCATCAGACTAGCCTTTTCCCAACTATGTTGGCACTTCCAGTCTAACCGGATGCAGCTGAATACCAGTATTTTACATGGAGCGACTGCCTATCTGACCTGCACAACCCAGTTAGTACTGGGTAATACGACACCCCTTGGTAAGACTGGTTGTCAGACTTTTTGGGCCACTGACTACCTGTAACGACTGTCAAAGATCTACAAATGACAGCCGGGACCAACGGCTTAACGTGCTTGCCGAGGCACGAAGCAAACTCGGTATGTAATAGATGGTCACCCATCCACAGACCAACCTAGGCAAGCACAGCTTAACCTTAACGATCGACCCGAGCGGCTGTTATTATTTAGCCACGAGCTCCTCCTTTTACTCAAGTCAAACACTATCTAAAATAATAAGTCATCCAAACCTGGTAAAGGATTTCCATATTTATCATAATAAGCTTGAGGTCCATTGTTGTACAAGTTGTCCCAGTACTGCCTATCTCCTTCCGATATGTAAGGTCCTGGAGGTACAGGGCCAGCTCCAGGAATGGATCCTTGTCCAGGTCTGTCAGGGTAAACTGGTCTTCCTTGCCAGGGTCGAGCGGTTACTGGACGTGGTGGTGTGTCTTCTGTAAAAGATTTACACAGGACTTACTAGTATGCACTTTATTTTCTAACTAGCTTTTGCCCGCAGCTTCGCTCGCGTTAATTTAGAATTTGACAATAAATTCGGGTTATACTCTGCAGGCACGTGGCGCCATCTATTATCATAGGAACTTTATTGTTGTTTTCCTCGGGAATAGTACTTTTTTTCCAGGTTCAGTGGTTAAGGCGTGAAAAGGTTACCAACAAACTTTCGCATTTATATTATTACTAGTAGTCCCGCGCAACTTCGTCTGCGTCAAACCTAGATAACGACTGCAGCGCCATCTGTCGGGCTAATTTGTAAATCTAAACCATCCAGGGTGCCACCCAAACGCATACAAAAAAAATCATTCAAATCGGTCCAGCCGTTTAGAAGGAGTTCAGTGACATACACACGCACAGTAGAATTATATATATAAAGATTTAAGTAAAGTATGAAGTATGACGGCGTTTGAGCGAAATGCCTAACCGTTATTGGTTTTGCTTCCTCGACTATCTAACTTTTAGTTATGTAAGCACCAAGTTTTTTTTTACTTTTTGCCCTTATTTTGACTTTCTTTTTAATTGCCGCCAGTACGGTGTTAGCCACTTTGAATGTCTTTCCTTCCACGTTTTTTATCCTGGTGGCCTACCATGACGTCTTAAAGCAGTTGTAATTATACTAAATATAATACAAAATTTTACTTGACACAATCCAGAATCTATGAGAATAGTATATGTCTTTGTCTGTGTTCCTTAGTGGCTGTAATTTAAGTGTATTTTATCTCATGCAATTGTCTATTCTGTCCGACTTTTACTTCATCAACATTGTCTTTGACTTTTGTGTATCTGTGGAGAACGTTGTTGGTTGCACATTTGTATAACTGTATAAATTCTATTTTTTGTAATATATAATGTGTAATTGTTGGTTCTTCCAAATAAATAAAATAAAAAATAAAATAATTCCAGTGTGGGAAAAAAGAGAGCTATACAGGTCGTGTAGCGCCATCTCTTTCCCACACTGGAATGACAACTGCTATAAGACATCATGGTAGGCCAACTGTTCACATGATTTTTTTTATCTAAATGTGGTCACAGTGCTTCTCCAGACATTTCTTTAAGAGATTGACCACACTTATCGGCTTGAGCTAGTTAGAAAGAGCTGTATTTTTAAGAACTAAAAGCGAAAAGTCCGATGCGGTGTAAAGTCGTGTCGTCGTCGAATAGACGACTTTTTATTTTATTTTACCGATTTAAGGTGTACGCACACCTATCCGAGCCAAACGCGTCGAACGAATCGAAGTCAAGGAGGCCTCGCACACATATCCACACTGGAAGAATCGACCGCGCCGAACAATCGTTTCGTAGAAGTACTCGCGCGATGCTCTGTCGTGCGCAACTGATAGAATGCGAGCGCATCGGTCGAGTCGACCGCATCAGCCGCGCTGAATCTGATGACGTCATCCGATTTCGTCTAGGATTTCTGAGGTTCTTCCAAATTCGGACGATTCGACGAGGGCAAGTGTGCGAGGTTTTTTTTTAAAATTTGTCCCACACTAGCAATTTCTCGTGTATCGTGGGTGCGTTCACAAACATTTAAACGCACATACACAAACAGCCAGACCCGGAACAACTATCTGTAGGCCATACAAATATTTGTTTCGTGCGGGGATCCAACCCGCGACACGCAGCGCAGCAGTCGATCGCTGTGTCGTTGGTTTCATAAAAGTTTGTAAAGAATTCTAAAATTCGTTTCGTTCAGCTCGGATAAATGTGCGTTCACCTTTATAAGCCAAGCAGTTGAAATACCAAGAAAGTCATGGTGTCACCTCTTTGTCCCGGTATCAACTGATGTCCAGGTGCATGTTGGTGCGCTTGTGAAGGATGAGGAACCTTGTGCTGGTGGTAGGGGTAGTACTTCTCGCTGCACGGACGCCATTGGTCCTCGTTTGGTCCTACGTAGCACCTGAGATATAGGAAATGATCAGAACTTAGCAAACTTAAGGCATGACAGCACGATCAGTCTGTAGTACTCCATTTTTGGGACACAGGTGAGCCACAGAGAGAGCCCAGAGCCCAGAGAGCCCAAAGCCCGAGAGCCCATACCATGAGCCCAGTGTGGAGTTGTGAGTGTCTCAAGTCTTCGAATTGTTGGTGTAACTTTAGGAGTTGAGCATTTTGGGAAAGAGGAAAGACCCTTTTTTGTTGAATTTCTTTGTCTGTGAGCTATACGAACGTTTAAGCTTTTCCCATCATTTTAAAACTTATAATGTGAATAAAGTTTTCATGGGTGCGTGGGCCCAGCTAGCTCAGGCAATTTCAACGCCTTCACAGCAAGATGCAATCTCTGGCGGGAGGGGTTTAAACCCCCTGACACTTCCACGATCCATCAGGAGAACCTTCCACTTGGGCAAGAGTTGCCGTGGCCGACTTGGAAAACTCTTAACAGACTTCGAACCCAAGTCAGCCGGAGCAAAGACAATCTCTGCAGATGGGGGTTCATGGACGGGTCAGACCTCAAGTGCATATGTGGCGTCTCCCCACAAACAATGACCCACCTTCCATCTTGCACCGCATGCCCTATTACCTGTGCTCTTGATGATTTATTTACTGCATCAGTGAAGCGTTCGCATGGCTGAGTTTTGGGCTAAACATACTATCTAGACTTTTTGCCATCGATAGGCTAAGAAGAAGAAGAATGTGAATAACTGAAGAACTAATTCCGTCTAAAGTTGAAACATGTTAGGGCATCATACCAAGGTTTATGGAATCCTTCGCTGTAACCACATCTGTGTGTCGGTGAACAGCAGTAGTCCCAAGAACCTGAAATGGGCATCAGAACTATTGAATATTGAAAGCTGATGAGAAGCTGGTAAAGAAACAATAGGCCTCCCCCAAGTGTCGCCACATTGTCCGGTCCCGTGCGACTCGCATCCAGCGGATCCCCGCAACCTTCACTAGGTCATCGGTCCACCTAGTGGGAGGCCTTCCAACGCAACGTCTTCCGGTTCGCGGTCGCCACTCCAGAACTTTACGGCCCCATCGGCCATCCGTTCTGCGAGCAATGTGCCCTGCCCACTGCCACTTAAGTTTGGCAATTCTTCAGGCTACGTCGGTAACCTTAGTTCTCTTGCGGATGTCTTCATTTCAGATTTGATCACGCAAGGAAACTCCGAGCATAGCCCTCTCCATTGCCCTTTTTTTTCTGATGGGAAATCATCAAATGATTTCTCCCGCTCTGGGCAGAGCGGAAGCGAGTGTCAGACTTGTACTGACTAAAACCAATCCATGTTCCTTCCTTGCCCTTTGTGTTCCAGGGCCGCGGTATCTTTTTCAAACTGTCCCGCAGCCCTGGAGTCCCGCAACCCTGGACCCCCGCAGCCCTGGAAACAGCATAGCCCTCTCTATTGCCCTTTGGGTGACTTTACCTCACTATCCTTTTATTTATCTTATATCAATGTGCTTTTATAAGCAAATTAGTAGTAACTCACCAACTTCTCCACTTTCTGGCTCGCATGCCCAGTGTCCTGCCACCGTGTTCTGTGCACACGTGGTGCCGGAGCGGCAGGGGAACCCAGATACTGTGTAATGACGCCAGGATACTGAAACTGGGGAGAGAAAAAGATATAGAAGAGATATTGGTCCTATCAGTTATCTATCAGGTGTAAATGGCCCCTTCCCGGAACCGTTGACCACGCATTCTGTATATCAAGTTAAGTAATCATCATTATCTTGCCCATAACCCAGTTCATTTGGGGTCGGTGCAGCATGTCTTCTTCTTCCATACTTCTTCTCTATTACTCGTCATCTCATCAGACACCTCCGTTCTTGCCATATCATTCTTTAAACAGTCCATCCATCGTTTAAGTAACTACGTAAAAAACATTGCTGCTGATAAGACTTGTTTTGGGTGTGAAAAATCGTCTCGTAGGACTCACTTTAATGCACCAAACATTGTGCTGATGGATGCATTGAATAGGGAGTTTTGGAGGAATTTATAACATTAAAAACATGGGTTTAAAAATAAACTTGTGAAAAAGTTGAAATTTTGTATGGTCTAGATCTAGAAAAAAAAACTACTGCAATGACGAGGAGAACGAGTGCCTTTTGGCTTCATTAAGAGGAAATGTGGTAGGTGTTTGAAGATACTATTGCTGTCGCGACATTGGTGCCATAAGGACAACTACAGATCCGACAAGTAAGAAGTCATAATTCGAGGTTTCATCATCATCATCAGCCTTTTAATGTTCCCACTGCTGGGACACAGGCCTCCTCTCTATGAGAGGGAATGGGCTATAATCCACCACGCGGGCCCGGTGCGGATTGGTAGATGTCACATGTCTTCGAATTTTTGGTTCTAGGACATGCCGGGTTTCCTCACGATGTTTTCCTAATTTTTAATTCGAGGTTTGGCTTTCGAATATTTCCCCCTCCAATACAACCAATTTAAAAGATATTACATAAATTGAAATGCTGTGCTGATAATGAGTATAATAACATTAATCAAACCGTCTACCTATATGATTTGAAGTAGGTCTACAGTAGGTAAATTGTGAATAGAGAAATCAAGAACAATAATACCTGAACACAAATCAGTTGCAATCATTAATTAAATGTTTTAACTGCTTGAAATCTAATTAAGAAAAGGTCTTCAATTACTTCAAGGCTGCCTCTTCACAAAAATTCATTAATATTAATTTAAATTGTTACTTACTCGGTTCATTATCAATTCGATCAGGATATCCGGGCTTTGGCCCCGGTCTGCCCGGCCTGGTCGGCCTCGGCTCATCATAAATCGGTCTATTTGGAGCCGGATACCCTGGTCTACGGTCTGGCAAATACCCGGGTTTCTCTGGAAAATATCCTGGTTTTCCTGGCAAATAGTCGGGTTGACCGGAAATTGGTCTGTGAACTGGTCTTTGTGGCGGTGCTGAGGGCCGAAAACCAGGTTTAAAATCAGAATCAGGAAGATACCCAGGTTGGTAGCTAGGGCCACTAGGTTCAGCCGGATATCCGGGTTTCAAATTATGATTATTTGAAGGTGGGTATACAGGTTTAAAGCTAGGACCAATTGGTCCTGGGTAATCCGGTTTGTAACCAGGCCCCGAAGGACCAGAATATCCGGGTTTAAAACTGTGACCCGGGTATCCAGGTTTAAAGTCCGGTCCAGATGGTTCGGAATAAGGTTTGTGTGGACCGCTCGGTGGGTAATTCGGTTTGTAACCAGGACCAGATGTGTCGGAGTGTCCGGGTCTAAAACCGGGAGGTTCTGGACCGGATGAGTACGGTTTGTATCCGGGTCCACTTGGTCCACCTGGACCTGAAGCTGGGATGAATGGTGGTTCTGTAAAAAAGGAAACTCATTGTTCATTTATTTTTGGAAAAACCTAAGTATTTTAATATATATCTATCGACGACCATGTCAACTTGCAGGGCTTTTTTTTCGAAGGGGAAGAATTTACATGTCATATTCGACCTCAAATAACAATTAACTTATCAAAAATATCAAATTCATAGCGTAATAACAATAGCAGCATATTGCGCCTTTGTTATGGAACAACTTTACTTCAAATATCATTTTCTTAATTAACATAAGGTCACGGTCAAAATTACGGTTTACAGTTAAATATTGTGCCAGAAGCCAGACTGCCTCTGCGACCTTCATAGCTCAGTACCTGGGTATTACGATACCCCTTGGTAAGACTGGTTACTGGTTATCACACCTTCGGGCCTACTATCATAGTCTGTTACTACTGAGGAGCTCGTGGCTAAATAATAACAGCCGCTCGGGTCGATCTTTAGGTTAAGCCGTGCCTGCCTAGGTTGGTCTGTGGATGAGTGACCACCCATTACGTACCGAGTTTCTTCTGTGCCTCGGAAAGCACGTTAAGCCGTTGGTCCCGGCTCTCAATTGTAGATCTTTGACAGTCGTTATAGGTAGGCAGTGGCCCAAAAAGTCTGGCAACCAGTCTTACCAAGGGGTATTGTATTACGCAGTACTAACTGGGTTGTAGAGGTCAGATAGGCAATCGCTCGATGTAAAATATTGGTACCTATTCAGCTGCATTCGGTTAGACTGGAAGCCGACCCCAGCATAGTTGGGATAAGGCTTACTACTGTCAGTTGGGACTGGTCATCTCTAGGCTGCCACGGTTTATTTTAACTACTTACTTTGTTTTTAAATTGTTGATATAATCTTTTACTCTGGACGCTCTTAACGTGCACGTATTTCTACATCGTTCTCACATATATGTATAATCTCAACATGAATGATGTAACCAAGATTTTGTAACAATATTTTGATTGAAAAGAGTGTCCATGGAGTTTCTTACCCATTCTTGTCCACAGAGATCTACGCTTCGGAATGGGCAACTACAGTACTTTCACAAGTTATTATGCCTTGTGTCTGTGACTGTAGCTTAGCGTTTTTTGTTTTTCTGACATTCAAAAGTGCCTGTAATGGTCTAATTGAAATAAATGCTTTTGAGTTTGAGTTTGATAGGTTTACAATGACAGCTGGAACGTTAAACGGTTGCGTGTTTAACGTGAGGGGGAGTAAGGGGGCCACGGCACTGCAAACGTTGTGGTTGTGTTATCAAACTTACCATTACGATCATGTTCAGGCAGATACCCGGGTCCTGACGGCGCAGACGGACCGGATGGTCCACTGATACCCGGACCAGGCGGTCCTGATGGACCTGATAAGGCGTAAGGCTCCTCTATAGGTGGCGCGGAGAGGGGGCGCGGGATCTCTGAGGATGGCTCACTGCAATAGAGAGATTTGGGTTATATTTGGCTATTTTTCTTTGACATAACATGACCATAAAAAAACCAGTGTTGTCTACATTTTGACGAGTAATGCGAACATAATTATGTAGGCAACAGTTGACTTTTTTTTTGCGATTTCAGGTTTGGTCCCATATTGAAAGTTGTTCGTAATGATGAGTATAGACACCTCCTTGAAATTGACGAGGATGCAAAGCGACAGCCTGTATAAGTAAAAAAAATGTTGAGTGTTCGTTTGTAACCGCTACGCACAATTCCCGAAGAACGCGTGGCAATATTCATAATGACCCACTTTGATAAATAATGAAGTTTAGTTCATCATTAATCACTTTGCCCAATTTGACTTGTCGTTATTCATAATGCTCGGGGGATAAATGAAAAATTTTAGCAACACTAATTTGGCGACATGGACCAAGTGATAAATGAGGGCATTATTCCTATAATACTATTATACAATAATACTATTATAATACTATAATACTATTATAGGAATAATGCCCTCATTTATCACTTGGTCCATGTCGCCAAATCAGTGTTGCTAAAATTTTTCAAGGGTTTACATTACATAAACTCACGCCCTTTTCCCATGGGGGTAGGCAGAACTACAGAACGCCACCTGCTACGATCCTTACATACTCCTTTTGCCTCGTCCACGTTCATACATCTGGTCATACACGCACGCCGGTTGCGAGTACTACGCACCAGACCTTTCTGAAGAACCTCAACAATGAGGTCAATATATGTCCTTCTAGGGCTGCCACTCACATTTGCCTTGTAAATACCTGGGTCAGCACTACTTACTCATACTCCACGACATGCACCTTCCTCCAACATTGCCCATTGAACAGATCGAAGGCGAACAGCCAATCATCTGCCGAATGCACATAGTCTACTCCGCTCTGAAGATCGAACAAGCGGATTTCTGATAGAAGACAGTTGTCTGTTTTTGGCGCTGCGTTGTTGCTGAAAGAGAAGAGACACTATATTAAAGTTCTGAAGTAGGTAAAAACATCCATATAAACATCATCATCATCTGCCCAGCCTTTTCCCAACTATGTTGGGGTCAGCTTCCAGTCTAACCGGATGCAGCTAAATACCAGTATTTTACATGGAGCGACTGCCTATCTGACCTCCACAACCCACTTAGTACTGGGTAATACGATACCCCTTGGTTAGACTGGTTGTCAGACTTTTTTTGGCCACTGACTACCTAACCTAAACATAAATGGTGTAAAAAGACTCTTAACGAAGCCGAAAGGCACTTGTTCTCCCCGTCATTGCGATCATTTTTTTGTTCGAGACCATAACTGGAAACCTTCTAGTTACGGAGATATTGGGGGTGAAAGTTTTTCACAATTTTTATTTTAAATACATGTTTTTAATGTATTTTTTTTTACTTAGACACCTTCACGACCCCCGTACTATTCAATCCATCTATCAGCACAATGTTTTTGCGTAAAGTTACTTAATTTTATGTATAGAATGCTTGGTTGACGGCTTCGTGATCAGCCTATTTACACCCTGTATACAATGAGATAAGTAATCTGAAATACTACTCACTTGAAGGAAAAACTAAGACATCTGAACGGCGCTTCGTTACAGGCGTGACCACAAGCCTGTTCGTCTTTGACACGCGCGTGACCGCGGATCGATGGACCGATCAGCTTAGCTGCTTTGTCATATTGGAGGTAGCATTCTGGAATGTAGGTAGGTGGTTTGGATGAAACTGTTGTTGCAATTGTTGTTGTTGTTGTTTCTGTTTTTGGGTTGTTGCTGTTGTTGTTACTGTTGTTGTTGTTGCAGTTGTATTTTAGAGTCGTGTACTACACTCTAAAATACCAGATCTCAAAAATATGACTGCTGGATATTTGGTTTCTAAGATTCACGGATTAGTGCAAGATTTGATCAGTAATCGATATTCCGCCATTCCACTTTCAAGGTCTACTGTACAGCTGTTTTGATGTCAAATTTTCCAGAGTTCAAACGCGGGCAAAACCTTTAAAACTTCCATTTTGTAACTGTATTGACTCTTGTAACCAAAGAACTCTTTCTGCAGTTTCTGTTTTAATAAGTGTCCACTAGGTACTGGAAAATACTTTTTTTGAATTTAGAACCCTAATTTAAATGTTAATTTGTTCATAAAAGTTGGAAAAAAGTGGATAAAATATTTATTTTGGATGGACATAATATAAGTAAAGTTAAATATTTAAATATTTACTTTACTTTTAATTCACACGTGTGAAATACATTGCATGTTGAACCTAATCGTAGTGCGATAAGAATCAGTTTTCGGTGTATTGAAAATACCTTTTCTTTTCTTTTGTTTCACAGGAAAATAATTAGGCTTGTAAAATAGCAGAAAAAATTGTGTCAAAGTAAATCAACTCACCCTCATCCCGATTCTGCACATCATCATACAACGCCGGCTCACAACCCCTTCCATAGTTCCCACGCGAGTACAACTCATGCCCACTGTTGGGCCGAAGACCACGCCCATTCTCTAGAGAGGTCGGCGGTGAAGATGTGAGGATGCAGTTCTCTAGGTCATCGCCTATGGTTGGAGAATCGAACCTGGAAATAAAAAATGGGACCATAGGTGCTTATAAATGGTGGAAGTATTAGAACTAGGAAATGCTAAGTTAGCACAAATCAGCTCCACTATAGCTTCAAATACAGCGGCTGTGGTATTGAGCTGCATCTGGTTAGACTGGAAGCCGAAAAAGGCTAGGTACATGAGTAGTGCTAGCGTGTGCAGATACTCACCGAAAACTGAACCCCCTACAGAAGAAAGCATGGGCCCTGATACATTCGGCCTCACAGGCTCCGAGGCCTGCCACTGTCAACGCTGCCCGGATCGCTGTGTCACTCACTGCAGCACCGGAACGGACATGCCAGAAGCATTCTGGAAGAAAATAAGGGTTCATTTTTAGAGCCCCCCGCACATTGAACCACTAGTTGCGACGACTAGTGGCCGCCACAAGTTGCGGACGCGTTTCTCCATACATTTTGTATAGCATCGGCGCACACCGAGCGTTCGAGTGGCCGCGTCCGAGCCACAAGCTGCGGGAGTCGACCGCGCTCGCTACTTGTGGCCGCGTTTTGTCGTTCGACTCGCGCGCATACACGGCCACAGTTGAATTGGACGTCGATGGTTCTGAATTCTGCAACGTTTTCTACGTCTACGTCTTAGTATAATCAGCAACAATGACGAAATCAAGAGAGCATTCATTTTTGACAAACACACGTCCGCCTCTGTCGAGTACCACTTGAACAACTGCCGCAAGTGGCAGCCACTTAAGGCCGCATCCAGCCACCAGTGGCTGCCACTGGTGGCGGCGTGTAGTGGTCTGACTGAAACGCTGGTGATCGCGTTTAGTAGCGGCGACTAGTGGCTCAATGTGCGGTGGCTCTAACTGGTTCTTTGGTCGAAAAGAAGATTAAAAAAACTACTACTACGATTTAAAGAATTCCCGTCCTTACCGCTCTCAACCCAAGGTTTATAGTTGATAGTCGCACAGCCCTGATCTTGTGGCATGGCGTAGACATCGGAACTGCTATCCGTTGCTAGCTCCAGACCTCTGTATGGACGCTCACTAAGGAAACAGTTGTCTGTTCCGTGAGAATTTGAATACCTGAAATAAAAAAATATTGCGTGGAGTCCCTCCGCGCGGAAGAAGTGAAACTTCGTAATGTGGAAATGAAAACAGGTATACTACGCGCATGCGTTCGAGTGCCACGCATTCACTCTCGCACTGTCTCTTTCTATTCCCCCTCCCCAGGAGCGCTGAGCGTTTAACGTAATAATGCTTTTATACCCCCTCCATGGTAGCGTTAAACGTTTAACGCAACCTTGTTGGAAGTCGCATTAGAAGTTTCACTTCAAAATAACTAACGATTAAAAGAGGTTTCGCTCATGTGGGCAATAAGACTGAAGTGGGACTAGGTTGAAGTGGGATTGGCGAGCCATATATGTAGAATGCATCAGAACCGGTGGGCCAGGGTCGTTACGCAGTGGGTGCCAGAAGACGGGCCCCGACGCCGAGGGAGACCTAGAAAACGTGACGACTTAGAAGCGTTTGTGACAGACTGGCCGGAGAAAGTTGCACAAAGAGAAGAATGGAAGGCTTTGGGGAAGGCCTTTGCCCAGCAGTGGGACAATACTGTCTAATAAACAAAAAAAAAAGGGGTTTACCGGGTGAAGACGTGTTTGATGCGAAAATTAAAGTTACCTGGTTAAGTGCGCCGAAATCAATTTCTTCTCTCGTCTAATTTTTATCGTGGAATTTCCCTTGTACCGTGGGTGCATTTACAAACATTTAAACTCACATACATAGACATCCAGACCCGAAACAAATAGGGTCATACAAATATTTGTTCCGTGCGGGATTTGAACCCGCGACAAGCAACGCAGCAGCCAATCGCTCAGTCACTGCGCCAACTGTGCCGCTGGATATTGCAAATTAGTCACAGAAAAATCACTCTAGAGCCTAAAAGGTTACTAAGTAGACATACTTACAATAATATACTGATTTAAAAGAGTGTCCATGGAGTTTCTTGCCCGTTCTTCTCCATAGAGATCTACGCTAGGGAATGGGCAACTACGGTACTTTCACAGTTTTTATGCCTTGTGACTGGGACTGTAGCTTCATTACATTTTTATCTTGTCGACAATTCAAAAGTGCCATCCTTACTAATACATGCGAAAGTAAGTTTGTTCCCTTCAGGTGTATAGGAACGGACATTCAACCTGAAAAATGTACTGTTCCCGAGGAAAACCACAATAACGTTCTTATGATAACAGATGGAGTCATGTGTCTTTCGAATTATGATTGAATTATATTATTATAGAATCTTTAGTAGTGTGTTAAGAGTTTGATTGTCCAATTCTAAATTAACTCAAGTGAAACCGCAGGCAAAACCTAGTATTATAAAGAAAGTAAAGTGGTAAGTCACCTAATCACAACTGTCTAACTAATATTTACTACAACCCGGAATTAATCAAATAAAAATTTCAAGTGATCTTCTTCTTAACATGTCGATGGCAATCTTTATTGTGTCGGCCCAGAACTGAGCAACTAGTTTGGCGGTTTCAGTAGCATTCATCAGTTCCAGTAGTGAACAAACAACAGGACACGCAGGACACGATATTAAGTGCCCCATCTTTTGTGGAACAACACCACATTGGCACTCCAGGGCAGAATCATCAATGAATCTCCACCAGAGCAGGTTTTCCATGCTGCGTCCAACCTGGGTCTGGAGTCTGTTTAAAGACTTCCAGGTCAGCCACGGCATCTCATGTCTAGGTGGGAGATTTTCAGCAGGTGGAACGGATGGATTAGGTAAGGATGCACTGCCTCGCCACAGCTTTAGTCTTTCCGTGGACCGCTCGCCACTCATTGGCGAGTTCAAATGATATTAGTAAAATATTGGAAATATCTCGTAAATAATACCCCCAGACGGAATGAAAGTGGCCGTTATAATATTCAAAGATAACCTAACATCTTCACTCACCGATAACTATAAGAGACGCATTTGAACTCTCTCTCGCTAAAGCACGCAGCTTCACATTCCACCACATTCCGGGATATCAGCGCTCGTCTGATAGCGCCGGTGCCCAAGGACATGCCTGGGCGACGCCGGGAGGAACAATCTAGAACACAAAAGAAAAATAGCTTTTATTTTTGGACTGGACGAGCGAAAATTTTTGGTAGTCCCGAGATTTAGACAGCAGTGTTGCATTTGCTACCCTACAAAGCTGCTAACAGGGGTTAGAGGAGAGGTGGAGGGGGGGTGGAGGGGGGGGGAGGGAGTGTAGAGGCCTTCGTGTAGTTCCTGATTTGTTGCTGGGGATGTTCTCCGCCACTTTTTCTTCCCAGTTTAAACACTTGTTATTTGCGTGTCGATAGACTCAAATAACACCCGACCAGTATATTGCCACCTGTACAGCTCTGTCGTTGGCTTCATTTGAATCCTGGAAGGTGCAGATGGCTGTGCAGGATGGGCAAGAAAGGAGGTGCATATATATCTTGCATAGGGGCTCCACACTGACATTGTATTTGGGACGGGCCGATGATACCCCATTTGGCCAGATAAAACACTAGGAAGTGATGACGCGGTCGTTTTAGAAGACTGCCTCATGTTATTTTGACATTTCGAATGCAAATTTTCAGACTAATTCGACAAGATGACTTTTGGTATGATTTTATTGAAGTTACACCAGAGATTTATTTCATCATCATCATCATTTAAGCCGAAAGACGTCCACGTTCCCCCAAGTGTCGCCACATTGACCGGTCCCGTGCGACTCGCATCCAGCGGATCCCCGCAAACTTCACCAGGTCATCGATCCATCGAGTGGGAGGCCTTCCAACGCAACGTCTTCCGGTTCGAGATTTATTTGCGTGTTTTTAAGGGCCGATTCCGGTACACTCTGGAGCCAAGGGCTTTTTCCAATCCTTTCATCTTTTGAGATTTTGTACTTTTACACACACACCTTCTGTCTTCATAAGTTCAGCATCGTTTTTTTTTTCGGATGGGATATCATCATTAATGACTCCTTCTGCTCTGGGCGGAGCAGAAGGGAGTGTCAGACTTGTACCGACTAAAACCCATCCATGTTCCTTCCTTGGTTCAAGAGATGTATATAACATAACAGCAACGTAGCGGCTTGATGTTATGTTAACATAACAACACATCCGTTATCCCCGAAGGGTTAGGCAACCTAAATAGTAAACCCACGTGCCCCAGTTTAAGTCCCATGTTATAGGGGATGAGCTTATTGCCTTCAACCGGCTACAAATCTCTGGGAGTTTGGAATCCGTGACTGCCGCTGAGAAATTCCTGATGGAAAAACTCAATTTCACTTTGCCTGACCCGGGAATTGAACCCAGGACCTCATGATCGGCAGTCGCACTTGCGACCACTAGACCGAAGAGGCAGTCCTAACACCTAATCCTTAATTAGAAATTAAAATTGTAATTCAAAATTATTCTTCGTCTTACCTTTCTCTCGCGTCCTGCCATCATCACTCCGATCAATAGTCTCATGATGATGCGATTTCGGCTTATAGAAACTCGTCTCCCCGTAATCTACCCCATTTTGGCTCCCTGAACTCCCCGAGTTATTCCACCTCCCCCTTTTCCAAGAACCATAGCCATATCTATTTCCTGCCCAGGCTCCTCCATTTTTGCCCAGACTATGTTCTAGAGTACCCTTGCCTAGACTGTGGTAGTCAAAGTTGGAGTTTGAATGTGGTTTGACTCCATAGGATGGTCGTTCTACGTCGGTGGATATTTGCCAATGGCTGATGGATTTGTGGTAGTCATTCCTGTCTTTGTAGTATCTGTCGTATCCTCCATATTCACCACCATATTTGCCCCAGCTTTCTTGGTCATCGCTTCTTGCTAGGCCTGAAAATCAATATGTAAGAAAGATACATTAGCAATTATTTTTATTTTTAATGACAAACATCATCATCATCTGCCTCGCCTTTTCCCAACTATGTTGGGGTCGGCTTCCAGTCTAACCTGATGCAGCTGAATACCAGTATATTACATGGAGCGACTGCCTATCTGACCTCCACAACCCAGTTATTACTGGGAAATACGATACCCCTTGGTAAGACTGGTTGTCAGACTTTTTGGGCCACTGACTAGTTTAACGACTGTCAAAGATCTTCAAATGACAGCCGGGACCAACGGCTTAACGTGCTTTCCGAGGCACGGAGGAAACTCGGTATGTAATGGGTGGTCACCCATCCACAGACCAACCTAGGCAAGCACGGCTTAACCTAAAGATCGACCCGAGCGGCTGTTATTGTTTAGCCACGAGCTCCTCTTTTAGTGACAAACACCTTTTTTGAAGTGAAACTTCTAATGCGACTTCCAACAAGGTTTCGTTAAACGTTTAACGCTACCATGGAGTGGGTTAGAAAGCACTGTTGCGTTAAACGTTCAACGCTCCTGGGAAGGGGGAATAGAAAGAAAGTTTCACTTCTTCCGCGCGAAGGGACTCCACGCACTATTTTTTTAAAGATGTTTTTTCCCTAAGCGCACTCAAATGATTAGGTGCACAGTCAAGGAGTGGAATTCCTTGCCTAAGTTCCCGAGAGCATATAACCCGAATTTATTTAAGTCGCGTTTTATAGGTTTATTTTGGGTTAGATCGTTCCAACTTCGACCTTATCTGTCTTTAGGACAAGATTTGAGGTCACGAGTACGCCTATCCGCGAACCGGAAGACGTTGCGTTGGAAGGGAGGCCTTAGATTTAGATGGACCGATGACCTGGTGAAGGTTGCGGGGATCCGATGGTAGCGAGACGCACGGGATCGGTCAATGTTGCGACACTTGGAGGAGGCCTATATCCAGCAGTGGACGTCTTCCGGCTGAAATGATGATGATGATGAATGATGTAGGCCCATTCAATTGAAAAAGGTCACTAACAACCAATTAAGTTATCAATTTGAGAAGATACTTGTAAATAAACACTTTTATGAGCATTCATCCAGACTCCGGAATCATCATTATCATCACTCCGAAATGCTACTAAGAAACGGAAAAACTAAATTACACTTAGCCCAAACTGGGAATCGAACCCAGGAGCTCATCCTCAGACGTAGCGATTATGAAAAGGTATTTGCATGTTCTAGAAGAGCAACCTTTTAAGAATGGAAGCATAGTAACAAAAAAATGCATTATACACATATATAATGCATTTTTTTGTTACTTAGTACACATTTCGAACCGAGTTTCCTCCGTGCCTTGGCAAAGGTCATTTGTAAATCTTTGACAGTTGTTACAGGTAGTCAGTGGCCCAAAAAGTCTGACAACCAGTCTTACCAAGGGGTATTGTATTACCCAGTACTAACTGGGTTGTGGAGGTCAGATATGCAGTCGCTCCATGTAAAATACAGGTATTCATCTGCATCCGGTTAGACTAGAACCCGACCCCAACATTAGTTGGGAAAAGGCTAGTCAGGTGATGAAGTAAACATTTTGAAGCTAAGAAAAAAAAACATGACTCACCTTGATTAATCTGATAAGGCACAAAGAACCTATCCTCATATCCTCCCCTCCTATTCCCATAAGAACCTCTTCGATCCCCATCAAACCGGTCCCTATGTCTTCCATCAAAGCCATCATACCTATCTCTCCACCCACTTGATGCCCCATCTCCATCAGGTATCCTATTCGGTTTTGAGGATAAAAAACCGGAATGCAAGACCCCTGGTCCTTTCAATGTGTCTGGGCAGTTGGGTTCGAGGCTATTTCGGTCAAGCTCGAAAAAATCGAAGTCCTTGTCTTCGACGAAGTCTCGGCGGACATCGAAGGCTTCTATTGGTTTTGTCATTAACTCGCAGAGGCCTTTGGAGCGGAATGTGCGGTCTAACCTGTAAAGAGAGATTTCATAAATTAAAATAGCTAGATGCAGGTGGCATTAGACCCTGCCAGGGCTGCGGGAATGTTCGAAAGCACAAAGGGCAAGGAAGGAACGTGGATGGATTTTAGTCAGTTCAAGTCTGGCACTCCCTTCCGCTCTGAGAGCGGGAGAAGTCATTTGATGATTTCCCATACAAAAAAAAAAAGGTGGCATTGGACCGGACACGTTGGGAATCGATTGAGGACGGCCTATGTTCAGCTGTGGACAACAACGGGCTCATATGATGATGAAAATAGTGGTTTCCCAGTGATTAGAGCCAAACTCGTCCCCAATTTTAGATTGCCATCGACATACTAAAAAGAAGAGGTTAGGGCAATGCCAATTGTCAATTTATTGGACTTATAATACAAGGTGTAAACGAACACTTCACGGAGCCGTATACCAAGCATTCTGCACATCAGTAGCGAACGGTCAATTTTTGTGAGAGGTAAGCCGGCGCACATATCTTTAATGTGATTATAATATTTGTCTATAGAATATTGACTGTGCCATTTTTCAAAGGGAAGTAGGAATCGAGTTATATGTTATCTTCGCCACTGATGTACGTCAAACTAAGTAACCCTACGCAAAATTATTGCTGGGAGACGACTTTTTTTTTGGGATGAGATATAACGTTTGACGGTAAAACTCAATGTAACGCACTCATAACATTGTGCTGATGGATGCATTGAATAGTGAACGGGTCATGGAGGTATTTAAAGTAAATTTATAACTTTAAAAACTAGTTTTAAAAAAACTTGTGTAAAAGTTGGAATAATCATAATGACGGGAAGAACAAGTGCCTTTCGGTTTCGTCAAAGGTCTATTAACACCTTTTATGTATTTTCCAAGTTTAGAATTCATGGCATGTAAGAGCGGCAATAGGGTATTTTACCAAACAATCTAATTAGGCCGTCAGATAGACTTCCAAAAAATATTGAACACATATTTTTTCTTTTTTCACGTAGATAAAAAAAATAAGGCGATAGTGTGTTGAAAACTCGTGTGACGTCACTATGTCAGTACACTTTTACCGGTGAGTAACGTCACAAGCCCTTTATCTTCGTCAGTTTTTATTGATTTGATAAAACAAAACATAAGTATCCAAAATTTTTCGATAATCTAACTGACGGACTAATTAGAATCATATTTTTTTAGTCATGAAACATCCCTATTAAGGAGCTCTTTGTGGTGCTCTTACATGAGTGAACATCAATATAGGAATTTAAAAAATAACCCCCAAAAGGGTTTCAATAGACGATGAAAGTTGGCATGGAAGTACGTCATTTTTGTCAATGGGAAATCCCACCTGCTGCTTGTCTAAACTTTTTATTATACATATTATAAAGAGGAAAGATTTGATTTTTTGTTTGTTTGTTTGTTACGATTTAAGACAAAAACTACTGGACCGATTTCAAAAATTCTTTCACTAATGGAAAGCTACATTATAAGCAAATAATATAAGCTATATTTTATCCCCGTATTCTCACGGGAACGGGAACTACGTGGGTGAAACCGCGGGGCGCTGCTAGGCACTAATAAAATTTCACTTAGCAAAAGTAGGCTATACATGTAGTGCTACCTAATGATTAGAACCTAGTTTTAATGTTAAACCTATCAAATAGTAATCACACCAGACTAGCGAGGATAGTTATAGTAAGTGCTAATTAAATGTTCAACTCAAGTTATGTTACTTATAGAAAATAATTTACAGCCCGTATTGACTAGACGACAAATATAATACAGATTTTGCTAACAATTTCAATGGCTTTAATTTTTTTGCATGGGACCCTAATGTTTTTTCTAAAATAAAAGTAGCCTAAGTTACTCTTTATAACATTAGCTATCTGCCAATGAAAGTCGGTCAAGCCGTTTCGGAGATTAGCCGGAACAAATAGACAGACTTTCATATGTATTTAGTAAAAAGCTGATTGCAAGCAAGAAGCTGATAAAATTGGATTTACTGATAATAAGTATTACATTTGATCCCAAATAAGTATGACGTCACAACGTGCTATTTCATACAAATCACGTACACATTTTGCGTTTTGACAGTTCATAAAAAAAGTAACTATTTTGAATTCCTGTCACATCACTTCACTACATAGTATAAAACAAAGTCGCTTTCTCTGTCCCTATGTCCCTTTGTATGCCTAAATCTTTGAAACTAAGCAACGGATCTTGATGCGGTTTTTTTTAATAGATAGAGTGATTCAAGAGGAAGGTTTATATGTATAATAACATCCATTAAATAGTGGAGAAGTACTGTTATTTTTGAGGTTTCTAATGTGATGTCGTAAATAATTACATTTTTTCCGCTTACATTGCAAACGCAGGCTGAACCCTACGAGTTTTATCAAAATAATGTACTAATTATTGTACACATTGAAAAGGTCTACAGAAAAGTCCGTGATGGTATATGTCTATCTCTTATGGATAACCCACAATAACTTTTTTTTGTCATTTACTTTTTACGACAAATAATGGCTAATTTTCGAAGCGATTTTAACCAATACAGCATTAATCCTTAACCAATTAAATACCTTGAATACATTGTTCATTTAATATAGATCTATATGGCTCTTTACACCGTATGATTTAAGTGAATATTTTCGAAGATATTACAGATTTAAAAATTGCGGGACGTAGCGTTTGCGGCGGTACCGGCCGGCCGCCCGGTGCGGCAAGAGCGTGCCTATAAATAGCGCGTCTGAGGCCGCGGTTTTCCCATCACTCAGATCCAGCCTGTCCCTTTGCTGTCCTCTCCCAGCGACGCCCTGAGCCGAGGTCCGTACCCCACAGGGGGTGCCCTTAGTGCGTAGTCGCTTAGTTTGTAGTTTAGTTTGTAAGTTGCTCTGGCTGGAGGCCTTAATTTCGAGGCATCCACAGAAAAGCCCAGTTAAGCAGTCGACAACCTCCCTAGGTTGACTTGCGAGAAGCCCTTCACAAAAAAAAAAAAAAAAAACTCGGTTTTCCCTGTAGCACTTTGAATTTAGCAGCGATCGGACGCGTTTATTATAAACGTTTATTAAAACGTGCATTTCAGCACGACAACGTATCAGTAATTATAAGTAAGTTACGATAAATAATTGTATGATAGTAGTTTTAAAATATAAATTATATTCTATTCTAAGGTTAATTTTTAAATCGCACTTATAGTAATTATAAGTACCTACATAAGGTGAGATAAGATGAGATTAAATAAAACCATAATTTATGGATTGCAATTTTCTATTGAGATCTTGATTAAAATTTACAGTTAGATCAATTTAATATTAGGGAAATTATTTTCAAAAATCGTGATTTAAGGTGAGATATGTAAGTTCAGAAAAAGTACTTAATAGAATAGCAATCAGAATAGAATCTTTTGTTGTTGATGATTGTTGATTATCTTTTGTTTTTAGTCGCACGAATAGCAAATTATTTTTTAAGTACTTTTAATTTAATTAAAATCGTTGTTTAAGTTGAGGTATTTTAGTAAAAAAAAAAGAACTGAATAGAATAGGTATCTTTTGTTTTTTATGATTGTTGATTATCTTTTGTTTCTAAATGGTAAGAATTTAGATATTTTTTACTGCGGCACATACTAATAATATGGCAATTTGTGCATCGGTAATCATACATATAGAACTGAGTAAATTTTGTACAGAAATTATAAAGTCATGTCTGGAAGACGTCGTCGTTCGAACATAGGTCGTAGTACAGTGAATGCCAGAAGAGTACGTTCAGGCCGGAGCGGGCCGCTATGTTTTTATATACAACGTTCACAGTTTTTATGTAGTGTATTTAGTATCAGCATTGCACCCGTGCGAAGCCGGGGCGGGTCGCTAGTAATAGTATAATAGGGATTATGTCATGATGTTACTATACTTATTTCGTAAACATGTTTTTCTTTTTGCACATTTTCACCTTGTTTTTATATTCATGTAATTTGTTGTATCATTTAATTTTAATTGTGCTTCTGTGTGTTGTGCTATGTCTTTTGTGTGTACTGAATAAATGTTTTATCTATCTAAAGGGTGTAAACAGACTCTTAACGAAGCCGAAAGGCACTTGTTCTCCCCGACATTGCGATCATTTCTTTGTTCTAGACCTTACCTGGGAACCTTCTAGTTACGGAGATATTGGGGGTCAAAGTTCCAACATTTTCACAAGTTTTTTTATTTTAAATACATGTTTTTAATAAGATGCTTAGATGGTTTGGTCATGTGGAGAGGATGAGTGAAAGGCGACTAACAAAAGGTATTTACAAGGCAGATGTGAGTGGCAACGCCGGGAGGGGACGCCCTAGAAGAACATACGCTGACCTCATTGGTGAGGTTCTTCAGAAAGGTCAGGTGCGTAGTACTCGCAACCGGAGTATGACCAGATGTATGAACGTGGACGAGGCAAAAGGAGTATGTAAGGATCGTAGCAGAAGGCGTTCTGTGGTTTCTGCCTACCCCCATGCCCCATGGGAAAAGGGCGTGAGTTTATGTATGTATGTATGTATGTTTTTAATGTAAGATTTTTACTTTAAACCTCCAGGACCCTCTTACTATTCAATCCATCCATCAGCACAATGTTTTGAGTGTGTTACATTGAGTCCTACTGTAAAACGTGATTTTTCAGCCCAAAAAAAAAAGTCGTTTCCCAGCACTATTTTTTGCGTAGAGTGAGTTAATTTGATGTACAGAATGCTTGGTTGATGGCTTCGTGAAGAGTCTGTTTACACCCTGTATCTTATTTTGAAATTACAAACAGACACTTCAATTTTATTTATTTGTATAGATTAAGTCGATACAAACGAGAAAATGAGACATGTAACAGGAAACAAATTAAATTGGGAAGCGTAATTGAATAATTTATAGAAATCTATATGAAATTGATGACGGGCAATTTGGTTGTCATTCTCACCACCATGCCTCAGTTACTTATTACTTGCTTTTGGCCGCGGCTTCGCTCGCGTTAACTTAGAATTAGACAATCAATTCGGGTTGTACTCTGCTTATAATAATTTAATTCAATCATGATTCAATACACACGTGGCGCCACCTACTATCATCAAAACCTTATTGTGGTTTTCCTCGAGAACAGTACTTTTTTTCGAGATGAAAGGTACCCTATGTTTATTTTTGTACATTTGACAGCGTATATGCAAATTCCAGGATGAATCAGTAGTTTAGACGTGAAAATTTAATAAAATATACAGAAAGATATGCAGTTGCTCTATACACAATAATGGTATGCAACTGCATTTGGTTATATATGGATACGGACGTCAACATAATGGATAAATGATAGATGACGATGGAAAGGGGAGAAAGGAAGAAAAAACGTGTTGCGCCGACCCCAAATAACATGGGACAAGGGCAGGAATGGTGATGGGATTGGGAAAAGGCAAATGATGGTGCATAGCATAATCCACACTTGCCTAGGTTTGTCCGTGGATTGCTGACCACGGATAACATAGATATCTCCGTCCGAGGTACGGAGATATCAAAGCACGCTAAGCCGTTGGCCCCGGCTGTCAATTTTAGATCTTTGACAGCCGTTACAGGTAGTCAGTGGCCTGAAAGTCTGACTACTAACTGGTACTAACTGGGTTGTGGAGGTTGGATAGATAGTCTCACCATGTAAATTTCTGAGTTTCTGCATCCGGTTAGACTGGAAGCCGACCCCAATATGGTTGGGAAAAAGCTAGACAGATAAGGACATAAAAGGCCGCGAATCATAAACATTAATCAACATACAACCTGACACTGACCTGTCAACTGCTAAAAACGTAAGAAAATTTGAATTTCGCGAGCTACGCTGACGCTCCCATCTTGATACTTTAAGCCCTTCATCATCCACAATTGTACCACCATTAGCACTTAATTTTTCGTCATACTCCGTTGGTCTTGCGATCTCATTCGCACAATGGCCACCGGTACCAACATACTCCAAGCAACCTTGGTTGCGACCCAATTATGTCACTTGAGCTCACATAAATGTGCACCATTATTATTTGTATGTATGTAGACCATTCACATCATCTTTTATGTACATTATTGTGTTTAGGGTCGGATTTTGGATGAATTATATACAATATGAGTGTGAATCTAATAATAATATAATCTATATCAGCCCATGGCTTAATTGCCAAGAGCCTCGACCAACACCTGAGGAGGCTCTCGTTAGGCAGCTGGATCAAGGGCTTGATTCAGAAAGCGGTACTCCTGGACACGGCTCGTATTGTTAGGAGGTTCCTCTCTCTGGAGCCCTGACCGCCGGTAGCTTGGACCCTATTCCCGATACCGGTGGGCTACTATTTTTTATATTTTTAAATGTTTTTGTATATTGTAATTTTTGTTAGTAAAATATTTAAAAATGTAAATAATAAGGATAAAAATGAATAAAGGAATATAATCTTTATTTATTTATGCAAAAAACAACATTGCTTAAATACTAGTCCGCATGGATTACAGTTAAAAGGTCACACAGACAGAGTAAACGCTGACTCTTAAACTTTCCTAGTTTGGGAGTCAGGATTGACACTATCTATATGATCCTGCGACTTAGGAGACAGTGATTTGCTGTCAATATGATACCCAAAAACCTTTTACTAAAAAGTGTGTATTATCGGCACACAAAATCTTGGCAAAAACCGGTTTGAAAGTACAATAAAAAATCATCAATGTCTTATTAGAAGGTGAGGTAACTAGAGTAATCATCGTTAGATATATCAAGGAGATTTTATTTACTATCTTCTAATTAGACAATTTGTGATCTAAGTAATAGACAATTTAATCATGAGTACAATCACGTGTATAAGTATCGGTCATTAATTACCAGTCACCCTAATTTCAGCTCAATTGAAAACCAGGTAGTGGGTCAAAAACTTCTCAGATTTTTTTACATAGTTAGTTACAGGTGTAAGGAGCTCGTGGCTAAATAATAACAGCCGCTTGGGTCGATCTTTAGGTTAAGCCGTGCTTGCCTAGGTTGGTCTGTGGACCACCCATTACATACGGAGTTTCCTCCGTGCCTCGGAAAGCACGTTAAGCGGTTGGTCCCGGCTGTCATTTGTAGATCTTTGACAGTGGCCCAAAAAGACTGACAACCAGTCTTACCAAGGGGTATCGTATTACCCAGTACTAACTGGGTTGTGGAGGTCAGACAGGCAGTCGCTTCATGTAAAATACTGGTATTCAGCTGCACCCGGTTAGACTGGAAGCCGACCCCAACATAGTTGGGAAAAGGCTAGGCAGATGATGAAGAGTTACAGGAGTAGCTAATAAAAGCTGGTTAAAAAGCTTCGCACACACTAAATGTTATTTAAACAACGCTAGTCGTTATATCAAACAGCAGATTTAACATTAACCCTGCAACAGCCACACAATGCTGATGCGTCTGATAACTGAGCCGAGGTTAAACGTCACGGATTACGACGAAGTTGTTAACGAATTAGTTTAACTAGGTATGTTGTAGCACTGAACCAGATGGTGATGTGTGTGTGTGTGTGTGTTTACACATCGATATTTTTTGACGTGACAATGTCTAATAAATCGATGAACGCCGGCTGCATGCACGAAAAAGTGTCCTGTCCCGTTACGCTCATTGTACGCATGCGCCACTTTTGTAGTGTCAGATATTGACAAGCCTAGGTTATTATTTTTAATCTACTGCTGGAGCTAGGAGGTTAGGTTGTATAAGTAATTTCTCTCTTCCAATCAATTTTATGACGTTGTCACGTTAAACTATCGTCCGTAAACCAACTTTACAGACAACCGATTTTTTTTTATGGAAAGAAAATAAAATATATTTTTTTGGGAGTCTGAAAGGTAACTTAGATTTTTTTATGTTTGCCTACTCTTTCCCACTACTGGGCAAAAACCTTCCCCATGGCTTTCTTAACGGATTAGTCGGAGAGGGCTAAATATAAACAGGGTTGGAAAACCATGGGAGCTTAGAATAGAATATTCTTTATTATGCATGCTAGTAACATTCATAAAGAAGACATTTCACATGGGTAGTCTGTGGTGTACCAATTACAAAAGGGTGTACAAAATCCCTTAACTGAGTCGAAAGGCATTCATTCTCCCCGTCATTGCAATTATTTTTTTGTTCTAGACCATACCTGAGGACCATCTAGTTACGGAGATATGGGGGTCAAAGTTGTAACTTTTTCACTAGTTTTTTTTTTTAATCCATGTTTTTAATGTGAGATTTTTCCCTTAAACACCTCCACGACCCCCTTAATATTCAATCCATCCATCACCACAATGTTTTGAGTGCGTTTCATTCAGTCCTTCCGTAAAACGTGATTAACTACCCCAAAAAAAAGTCGTTTCTCAGCAACAGTTTTTGCGTAACGTTACTTAGTTTGATGTACATAATGCTTGGTTGACGGCTTCGTGAAGAGTCTGTTTACACATATCCTATGTCATGTGTACAGAAACGTACATAGGATACCTTTCATCCCGAAAAAATTACTGTTCGCGAGGAAAACAACAATAACGTTAATATGCTTATAGATGGCGCAACGTGTCTTTCGAATTATTACAAGCAGAGTACAACCCGAATTGATTGTCAAATTTTAAATTAACGCGAGCGAATTCGCGGGCAAAAACTAGTAATAAAAATACAAATACAAACTAATAAAAATACAAACATAGAGCATGTACAAATCAACATAAATATATCCATATTCTTAGACGATTCGTCAGTCAAAGGAGCGGGAACATCGCACGATCATGGTGACGCAGCGACGCATGGAAGGGACGACAAAATATAAGCGGTGCGCTCGTAGAGCGCGTGGACTTGTACTCGGGAGCTCGGACGCGACGGACGTTTTGTAAAGTGTAGTTTTTTTATTACGGTTCTTTGTTGTAGTTGAGTTGATTTTGTGATTTGATAAAAATAAATAGTTCTAAGTGGATTTGCTTATTGTTTTTAAAATTAAATGAGCTCCTGATTCATAAGATCAGAAGTGGCATACGTTTAAAAAAAAAAATACACGCGACTTTGATCGTTCGCCACCTTTATTTTGTCTTACTGTGTCTTTCAAAAATATTTTTTTTGTTTTAAAGTAAATTCCAACCAAGTGTTGTGTTTGAAACGGGTGTGTTTGTGTGTCTTGGGTAGTTTAACCACAATTTAACTCGCGTCGTGTAAATTATAGTTATCGGTTTTCTTGTGCGTTTTTAAGTTTAACGTCCACGTGTTTGTTTTTGGTTTTCGTTACCAACGCAGTGTACTACCTGCTATTCAATCATGTCGGGTCGCGAGTACACACCGCGTGGAAATCCGTCTAAGCGTAATTCTCGAGACCACCGTCGGAATGAGTCACATAGCCGTCGCGATGTTCATACGAGACGTAGAGACCGTGAAACGCGTAGCAGATCCGCTAGGCGTCATCGCGATAGATCAGCGAGTTTCGAAAGTCCACGTAGGCGCCGCGATTGTTCTTATGGACGTCGGGATAGCCCTCGCCGCAACCCTTTAAATGAAGTGCTTGATCGCTTGAACGCTTTAGAGGAACGGTTGGCTACAAACGCGATACAGACGTCCACTCCGATGCCGTCGCATCCGTGCACGAGAACCTACACGCCGGCGCCAGTATCAGCGGTAAACGAAGAACCTGTTTCCAATGTGGAAACACGTGCTACAGGGACCGCCCCCTTCGAGGCATTGCGTGAGGCTGACGCTGCGGACAGGATTGTGGGTGCACTTTCATCCCTGATTCAAGTAAGATCGAACCATTATTATATTTCAAATTTTGATCCCAGTGTGCATGACTTTGACGTGTGGTGCGCCGAAGTAGATAAGGGGCGCGAAATAAGCCACTGGGGCGATCGGGAATGCCTGGGACGCATTGGTGGCTGTTTACGTGGTGATGCTAAAACGTGGCTCAACGATTGGGTGACCAATGACCGAACGTGGACAAATTTCAAAGCTGAATTTCGGTCATTGTGTCCACGTGAAGTTGATATGGCCACTGTGCTGTATGACGTAATGAGTACGAATTCGAACAAATTCACCACGTATGCAGAATATGCCCGAAAGTCCTTATTGCGGTTGAATATCGTCAGGGGGCTTTCTGATGAACTGAAAGCCGCCATAGTGATTCGTGGCATTTCTGATCCCCAAGTTAAAGCCGCGATAACCAACGCCAAACTGCAGTCAAAAGATCTGGTAGAATTTTTGTCAGTATATTTGAAACCTAAAAGTGCACCTTCTACTACAAACAGTCCTGTTCGCACGTCAAACTCAAATAACCCTGATTCGCGTAAACGCAAGGCACCTGCGCAATATGATCGGTTGACCTGTTTTTCGTGTGGAGACGTAGGCCATAAGCAGGTTCACTGTCCGAAAAAGTCTGGTAAGTCCAGAACAAATCCTGTAAATTCTCAAGCGAAAGCTGACCCTAACTCACAAGCAACAAAATCGGTTTCTAAACCCGTTAAAACTTGTAGTTATTGTAAAAAGACTGGACATTCTGTTGAGAATTGCTTTATCAAAGAACGTGCGGGATCAAAATCAAACGATAAAAATAAAGCAAGTAACGTAAATTTTTGCTCAGAGTCTCTTCCGGACAAAACAACGTGATGTCCGCGGTGATTCAAAATGTGCCTGTTGATGTTTTAGTTGATTCCGGTTCTGATATTTCGCTTATATCTGATTCCGTGTTAAAACATTTTACTTTAAATAAAATTCCTACCTACCGCCGTATGCGAGGTATTGGAAGATTGAAGATGGAAGATTCTGATAGGCACAGATGTTTTAAATCGCAACGGGGTTACTTAAATTCGAACAAATGAGTCTCAACGCTTGATTAGGGTTTCACATATGCATAATGTGTCAACTGTAGAGTTCACTAAGATTAAAACGCCATTAGTTGGCGATGAAAAAGAGTGTTTGATGGCCCTGCTTAACGAATTTCCCGATACTTTCACCACTGGGACAGCGACCTCTACAGTTAACACGGGTAGTATGGAAATTAAGCTGAGCAGCGATGTTCCTATCAATTATAGGCCTTATAAACTCTCGGCAGATGAAAAACGCCGCGTTCGCGACATAATAAATGATCTATTGAGTAAAGGCGTGATCCACGAGTCACAGTCCAAATACGCTAGTCCTATCATTCTTGTTAAAAAGAAGGATGGGGCTGATAGGATGTGTGTCGACTACCGGGCTTTAAACGCTGTCACTATTAAAGAGCGATTTCCGTTACCGCTGATTGACGACCACATTGACAGATTGGGCAGTTTTAGATATTTTACAAGTCTTGACATGGCCACTGGTTTCCATCAGTTGCCCATGAAGGATAATGACTCTATAAGTAAAACGGCATTCGTAACTCCTGAAGGGCATTACGAATATTTAAAGATGCCTTATGGGCTCGCTAATGCTCCTATTGTTTATCAGAGAGTCATATCCAAAACCCTAAAGCAGCTTATGGATACCGGAAAAGTTTTGGTTTTCATAGATGATGTACTTGTCATGTCCAATTCTGTCAGTGAAGGCCTGAAAACTTTACGCGAGGTATTAAAAACACTAACTGACGCCGGATTTTCAGTAAACCTAAAAAAAATTACGTTTTTGGATACAGAGCTCGAATACCTTGGCCGACTTATTGGGCATGGTCAGGTACGGCCGAGCCCAAGTAAAACTGAAGCTCTAGTTAAGTCCCCGAAACCCTCTAATGTAAGAGAGGTTCGCCAGTTCCTGGGATTAGCGGGGTATTTTCGCAGGTACATAGCAGGCTATGCTTCAAAAACCGCTTGTATTGCCAAGCTGCTTAGGAAAGGCGAACCTTTCAAATGGGGTGCGGAACAAGACTTGGCGCGTAACTATGTCATTAAAAGTCTAACCGAGGAACCCGTTTTAGCAATTTTCGATCCCAATCTGCCTACTGAGCTCCATACCGACGCCAGTGCTATCGGTTACGGTGCGATTTTAATGCAGGAGCATGAGGGTAAACAGAAGCGAGTTGTCGGTTATTTTAGTAAATCCACACAGGGCGCAGAGTCCCGTTATCACAGTTATGAACTCGAGACTTTGGCAATTGTTCGCGCGTTACAACATTTTCGACACTATTTGATCGGTGTTAAATTTAAAATAGTTACCGATTGCAACTCTTTAAAGTTGACCGAGCGTAAAAGAGACCTGTTGCCACGTGTGGCGCGCTGGTGGATCTACATGCAGGACTTCCAGTTCACATTAGAGTATCGAAGGGGTTGCCTCATGCAACATGCAGACTTTTTGAGTCGACAACCCGCTGCTGTTCTCCAAATACAGAATCCGCGAAATTGGGCGAAGATTGCTCAGACGGCTGACTCTGAAACTCAAAGCTTGATGCAAAAGCTGAGAGATGGTCAGTTAGATTCCACGCGGTTTTTTATTAAAAATGATTTGTTGTACTATAAGTATGTGGCTACTGGTGAGGAATCTCGCTTCCTTTGTTTTATTCCTAAAGGTCATAGACTTAGTTTGTTAAGAGTTTTTCACGATGATCACGATCATATTGGAATTGATAAAACTACGGAGCTTATATTGCGTCATTTTTGGTTCCCCGGACTAAGACCTTTCATTAAGAAATATGTCGGTCATTGCATTGTTTGCTTGACACACAAGAAAGTACCTCGAGCCCCTAGCCAACCGATAGAATCGTGGACGAAGCCTGAAATACCGTTTTCAGTGGTCCACACCGACGTTCTTGGCCCCCTAACGGAGTCAAACGGGTTCCGGTGTATACTCCTCGTAATAGATTCTTTCTCCAAATATTGCCTCTTGTACGCTCTATACAGACAAGATACTGCCGAATTGAAACGCGTATTTTTAAATACCATCTCACTCTTTGGTACCCCGTCAACAATAGTTTGTGACCGTGGTAGGATGTTTGAAAGTGCGTCCTTTAAAGGCTGGGTTGCAGAGTTAGGCTGTGACATACATTTTATCACGCCGGAAATGCACCGTGAGAACGGCCAAGTCGAGCGTTACTGCCGGACGGTCCTCAACATGTTGCGTCTCGAGGTGAACAATAAGGGTGCTCAGTGGTCCGACGCGTTATGGAAGATACAACTAACGCTGAACATAACAAAACAAGCTACGACCCGCACCTCGCCTCTACAGCTACTGACTGGTGTCGAAGGCACGACTCCGATCCTGAGGTCTTTGGTGCGAGACGTCGCGCTGAACGGCTCTCATTCTAACCGGGAAGCGCTCCTTACGCTGAAGAGACAGAGGGCATCCGAGTTGCTTGCTGAAAATCAGCAGTGACAAGACGCGTATGTGAATGAGCGTCGTCGACAGCCGCGTACATTTGCTGTGGGCAGCTTTGTGTTTGTTAGCAAGGGATCCCAAAGTACTGGGAAACTGGACTCCGGAATGCGCGGCCCTTATAAGGTTGTGCAAGCGCTACCACATCACCGATACGAGCTTGAGCTATTGGCTGGTTCGTACGGAAAGAAGACTCAAACTGCCGCAGAACACATGGTTCAGTGGCGTGGTGAGTGGACCCCGGAGGCGTGTGAAGCGTTTTTTGGTGTTGGTGAGTAATTTAAGCGGCCCCGACATTGTGGCAGCATTATTACTCATAGCCCCGACATTGTGGCTGTTTGCCCCGACATTGTGGCTTTTTGCCCCGACATTGTGGCAATGGCCTCGACATTATGGCCATCTGGAACCCCGATAGTGGTTGCCAGCCGATGTTGTATTTGTTTCAGTAATGATTGGGGTCCGGAACTCTTTCATTGGTGATACAATTTACAAACTACTGCCTATTTTGGTGCAATTGCTAGTAATTTCATTACAATGGGCAGTTAAAGTTCAAACTTTCAGTATACGTCATATAAGTCTGGGCTTTATTATGTTTTAGATGACGAGTCTACAAGTGAGGACCAACCCGGTGATGACCAGGCGCAGAACTCATCTGTAAGGAGGAGACAATGCGGCAAGCGATGCCAGAGAGCCAAGCTGACGAGGTCGTTCAGCTGTCAGGAACGGCCGTCTTAGACGATTCGTCAGTCAAAGGAGCGGGAACATCGCACGATCATGGTGACGCAGCGACGCATGGAAGGGACGACAAAATATAAGCGGTGCGCTCGTAGAGCGCGTGGACTTGTACTCGGGAGCTCGGACGCGACGGACGTTTTGTAAAGTGTAGTTTTTTTATTACGGTTCTTTGTTGTAGTTGAGTTGATTTTGTGATTTGATAAAAATAAATAGTTCTAAGTGGATTTGCTTATTGTTTTTAAAATTAAATGAGCTCCTGATTCATAAGAATATAATAATCATGTAACACACACCATCTGTCTGTCTATCCATCTATCATAGGGCTGTTACTTTCTAAGGTTGCCAGTTGAAAATTTCACAAAAAAAATCCTCTATCATGATGAATAACAAAAAAAAATACGGTAAGGGAAAATATGTTTCGAGGAATCCAAATAAATCGGAAAATCGATTTATACCGGGAAAAGAGGTCGCTGATATTTGACCAATCATTTTCATATTCTATAAATACTAAGATTATAAAGAGGAAAGTTTTGTTTTTTATATGTAACGAATAAACTTAAACTACTGAACCGATTTGAAAAATTCTTTCAGCAATGGATAGCTACATTATCAGCGAGTAACATAGGCTATATTTTAACCCCGTACTCCCACGGTGACGGGAACTACGAGGGTGAAACCGCGTAACGTCTGCTAGTAGAATAAATATAGTTCGTCTCTATTATAAACAATATAAAACCTAAATACTGACTCACTCTCAATTATTTCAAAGACACCGCACAGAAATCATGGATAGAACATATAACATCAAGCCTGTAATCCCCAAAGGGTTAGGCCGAGGTGTACCTAATACACCCACATTTCACCAGTTATATTTTAAGTCCCTTGTGATGCGAGCCTATTGCCATCAACCGGGCACAAAACCAGACTCCGTGGCTGTTACTGAGAAACTCTTGATACATGAAGTTTAAATAATTATAGCAAAAATATGAATTTCAAGGGGTTTTTTCAAAAGAAGTTCCTGATCACATGATGTTAAGAACGAAAGATGTCCACCACTGGACATCTTTCGGCTGAAATAATGATGATGATGAAATGTTCTCCGGAACTTCGTTCTTAACATCATGTGATCAGGAACTTCTTTTGAAAAAACCCCTTGAAATTCATATTTTTGCTATAATTATTTAAACTTCATGTATCAAGAGTTTCTCAGTAACAGCCACGGAGTCTGGTTTTGTGCCCGGTTGATGGCAATAGGCTCGCATCACAAGGGACTTAAAATATAACTGGTGAAATGTGGGTGTATTAGGTACACCTCGGCCTAACCCTTTGGGGATTACAGGCTTGATGTTATATGTTCTATCCATGATTTCTGTGCGGTGTCTTTGAAATAATTGAGAGTGAGTCAGTATTTAGGTTTTATATTGTTTATAATAGAGACGAACTATATTTATTCTACTAGCAGACGTTACGCGGTTTCACCCTCGTAGTTCCCGTCACCGTGGGAGTACGGGGTTAAAATATAGCCTATGTTACTCGCTGATAATGTAGCTATCCATTGCTGAAAGAATTTTTCAAATCGGTTCAGTAGTTTAAGTTTATTCGTTACATATAAAAAACAAAACTTTCCTCTTTATAATCTTAGTATTTATAGAATATGAAAATGATTGGTCAAATATCAGCGACCTCTTTTCCCGGTATAAATCGATTTTCCGATTTATTTGGATTCCTCGAAACATATTTTCCCTTACCGTATTTTTTTTTGTTATTCATCATGATAGAGGATTTTTTTTGTGAAATTTTCAACTGGCAACCTTAGAAAGTAACAGCCCTATGATAGATGGATAGACAGACCTAAGACCTAAGGCCGCGCTTGGCAGACGGGCGGGGTGGCGATCGCAGTACGGTTGTTACAAAAGTACAGAGAACGCTGCTGCCCATTCTCTGGTAAGACTCTTAGTCGCTTCTTACAACACCCACGGGAAGATACGATATGGTTTAGTGTGGTATGGTACGGATATGGTTCTTTACGTCCGACATCATACGAACAAAACATTTTCTTAGGCAATAATAACAAAACGTGTGTGGAAAATCTTCATGGATGTCCTCCGCCCTGGGGCGGGCGGAGTGGTCGGTCAGACTCGACTGACTAGAAACCAACCCGGTGTTCCCTTCCGACACCTTCCCTTGCACCGGGGATCATGGGAACTAGTGCGCCTTCCACGATCCCCGGGTAGTGCCGGCCCGCGTTTGCGGGTCTCCTCAAGTCCGCGGGAGAAGTGAGGTGTACTCCCCCTGCGACGTCCTATAGGGGCGCGCGCGGAACACTACGCGCCACCGCCTCGGGTTCAGTTATATGGGGGGCGGCAAACGTCCCCAAGTCCGCCGTCCCTCTGAACCCGTTTCGGGGGGCTGGAGGAGGGAGTTATCCGCCCTCCGCCGACGCCCGGTACGTCTGCTGCAGGTCAAGAGAGTGGTCTCGACCTCCCTCGACCTTTCCGCAGCCTCCTTCTGTGAAATGACGGTTTCGCAGAAAGAGATCACCGCATCCATCAGAGTCAACCCTGTCTCAACCTAAATGTTCACAGACCATGTAGAGAAGGGCCTCTACTGACTAGTACATAGGTAGGTGTATTCACAGCATCAAGTAGATTGCAAGATAAAATTGTTCTGAACCATCTTACGAAGGCTACTGTTGACGACGTGCAGATTTGTGATGAAGATTATGGGAGGGACTTGACCAGGGCAATTGCTTTCAATGTGTTTCGTATGTACCCGACTGCCAAGGAAGGGTTATGTTTTTGACGCGTGTCTTGTATTTTCTTGGTTTGTTTTTTATTTGTTAGCTCGTATGTTACAAATGGCTGGATGGATTTCGACGATTAAGGTATCATTAGATTCGTCTCAAAAACCAATGTGTCCACATAAACAGTACTAATATTAATCATTTATACTTAGTGGTATAGACGACTAGCTCAGTGTCAGTTTTATCATCGTAGCTAGTTTTTGGTAATCACTGGGTCGCAAGTTCGATCCCCAGACAAATTCAGATTGGAATACGCTATTCCCAACAGTGGATTTCGATACTAAGACTTTCGTACTAGCGTACCATCCTAACAGTTTTTCGAATCAGCGTGTTCGCGACAACGTCATTCGATATAGCGGTTTTCGACTTAATGAGTTTTCGAACTGGCGTACCACTCAAAGTTTTTCGAAGTAGCGTGCGTCGCAGTAACGTCATTCGGATTCATATCACTCCCACATAAACAACATTGACTAAAAATTATTGATGAAAAACGACTATGCTAGCTTCGTTGTGAAAAATATTGATTTATACGGTAGCGTGCAATGGAACATATGCAAAGCATTGTGCTGCATGCAACAGTTCAAGGGCCACGGTGTTATTACAGTAGGACTGGTAAGAAAAATAAACTAGCATCAAAGGATAGTAATAATTGAAGGTCGTGTCGTTTCAAATTGTTTAATAGTACTTGGAATTACTTTAGAAGTAACTTTAAACATTTTTAGTGTTTTTTTGGAAGTCAGTTTTTATTTTATTTTAAAGCAATGGCCTACCTTTGCATTACACTGTAAAATGTGTGAGCCCCACTGCTGAGCTGAAGCGTGCCTAGGGAAGACACGCTTTAGCTCCGCTGTGGGACAAAATAAGCTTGTACAAAGCCGTATAAAATTGTCTGTAAAAATTAGAGTGTTGAAAGTTCAATATTTGAGTTAATTTTAACTAAAAGCCAAAAAAAAAATGCCAACACACAAAGAAGGGATAACCAACACCGTGACGGCCTTTGATTTTAACAGCATTCATAACTAAACTCCCAAAAATACTTATACCAAGTATTGTCAAAGAACAGTATCTACAAAAATGTTGTAACAATTAACATATTAAGGTCGCCAAAGATCAGGAAACGCATACAATAGTGCGAACAGAACGTGTGAACGCAATAAAGTAATTTGGCTTCATTTTTGTTAGCTACTATCTGACATCTGTGTTTGCAACTTTGTTTTATTTGAATATCTGAGTAGGTGGCAAGTGGTGGAAATGGAAGACATAGCTCCACATAAATACATGGTTTAAAAAAACATGAATGCGCGGTGTAAAGGCGCATACCCACGGCGGCGCACGGATAAGCTACGTCCGTGTGTTACTTGAGCTTCGCTGTGCAAGAAAATGTATGTGATTGTTTCCAGTACAAACCACGGCCACGCTATGCATCAATTGACACGCGTAGCTTGCTCGAATAAGGCGCTAACATAGCTCAACGCTGTCAACACCATACGCGCTGTGCACACGGCACACGCTATACACGAATATTAACCCACGACTATGTCGCGGTGGGCCACGCACGCTACAATTTTACAAAGTTGTGCGTGCGTAGCGTGTACTGCAGTGGAAACGTACTCGTAGACCCACGTTGTCAAAGAAATGAATCCGCGTGGCCGTGCATAGCGTGCGCTGCGGTGGGTTTCCGCCTTAAACGTAACGAAAATACGTCGATTTTTGAATCAAATATGACTTCTGTTTGATTCAATTATTTGTCGCTGACTTCTGAAGCTAAAGTTATTTTTCACTATTTTGTGTTTTTTTTTTCACTTTTTTGTATATTACCTTTCATCCCGAAATAATATGCTATTCCCGAGGGAAACAACAATAACGTTCTTAGGATATTAGAAGGTGCCACGTATCTTTCGAATCATGATTAAATTATATTATTAAAGTTTAGTAATACGAATTGATTGTCAAATTCTAAATTAACGCGGGCGAAGCTGCGGGCAAAGGCTAGTACTTTTTTATCTTGTATAAAATAACATAAAACTTACCTATAATTAAAGCTCTCGCAAGGGAACCTCTTCTCTTCGGCGCACTCTCTCCTGCAGTCCTCAAGCCTCTCGCAGGGGACCACTTTTCTGACATGGCTTCGCAGAGCTCGCTTGCCAGCTAGGACGCGGCGGAAACATGCTGTGGGACAAAAGGGTATGTTTGTTTATTTATTTATTCGTCTATTTATTTATTTCTATGTTTTATTCATTATCACATACATTTTTGTGTTAACAGGTAAGACCTAAGCTAACAAAAGTAGTCATGAATTTCTAGTAGAAGCACAATTTACCCAGTGGACAACATATTACATGTCACCCTCTGGGAATCCGCCAAAGAGGAAGAAAATAAGTCCAAACGCTGAGAGACTGCACGAATTACTGGTGCAAACTTAAATAAGTTTGTACGGGTTGCCGGAACTTTAAAAAGCCCCCTCTTCGGTCCCAACCGTAGCCTCCTGTCTGTAACGAGCAATCGCAACGATTCCAATATTTGTGGATTTCAGCATATCACGAAAAACCATAAAAACATATTTGATAAGAGCGAGGTTGCGCCTCACTTCCAACTTATAGGGTGTATTCCCGTTAAACCCACCGCCCGTGGCCCCACTGGTGGGGTCAGCGGGAATTGATTAAGATTAACAAAAATTGTTCCCGTTTACCCCACCATTATTTTTGAGTAATAAAATATTACTCAAAAACATTGCATGGGATCGAGTAGTGTTAGTTAGATCGAGCAGTTGTGCTAGTTAACCTTACGAACAGTACTAGGCGGGCATGAATCTAGGAAGGTATTTATTACTAGAAGACCGTACCTATACCCAAAATTGCATACCACATCATGGTCTTGAGAGCCTGGTACCCATCCCTATAACAAAGAGAGTTGGATACATAAGTACCCAGAAAGCATGTTGTAGAAACTTGTACCCAACATTACGTATAATAAAGGGTGTAAACAGACTATTAACGAAACCGAAAGGTACTTGTTCTCCCCGTCATTGCGATCATTTTTTTGTTCTAGACCATACCGGGAACCTTCTAGTTACGGAGATATTGGGGTTGAAAGTACCAACTTTTTCAAAGTTCCAAGTTTGATGTACATAATGCTTGGTTGACGGCTTCGTGAAGAGTCTGTTTACACCCTGTAGATAGACTCCGGATGGGAATTTATTCTTAGTCATACATTGCTTAAAAGATAAAGTATAAAGGTTGTAAAAAACAAGCCTTAGGCAATTGTTCTTCCTGTCGTCTTGATCGTTTTTAGGGTTCCATACCAACTCGGCAAAAACGGAACCCTTATAGGATCACTTTGTTGTCCGTCTGTCAAAACCCTTTTTCTCAGGAACGCGTGGAAGTATCAAGCTGAAATTGATATCAAATACTCAAGTCTGCAATCCGTTGGATCAGCGAAATCAATCTGGTAAGTCAACGCGATCAAAAGATATCACCGTTTATGTCGTATATTTTGCGTTTTTACAAGGGAATCAAAACCTGTAGGGTTCTTCCCGTTGACATAGAATCATGAAATTTGGCAAGAAGCAATCTTACAACACATGTAAAGGAAGAAACCGGCCAAGTGCGAGTTGGACTCGCGCACCGAGGGTTCAACTTGTCCCCAGAAGGTGGTAGCCGTAAGGCTAGTCCGGGGGTACCGCACGATCTCCGGCGAGGCGGCGAGCCTCCTTGCTGGATTGCCGCCATGGTATCTGGAGGCGATAGTCCTCGCGCGCCTACACGAGTGGCGCGTAGAGGCACTACGCCGGGGGGAAACTCCGCTGCCGCGGCAAATTGTCGCACTGTGGACAGACTTCCGGCGCGATCTCATAGCGACATGGAGAGAGCGACTATCGCAACCCCGTGCAGGGCACGCCACAATAGTGGCGATAAGTCTTTCAGGAGTGGCTGGAGAGGGGCCACGGCACCCTCACCTTCCGCCTGACGCAGGTCCTCATCGGACACGGTTGTTTCGGGAGGTTCCTGCACCGAATCGGGAGGGAGGAAACGCCCGGGTGTTACCACTGTGAGGGTCGCCCAGAGAATACGGTGGAGCACACGGTAAAGGTCTGCCCCGCTTGGGCGGAGCACCGCCGTGTCCTCGTAGCGGTGATCGGCGGCGGCGACCTATCGCGTCCGGCCCTGGTCCAGTCCATGGTCCGGAGCGAAAGGGAATAGGACGTCGTCACCTCCTTCTGCGAAGCAGTCATGCTAGCGAAGGAGGTGGCGGAGCGTGAGAGGGAGAGAACCTCTCGTCCCACCCGCCGCGGGAGACGCCTCGGGCGTCGGGAGTCACGTGGTGGCTTCCGGCCACCGTAGACGCGGACCTGTGGACGGAGAGTAATGGGCTAGCTCGCCGTCCGTCCGTCTTTTGACAACAGGCCGTGTTGACGGCGCGTTCGTGTTCCACGCGCGCCTCAAAGAGATGTCAGCAAATAGGGAGGGGCCCACAAGGGCCGATGCCTGCCAGGGCTGCGGGCTGTTCGAAAGAGATACCGCGGCCCTGGAACACAAAGGGCAAGGAAGGAACAAGGATGGGTTTTAGTCAGTACAAGTCTGACACTCCCTTCCGCTCTGCCCAGAGCGGGAGAAGTCATTTGATGATTTCCCATCCGTAAAAAAAAAGGGTTCAACTTGTAGGTATTTTGTTATTACACTACATATTTGTGGTTTTCAGTTTTTTTCCTTCACACGTGCTGTAAGACATTGCTTCTTGCCAAATTTCGTGATTCTAGGTCAACGTGAACTACCATAAAATTTTTCGACCCAAAACCTATAGGGTACTTCCGGTTGACCTACAATTATGGTTAAAAACAAGGTCTTACAGCACAAGTAAAGAGCAAATCCCGAAAAATTGAAAAGTTTTAAATTAAGGTGTATTTACAAGTTTTCGCGAAAATCTAAATTTGCCCATTTTTTTGTTGACTCAGGACCATGATTATTATACACTTAATAGGCACTATAGACCTCAGTATCTCGTTTCTGAGAAAATCGGTGGTGACACACGGACAGACAAACGAGCTGACGTTCCTTTTTTACGTTTTGAGGTACGGAACCCTAAAAACCGTAAATATGTAGTTAAATAACAAAATGCCTACAAGTTTATAAGGAACCCTCGATGCGCGAGTCCAACTCGCACTTAGCCTGTTTATTTTGTTATGAACACACAACAAAATAAACAGGCTAAGTGCGAGTTCACATCTAAACCGAGATCAAGAGCTGTTGGTATCATGATTGATATGGACACAAAGAAAATCTTCTGATCGCTTTCAGTTTCGATAGTGAAATCTGCCCTTGGTCTTGTCGCCTAAGTCACATTCAACAAACTAGCATAAAAACGTTCTAAATCAAGTTTACGTCATGGTATAAAAACATTAGCTGCCCAAACAGAACATTAGTTAAGCTTAATTACCAACAATAAATCCTAGGAATGTACTGACAAAAAATATGCGAATCGCAACCTTGAAGAAGATCCGTTAAGTCAGAATTATAAATAAATATGACCTAGTAGGGATGATAAAATGATTCGATGAATAAGGTTTTGAATTAATCTGGGAGGCGACTATTAACCAAGCATTCTAGCAGGTATTTGCACTTGCAAAAATAATCTCAAACTGAAAGGGTATAAATAAACTGCATTGCAAATGTTTGTGGTACGAAACCTATTTTTAGGGTTCCGTACCTCAGTTGGTAAAAACGGAACCCTTATAGTATCACTTTGCTGTCTGTCTGTCAAGGCCCTTTTTCTCAGGAACTGTGGATGGGTGATGGACACCCATTACATACCGACTTTTCCTCCGTGCTTCGGAAAGCACGTTAAGCCGTTGGTCTCGGCTGTCATTTGCAGATCTTTGGCAGTCGTTACAGGTAATCAGTGGCCCGAAAGTTTGACAACCAGTCTTACCAAGCGGTATCGTATTTCCCAGTACTAACTGGGTTGTGGAGGTCAGATAGGCAGTCGCTCCATGTAAAATACAGGTATTTAGCTGCAGCTGGTTAGACAGGAGGCCGACCCCAACATAATTGGGAAAAGGCAGGCAGATTATGATGTGGTGGCAAATAGGAACGACCGATCTGATAGTAAGTGGTCACTGAGTGCCGCCAATGAATATCTATAATACTAGAAACAAGCAGTTGTTTTTGCATTTGCCAGGTTTTCAGAATTAATACAAAGGTAACTTCAACGAGAGCAGCAGTCACCCAGTGGTGGCGGCTCCAACTTACGAGCAGTAAGTCGTGAGTTCGAACCCAGGCAGGCGCATTACTTTGTGAAATTTTTTTCATCACCACTGCTCTCAAAACGGTAATGGGAAACATCGTGAGGAAACCAGCATGTCCTAGAACCAAAAATTCGTAAACATATGACATCTACCAACCTGCAGTGGGCCCACGTTACTAATTATGGAAAAAATGAGGTTAAAATATTGGTAGGTAGATACCGTCCTGATAAGCATATCCAAAAAAGCTAAAGCAAACTCCGTACTTAGCAACAAGTTTAACCACACTTTTAATAAGCGTGAAGTCCTGGGTTCGATTCCCGGGTCGCGTAAAGTGGTTATTGGGTTTTTCCATTACGAATTTCTTAGTGGCAGCCACGGAGTCTAGATTTGTGCCCGGTTGGTGGCAATAGGCTCGCCCCCTAACTAAGGACTCAAACATAACTAGCGAAATATAGGTGTACTATTAGGTACACCTCCGCATAACCCTGCGGGGATTAAAGGTGTCATGTTATATGTTAATAATGACTTCAACCATCAACGCGAAAGATGCATCACAGATAAGACATAATTACAAGTAATCTTCAGAATCTTAACTATGTAGTATTCGTAGAATTTTAAAAGGTCTTGACGTCATTTTGACCTCTGTAAAGAATAAGTCACATCTTCGTCACCCGAGCGTATCGACGACCGCGACACGACGAAAGATTGTGATTGCTTTGGCTTAAAGCTAGACTTAAGGTGGAAGCGTACGGGCTGCGGGACTGTTCGAAAGAGATACCGCGGCCCTGGAACACAAAGGGCAAGGAAGGAACATGGACGGGTTTTAGTCAGTACAAGTCTGACACTCCCTTCCGCTCTGTCCAGAGCGGGACAAGTCATTTGATGATTTCCCATCCGTAAAAAATAAAAAAAAGGTGGAAGCATACGGGTAGCCCGCGAAATTCAAATTTTCTTACGTTTTTTTTGCAATTTGCTGGTCAGTGTCAGGTTGTATGTTGATGAAAAATGAGTGGCGCCAGTAACACGTGTGTAGTTACAGAATTACAATGATGAAAATCATCATTAGGGTTGTATTGATAATTTTCATGATTCTAAGTTCATTTAATCCCATTGAATGACGTTTTCATGAAATATTTATTGATGAATTAACAAAGGCTGTTGAATGAACTGTAAGTTACTAATAACTTGAAGGAGTCTCTTAACGTAACCCAACATAACTAGACATCACGCCTGTAATCCCCGAAGTGTTAGGCAGAGGTGTACACATTTCGCCAGTTATGTTAAAGTCCCATTTAATGGGAGGCGATCCTATTGCCTTCAACTGGACACGAATTCAAGCTCCGTGGCTGGTACTTAGAAATACCAGATAGAAAAACCTAATAGCAGTGCCCGACCTCGGAATCGAATCGAGGACCTCATGCTCCACAGTCGCGCTTGCGACCACTAGACCAACAAGGCACTTGAGGCCTTATGTATATATGTATGTAATGTTTAGTGTAATTGATTAATCAGAATCATAGCGATTACTTAATTAAAATTTGATGATCTGAGAATTTAACAAAGTATTTATTTGGAAAAGCTTTCAGAATACTAGTTTAGATTCATTCACTAGATAGCTATCTAAATTCAAGTCATTTCATTATCATCATCATGTGGCCGAAAGACGTCCACTACTGGACATGCGCCTTTACAACCCCCCTTTACCCCCTTTAGGGGTAAAGGGGGGTGCTAAAATCGCCACGCTTGGCAGGCGGGTTGGCGATCGCAGTACGGTTATTACAAGTTACAAGTCATTTCGATACTTTGTAATCATCTGAAATACATTATGTTTATCATGCTTGTAAAATAAGTCATCCCCAAAATTAAGCTGGTAGACTTGACTTAGATCGTAGGCTGATCCCAAATTCTTCAGGAAAGAAGCTATGTCTATGAGGTTGGTTATCAAGGGCCCGATTCAGAAGGCAGTACTCCTCGATACAGTTCGCATTGTGAGGAGGTTCCTGTATCTGGAGCCCTAATCACCGATAGCTTAGACCCTGCTCCCGACACTGGCAGAAATCAATTTTTATATTTTAAATGGTTTTTTTCTAAATGTTTTTTAAAATAGATATATAGAATAAATGTGTAGATAATTGAATAAACCAAATAATAATCTATTTTTTTTTCAGGTAACAAAGACCCCTTTATTATTTTTTATTTTTTTACGTATGGGATATCATCAAATGACTTTTCCCGCTCTGGGAGGAGCGGAAGGGAGTGTCAGACTTGTACTGACTAAAACCCATCCATGTTCCTTCCTTGCCCTTTGTGTTCCAAGGCCGCAATATCTCTTTCGAACAGTCCCGCAGCCAACGCTCTTTGTTGGCTGCGGGACTGTTCGAAAGAGATATTTCTCCCGCTCTGGGCGGAGCGGAAGGGAGTGTCAGACTTGTACTGACTAAAACCCATCCATGTTCCTTCCTTGCACTTTGTGTTCCAGGGCCGCGGTATCTCTTTCGAACAGTCCCGCAGCCAACAAAGACCCCTTAGATAAATTCAATACTGGAATTAATTGATATTCTAATTAATTTTACACTAACATTCACAATACATACTTGGTGCATTCTCCACGAGTATAACCCTGGATCCAAACACAGCACACACAAAATGAGAAAACAACAATATTGTAGTCCACAAATTCATTTTCACAACACTTTTTCATTTGCATCATCCAATAAATCCAATAAACGCTCTTTTATTCACCACAAATGTATTCAAAGTATTCATAATTGTTATTAATCGAATGAACAAATTAATTGTTATTCAATAAAAAAAAACGCACTTAATTCCTGTTTCAATTTCGAATTTATTCAAAATGATATCTTAAAGCCATTTTAAAATTCGAATTCCGCGATTCTTTTGTTATTTTATTACGTTATTAATTGAATAACAACTTTTTAATGTTATTAATTGAATAATTGTTGTAAATTAACGAGTTTTTGTTATAAAAAAATGTATGAATGTTTGTTTATGGGTCAATGAGATCGCGCCGCGTAACATAGTGCAACTGAACAGAAGCATTGTCTGCTATAAGCTTATATGTGAATGGAAAATTGAGTGTAGAATTGTGTGGATAAGACCTTTGGTTGAACAATGGGATGGTAAAATGACGGTGTTGGAGATAGAAGAAGCTCTGTCTGTGTTTATAGGTGTTCATCCAAATCCGTTAAGTAGTTTTCGCGTGAAAGAGTAACAAACATAAATCCGTCTATTCATCATGATAAATTGCACTAACAAACGTTATGTACGGTAGGCCGTACTTTAATTAACACAAGTGTAACAAAACCTCTATAAACTAGCTTCTTATTAAAATCACAAAATTGATCAACGGGTCCAGTTGACCAATTCAAACATGGCCGACTGGACCCACGGGTCCCGCCTGTGTGGGATCAGTTGACTAAAGAGCCCTACTACTACGCTAGGTCAGTTCAACGGCTCAAGGTCAAAATGTTATCATTTCTAGCTGTTCCGCAGGTTGATTGGTAATTGGGTCCATTCCTTGAAATCCAATTAACATATTTCAACTATTAACCTGGGGGTCGAAACTGGGTTGTTTTGGAGAAATCGAACTTTAAAGTTTTTTTTTATTACTGTTATACTGTACAGTTGTAGAGTTGGCTAAATGAGTGGGTCAAAAAAGGGTCATTAGCCCCAATTACCAATAAATTTATATTTGGTAACAGCAAAATTTTATCGAAATTCGATAAGCATTTTTGGCGTTATTGAGTAACAAAAAGTTAAACAGTCGATTGATTTGGAGTTCGTTTAAATCACGTGCCCGATATACGGACTGGAAAGGAACACATAAACTCAAACTCAAACTCAAAAGCATTTATTTTAATTAGGCCATTACAGGCACTTTTGAATGTCTGAAAAACAAAGAAGGCTAAGCTACAGTCACAGACACAAGGCATAATAACTTGTGAAAGTACTGTAGTTGCCCATTCCAAAGCGTAGATCTCTATGGAGAAGAATGGGCAAGAAATAAATCAGAATAAGCATTAAATCTTCTTGTTTCAACATCAAAGTCCGAAATACCGACGGTGTGGATTGTGGAAGGGACACCGACCCGAAAACGGGTACCACGTATACAGTAAGTACATCATTCTCAGCCCCCTTTTTTTTTTTTTTTTTTCGGATGGGAAATCATCAAATGACTTCTCCCGCTCTGGGCAGAGCGGAAGGGAGTATCAGACTTGTACTGACTAAAACCCATCCATGTTCCTTCCTTGCCCTTTATGTTCCAGGGCCGCGGTATCTCTTTCGAACAGCCCGCAGCCCATTCTCAGCCCCCTTACATAGAATTTTTACATCAGTTTTTAGGGTTCCGTAGCCAAAATGCAAAAAACGGAACTCTTCTGGATTCGTCATGTCTGTCCGTCCGTATGGCACAGCCACTTTTTTTCGAAACTAAGAACTATACTGTTGAAACTTGGTCAGTAAAGTAAATAAGGGAATTTTATTAGGTTAAACTAACTATATACATTGATAATTAAAAACTATTAAACTAAAATAGATAAACTAACAACAAACTATAAAAGGGCATCGAAAAACTCCTCCTCAACGCTGTCAGATGGTAATGTGCCCAAGAGACTGGCGGCGTTGCCACGTTGTATGGCAACACTTAGCCTCTGGCCAAAGTAAAAGCCAGCCCTTGGGTCACGGGAAGCGTCAACTAGGCGTTTCGAAATTTCCTTAAATAGGCTATGAGCACTCGGACCCCACGGCCCTAGAGTTTCAACCCCAAACGGCTCGAAAATATAGTTACCACACAGGTTTCTATATTTACGCCGCTTGAGGTTCTCTGCAGCCGCAGCGGCAGCACCAGCACAGCACGATGAGCTTGGAAGATGGGATGGCGCAAGAGTATCAACACACGTTGCGTCCCACACTAAAGGCCTACCCATCTTCCAAGGAAACAAAGACATGCCGTCCGGTCTCTTGCCATCGTCGCGTGCCAAGCCATTGGGTTCTAAAACAGCTGGGACGCCGACGGTGACAAGAGCTCGTCGGATAATGTCGTTTATATTTGCGTGCCGTGCAAAACGGCCCGCACTTCGGCTGCATGACAGGCCGTGGTGACCGAGGTTGTTGACAGCTTCACCGCAGTGACAGCGATGAGGAGAACAGCAAGCGGCACCAAGGCGTAAAGAAACAGCGAGGCGGAAGGTTGTATCGTCGAACAATGTGCCTATGCTCGAAAAGGTAAGTAGATGTATTCTGTGAACCGCATTAACATTTTACAGAGACACAAAAATAGAAAAAAAAAATAAGTTTTGGAGGTTCCCCATAATTAGAATTGAAACTTAAAAATTGTTTTTCATCAAACCCATACGTGTGGGATATCTATGGATAGGTCTTCAAAAATGATATTGAGGTTTTTAATATCATTTTTTTCTAAACTGAATAGTTTTCGCGAGAGGTTCCAAAGTGGTAAAATGTGTGTTGACCCCCTGTAACTTCTAAAATAAGAGGATGATAAAACTAAAATAAATATATGATGTACAGACGCCAGCACATCAAGCTACTACAATCTGTCAGATTCTTTAATAGAATTCCGACTTTATTGCAAAAAAATTAGGTTCAAGGTTGATTGGGAAAATCTGACAGTTTCGGGTAGCTTGATCTGCTGGCGTCTGTACATTACCATGCAAACTTCCACCGGAAAATTGGTTTGAACGAGATCTAGTAAGTAGTTTTTTTTTAAGACATCATAAATCGTAAACCGCAATTTACCTTTCATTAAATCAACTGAAATATAAAAACAAGAACTTTTATATCATGTTACTTGCTGCTACTAACCCTTCATGGGTGAGTCCGGCTCGCACTTGGCACTTTTTTAAGTCGCCAAAGCTCTTTCACTTTCACTCAACATAGACATTATTTTGAAAAAAAAAACAAAGAAAACATAACATCACACCTGTAATCCCCGAAGGGTTAGGCAGAGGAGTATCTACTATAGTAACCCACGTTTCACAACTTATATGTATTAAAGTCCCATATAACTACGAGGCACTAGTGTCATCCACCAGGCACAAATCCCGACTTCGTACTACCTACTGAGAAATTTCTAAAGGAAAAATCCAATAACACATTGCCCGACCTTGGAATCGAACCCAGAAGGTGCTCAGCAGTTGTGTTTGTAACCACCAGACCAACGAAGCAGACAAAACAATCAATTTATATTTAAACTAGCGGACGTCACGCGGTTTCACCCGCGAGTTCCCGTTCCCGTGGGAGTACGGGGATAAAATATAGCTTAAGTTACTCGCTGATAATGTAGCTATCCATTGCTGAAAGAATTTTTCAAATCGGTCCAGTAGTTTTTAAGTTTATTCGTTACATACAAAAATACAAATCGTTCCTCTTTATAATATGTATTAGTATAGACAGAGTCACATCCATACAACTCCAACGGCGTGTTGATTACATCTGACAACTTTGGCAGCCGGCCTATTGTCTCGAAAAAAGGATTATTTGAGGCAAAAAGCCTAATATATCCTACCATTGTGACTCCCATGAGAATATCTAACATAATATCATGGTGTTTTTAATGTTTTGTGTTTATTAATGCACGCAAATCGTGGCGTTTTAGTTCGTTATGGAGTTTAGGGACTGTTTGTGAGGAACAATTAAAAGATTATTAGGAGCACTAGTAGCGTGACCACCGTAGAAACGGGTTTTGTTGACGTAAGAATCGACAGAGTGACAGATCAACAACAGGAGTCTCTCATCTTGTCGATTCTTCCGTCGACATAACCAGTTTCTACGGTCGTCATGCTACTCGTGCTGGTGAAATTTGTATTTATAACCAAGAAAACGAATTGACTTTAAAAATAACCCCTTACTATGACAACCCTATTTCATGGAGCTTAAACATAACTGGCACAGCTATGGCTACCTATAGCTGTACCTCTGCCTCCGTCTCCGTCTCCAGCGTGATGTTTAATTTCAAATTTACACACATAACACCTACATTTATGTGTAAATTTTAACCAATATCGTCCCATTTTTTTTTCCGATTGGAAATCATCAACTGACTTCTCCCGCTCTGGGCAGAGCGGAAAGGAGTGTCAGACTTGTACTGACTAAAACCCATCCATGTTCCTTCCTTGCCCTTTGTGTTCCAGGGCTGCGGTATCTCTTTTGAACAGTCCCGCAGCCCTGGCAGGCATCGGACATCTCTTTGAGGCGCGCGTGGAACACGAAAGCGCCGTCAACACTATATCGTCCCCTCAAAATACTATTCAAGTGCTATAAGTACCATGCGGCACTATGATTCCACATAGCGACAAAAACAATCACCATCAGCCTAGCCTTTACCCAGCTGAATTCCACTATTTTACATGGAGCGACTGTGTGTGACCTCCACAACCCAGTTAGTACTAGATAATAAAATACCCCTTGGTAAGACTGGTTGTCATATTTTCAGGCCACTGACTACCTGTAACGACTGTCAAAAATCTACAAATGATAGCCGGGACCAACGGCTTAACGTGCTTTCCGAGGCACGGAGGAAACTCGGTATGTAATGGGTGGTCACCCATCCACTGATCTAGGTAAGCATGGGTTTACCTAAAGATCAACCGGAGCAGCTGTTATTATTTAGCCACGAGCGTCTCAAAGCGACAAAGACAATACTAATCATAAGTAATGCCTGCACAAAAAACGTCAGATCTCAGTTGAAACTAAAGGTTTCCGTGTAATTCAACAAATTGTGTGTATCCGGTAGGAACTGGCCTAATGTACTGACGTTTTAAAAGTAATTTATTTGTTAGGGGTCTGTGAGGGTTATAGAAAAACGATGTACTGAAAGGGAACACAATATACAGTGTTGTGTTGTGTGTGAGTTACATAAGTGTTGCACATAAGAGACTATAAAATTGTAATGAAATGATAATGATTTTTTTTTTTTATTAAAAGATGGGCTCTCTTCACCTCGATCCCGCCTGATGGAAAGCGCTGGATGAGGTCTATGATGGAACGAGCGTGCCCAGAAGATGCCTGTTCACTCTTGCTTTGAAGGCAGACGGGTTAAATGATTGAATGTGATTTTATTGTTATGATTAATTAATTGGTGTTGATTTGTATTCATTTGTATTTATTTATTCAGGATGTAAGGGACAGCCCTCCACAAACTGACAGGGTGCATTCAGCTTCTTATTTTGAATCATATTCCACCGGTTTTTTTGTCCGGTTTTTTTTTCATTTGCTATTCCTTTTTTAATGTAAAATTACATTCCTTGTACGCAGCACTCCATTTATGGAATTAAAGGATGTTGAAATACTCGTAAAATCAGCTGTTGACTTTCGGCCTAGCTACAGAGTTCATCGAACTCGTCGTCGCGCTTGCCGTTCGCTACGAACATTTATTTGGCACATTCCACAAGTGCACACAATAAAAACAAAAATTATATATCAAAAAGGAAAAAATAATACTTAAATAAAAAAAATAAAAAAACTAAACAAAAAATGTAACACTGTGTGCCTCGGTGATTACGGAACCCAACACTAGTTTCAAAGCGAACCTTACGATTTTTTCCTTCAAAACAATGAGACTAAGCTAAACATTCATCCTTGACGGCCACGATAGACAATCATCTTAAGGTGGTTGCGTCAGGGTAGCCCGCGAAATTCAAATTTTCTTACGTTTTTTGTAATTTGCAGGTCAGTGTCAGGTTGTACGTTGATGAAAAATGAGTCGCGCCAGTAACTCGTATGTAGTTACAGAATTACAATCATGAAAATCATCAATACAACCTTCTAAGTTCATGTAATCCTATTAATGAATATTTCATGAAAAAGTCATTCAATAGGGTTACATGGTCTTACAGGGTCATATTGATGATTTTAATGATTATGATTCTCTATCTACATACGTGTTACTGCCGCGACTCATTTTTCATCAACATACAACCTGACAATGACCTGCAAATTGCAAAGAACGTAAGAAAATTTGAATTTCGCAGGCTACCCTGACGCAACCACCTTAATAAGCTATTTGGTCTTTAGAATAAAGAATCTTCTCACATATTTACTGAATAAAGTCATGATAAATCTTAATTATCAGATACTAGGTTATGCCCGCGGCTTCGACAGCATGGAGATCGGTAATTATCCAACGAGATCCTACTACAGGGATAAAAAGTATCCTATGTGTTAATTCAGGGTATAAACTATCTGTGTGCTAAATTTCATCCAAATCCGGTAAGTAGTTTTTGCTAACAAACATCCAGACATCCATATATCCTCACAAACTTTCACATTTCTAATAAGTAGGAAGTAGGATTGCAAATTGTAAAAAAAATCTGGCCACGTGGGAGTCGGACTCGTACACGAAGGGTTCCGTACCATAAACCGAAAAAAACACGTTTCTTGTATAGGAGCCCCCTTTAATAATTAAATAATTAGTATTTTTATTATTTTTGTTATAGGGGCAACAGAAATACATCGTCTGAGAAAATTTCAACTGTCTAGATATCACGGTTTATGAGATACAGCCTGGTGACAGACGGACAGACAGACAGCGGAGTCTTAGTAATAGGGTCCCGTTTTTATCCTATGGGAACGGAATCCTAAAAACCAGAACCAAAACCAAATACCAGTTTTTTTTTCAAAATAAAGACCACTTCAATAAATCTAAGTTCTTTACCCTTGCCACTTCTGCACCACGTCTTCCTATCATTGTGCCGTCTAAAGCCAAGGCCCCCAGCACAATGTTCAAGATACATGATAGCAAAGCTCGCTTACATCATTCTACACAATTTTTGTGAAATACCGAGACGCGTAATTTAGATCGAGCGATTCTGTTTTGTTTATTTTTCAGTTAATTACGAGGAAGCTTTGCTGCTGAGGAGTTCAAAAGAATGATATGATTAAAGTGGAAGCGTACGGGTAGCCCGCGAAATTCAAATTTTCTTACGTTTTTTGCAATTTGCAGGTCAGTGTTAAGTTGTATGTTGATGAAAAATGAGTGGCGCCAGTAACACGTGTGTAGTTACAGAATTACAATCATGAAAATCATCAATACAACCCTCTAAGTTCATTTAACCCTGTGGAATGACTTTTTCATCAAATATTTATTGATACAGATGTGTTTTACGGGCTATGCTCGGAATCTCTCTGAGGGATCGCATCCGAAACGAGGTGATCCGACAAAGAACCAGAGTTGACGACATAGCTCACAGAATAAGTAAGCTGAAGTGGCAATGGGCCAGTCATATTAGCCGTAGAACCGATGACCGTTAGGATAGACGTTTTTTAACGTAAGGTGGGACGCCCTCAGGCTCCCACTGAGCCTGAGGGCATCCCACCGCAGTGACGGTCTTCGCAGGGTGGCTGATAGCAACTGGATGAGAGTTGCTGAGAATCGAGTTGAGTGGCGTGTGATTGAGGAGGCCTATGTCCAGCAGTGGACTGCTATAGGGTGATGATGATGGTGTGTTTTATAGTTTCCACAAAAACTTTGACTTCTTACTTACTATTATTTAATTTAAGAAAGTTTGGATATATATATGGATGGATGGATGTTTGTGACTCAATCACGCCAGAACGGCTGAACGGATCTGGATGAAATTTGGCATAGAAATAGATAATAAACTAGGATAGCACTACTACCAGTACTTTTTTCGGCCTTATAAACATCAAAATTTCCACACGAACGAAGTCACGGGCAACAGTTGTTTTTTTTTTTTAATATTAGATGAAAGAATCTTGGTAAAGTCGGATGAGGAGGACATGGTCTGTAAGAAACTTCGAGTGGACCTGTCAAGTGAGTGTACATACACATTTGTCAGTAATGATTTTAACACCACTCCAAAGAGACTTAAAAGACTTAGAGCAAGCATTGACAAGATATACAAAAATTTTGTTCCCGAAAATTTTCGATTTTGACACACGAATGTTACCTGACAAGCGGGCGAGCGCTACTAGACAGAACGATTTTTTCGGCTTGTCCCGTCCATCAATCGAATATTTGAATGTCTTTGCTCAACTCAGAATAGATACATAATTATATAACCCTCGAGGTACAGACGCTAGTAGGTCAAGTTACACGAAACTGTCAAATTTTCCCAACCAGCCTTGAACCTAATAGTTAAGAGATAAAATTGAAAACCTATTAAAGAAATTTGACAGATTGTAGTAGCTTGATGCGCTGGCGTCTGTACATAGAAATCACTACAGCTACAAGTAAAATATTCTTTTCTCAACCTACCATGAAAATAACTCTATCCAAATTATAAAACGAAGACTTCTTAATTTTTTATAGATTTTTAAAACAAAAGACAATGGCGAAGGCCGCCACAAATGGCTGTATGATATAACTTTAACAATAAGTTTCGTACACAATGATTCAAAGAATCTTGATATCTGATCTCTATCTGGTGTGGTTTGGTGTAAGGAGGACGATAAAGCAATTATTTGTTGGGATTTTTTTTAAGTTATTGGATGGCATACAAACTAAAAACCCATCCGTGTATAAAATATTCCTTGACATTTGTATACAGCTGTTTCTGTATCTGCCGCCATCTTGTATTACTTGTCAAGTTGTTTAGAGCCAGGCGAATTACATAGAGGCGCTAGAGTCGCACTAACTTTGCCCAATTTGTTATAAATATTTTCTGTAAATAAATAATATACAGTGTGAGTGTTCACAGTGTGCACGTATTTAAATCTTGACAAAAAACGTAAAACTTAAAAAAAAAAAAACATTTTTTTTTAATTTCCATTTTTATTTGAAATATTGTATAATGTAGCCATGTAAATTATGCAATTCATTAACAGTTGGTAGGAAATGTTGTGATTGAGTTATAAACGTGGTAGTTTTATTTTTGAAAAGCCAATGCGATGTCGAATAATTTAAAGCAATAAAAAAAGTAGGTAATAGGGCCTTTTATTGAGAAAGTTGATGCAAAGTACCTGATTTTACTTAAAAAAAAACACCTCAATTCTTAATATAGGGCGATATTTTTCTTTGGGATGGGATCATACTACCGGAATAAAAGTAACCTATGTGTTAATCCAGGCTATAAACTATCTGTGTGCCAAATTTTATCCAAATCCATTCAGTAGCTTTTGCGGGAAAGAGTAACAAACATCCATCCATCCATCCTCGCAAACTTTCGCCCTTATAATATTAGTAGGATTAATTACATTTATTACAACATAAGCCATTAATACTAAACTAAGTTTAGTAATCTATTGACTGTCTTCTCAAAGAACCACAACAAACACTGGAATGGTTATTTCGCTTATAACTTGTCCCATACCCAAATAGTAAATTGCAAACGGTAGGCCTGGGCAAATTGTTTAGACCTTCCATTATGCGCCATTATTGAGTAAAAACTTAAAGTATCGGCCGGACGGAGATGATATACAGCATAACTATGGAAATGACCTTCAGGTTAGGAGCAGAAAAACGGCTAAGTGAATTGAATCTTACGATCTTGTTCTTTTAGAGTCGAGTCTTAACTTATACAGGGTGTAAACAGACTCTTCACGAAGCCGTCAACCAAGCATTATGTGCATCAAACTAAGAAGCTTTACGCAAAAATTAATGCTGGGAAACGACTTTTTTTTGAGCTGAAAAATCACGTTTTACTGTAGGACTCAATGTAACGCACTCAAAACATTGCGCTGATGGATGGATTAAATAGTAAAGGGGCCCTGGAGGTGTTTAAAGTAAAAATCTTACATCAAAAACACGAATTAAAAAAAAAACTTGTTAAAATGTTGGAACTTTGACCCCCAATATCTCCGTAACTAGAGGGTTCCCAGGTATGATCTAGAACAAAAAAATGATCGCAATGACGGGGAGAACAAGTGCCTTTCGGCTTCGTTAAGAGTCTGTTTACACCCTTTAGATCACTTCAGATCAGGAGAACACGTTCAGTAACAGCATCAGTAGCATTCATATAATGGACCCCATGAATACAAGGAAGATAGTATCCTCATCCTCATATCAGCCCGGAATTACCCACTGCTGGGTATATGCCTCCCCTTTTCTTCTGCCAAATTTCCCGGTTCTGTGCGTCCCTTATGCAGGTGTATCCTATGATTTTGGCGATATCAACGAGCATTAGGACGACTCTGATTTCTTTGGCCTAACCTTTGCTACCACTCGGTTAAGACCTAGCTCCATTGGCCATCTCGGATGCAATGCTATGATATGTTATTATCATCAGTGTTGCAGCGTCGGTAATGACTTTCCACAAAACAAAACACCTGTATTTGAACTTAAACTTCTTACAGCACATTTACGACACTATCAACCAGAACCCTTACTTACATTACATTAAGCCTCTTATCCTGAACTATACATACTGTTGTTGTTTATATTAGTACCATGTTTATAGTATATCTCTGAGTTCAGTGTGCCTGTTGGCAAAGGCCTCCTCTAACATTTTCCATTGTTCTCTGTCTCTAGCCACCCTTCTCCAGTTGGGGCCCACTGTTAATTTTAACTCATCTTCCCATTTTGTGCGTTGTCTTCCCCTTCTTCTTTTGCCGTTTCTAAGATATCAATCTGTGAAAATTTTGCTCAATTTTTCTTGGTAACTTCTTAGTGTCCATCTCCACTTCATTTGGTCTATCTTTGTAAGAACGTCGGTTACTTTCGTCTTTGATCTTATAGTTGTACTTCTTACTCTGTCTTGTTTTCTGATACTCATCATATTTTTTCCCTTACTTACCTAACCATAATCCAGCATAACACTTAACCACCCAAAAGATGATACCACTTGTATCTCCACAAAAAGCTTCAAATGACATAATACGATCAGCCTTCATCTGACCATCATGGCTGCTACACATCTACGTGCGCCACGGTTCGAGAACCATTATGTTAGGTTCACGGAATTTGGGCATTATCTTTACGGTCTTTTTCCGTTTTTGCTATGAGTAATATCAATGTCATATTGCAGTTCAACTATCTCGTCTATTGTGGCTGGGAATTTGAGGAAGTTTTGTAATGCAGTTCTTAAAAGGAGTGCGCTAAACTCAGTGGCGTAACTATAGGGTGGCAGGGCTGGCAAAATGTCACGGCCTTACGGGGCCCACAGCCCGAGAGGCCGTGGGCTTCGAAGTAATCAAACAATTTAATAAACATTTAGTAAAAAAAATTATATAAGTACTTAAATCAATTAAAAATAGACACAACTAAAACCGTGTAAAAATTCAAACGCATTCATAAGAAAAGGATCAATTATTATTATAAAATGCACACAATATTATTTTGTAATACTGTTCGGTAACTAGGATACCAATCTGTGACAATTGGTATCCTAGTTACCCAATATATAATCCTAGAAACGGCAAAAGGAGAAGGGGAAGACAACGCAAAAAATGGGATGAGTTAAAATTAACAGCGGGCCCCAACTGGAAAAGGGTGGCTGGAGACAGAAAACAATGGAAATTGTTAGAGCAGGCCTTTGCCAACAGGCACACTGAACTCAGAGATATACAATAAACATGGTACCAATATAAACAACAACAGTATGTTTAGTTCAGTATCAGAGGTTTAATGTAATGTAATGTATTATGGGTAACTACACTCGGTTCCAAAAATAACGGGTCAGTCACATAAACCCGAATATCTCCCGAACTACGTATGCCATCCTAATGAAACGAAGACTGTTCAATTGAGAATTTAATAATACGGATTAAAAATAAAATAAAACTTAGTTGCACCCACAATATTAATCTCTAAATTAAAAAAAAACTAAAGTAGTCATATTTTTCTTAAGATTACATGACATTTTTATGATTGTTTTTTTGCTGTTTTTCATCACTTGCTTCATTTAATACTTTGTATTGCCTCATCGAGCTCTTCTGACAGCTTCCAGGCGATTAGGCATGCTGTACACCAAATTTCGGAGCCGGTGCTGAGGAATACCTTCCATTCCTCCACCAGTGCTTGTTTGAGCTCGGGAAGCGTGATTGGTGGGGGGTTTCGATCTTTCACGCACCTCTGAAGCTCGTCCCAGGCGTGCTCGATGGGGTTTAAGTCCGGGCTTCGCGCTGGCCACTGCATGAGTTCGATACCAACCTCTTCAATGTAGTCATGTACAATTCTGGCAGTATGGGGACGCGCATTATCATGCATTAATATGCCATGCCGGTCCATCCTGGCCATGAAAGGACCTACATGTTCATTGAGGATCTCTTCTACGTACCTATCTGCATTTAGAGTTCTATTTTGAATGAGTACCAGCTCGGTGCGGGCCTCAGCAGAAATCCCAGCCCAAACTTGTACGGAGCCTCCACCGTACGCCACTTTTTCCTCCACACACGCTTGATGGAAGCGCTCCCCTGGTCTTCTGTACACCAACTGCCTACCATCATGCTTATAAAGCATGAATTTAGACTCGACTAGCCCATTCCCTCTCCTAGAGAGGAGGCCTGTGTCCCAGCAGTGGGAACATTATAGGCTGATGATGACCATGCTGAGATTCCTTTGGCCTCGTACAGGACCAATTTAGTTTAAGTATGTCTTATTTATAATTGTTTTTTTTTGTTGTTTTCTTTTATTTAATTTTGTTAAATTGGTTTGTGCGAGTAAAATAAGTACTTTTTCTTTCTCTCTTTCTTTACTTCAAAGAAACCAAGGGGACTTATCTCTAATTTAACATTGAAGTTAAGGCAAATAAACCCCAGGGCTGCGGGACTGTTCGAAAGAGGTACCGCGGCCCTGGAACACAAAGGGCAAGGAAGAAACATAGATGATTTTTAATCAGTATAAGTCTAACACTCCCTTCCGCTATACCCAGAGCGGGAAAAGTCGTTTGATGATTTCCCAACCGAAAATAAAGGCAAATAAACTCTGCATATTCTAATCCTCCTTGTTGTTGTCGATAATCAAGAAAAGTACTATCACAGGCACAATCACGTTAATAGATCATCGTCTTCCTGCCATTGTCCCATATTACCTTATTTATTTATACAACACAACACAACAACAATTGACAATCGAGAATTCGACAATTTGTATTTTATTAAGTGTTTAGGCTGTAAGGTATACAGGGAAGGGACACCGACGCGAAAGCGGTTACCACGTGTTATATTATTATATAAACAGACGCCAGCAGGTTAAGCTACCCGAAACTGTCAGATTTTCCCATCCAACTTTGAAGCTAATGCTTAAGAGATAAAGTTGAAAATCTGCTAAAGAATTTTGACAGATTGCAGGCTGACTGCTGGACATAGGCCTCCCGCAAGTGTCGCCACATTGACCGGACCCGTGCGACTCGCATCCAGTGGATCCCCGCAACCTTCACCAGGTCATCGGTCCACCTAGTGGGAGGCCTTCCCACGCAACGTCTTTCGGTTCGCGGTAGCCAAGATTTTGTTTCGTTAATCGAAATAAAATAAATCTTGCGAAGATGATAATTGTGGTTTTGTTTATATCCTATGCATTCGGCAAACACATCACCATAAAATTCACCCATAACAAGCTATTTTACTAGCTGATGCCCGCAACTTCGCCCGCGTGGATGTCGGTTATCGCAACCAAAAGTAATCATGAAATCTTGATCCCGTTCCCACAACAAAAACTTGACAAATTATATACTTAAACCTTCCTCGACAACCACTCTATCGATTGCTGAAAACAGCATAAAAATCGGTGCAGTAGTTTTTGAGTTTATCGCGAACAGAGAGGCGGAGGACTTTGTTTTATAATATGTAGTGAATACTGAACAGTGAAAAATACTAATAAATAAAAATACATATTTGACATTTAAAAATACATGTTACAAGCCAGTCACAATAAGAATTAGAAAAGTGTATTGCCACAAATCTGATTGTAACCCCCAAACTAGGCCTGGACCTGTATTTTAGCGGTCAGCGTTCAGCCATAGGTTATAATTCCAATCTAACAAGATCATTTAATCCACATTATCAAAAACTAAGGCCAGTTACCATATTAATGACCTTTTGTAAATGCCCAAAATGCGTCACCCATAACCTCGGTTACTGCTTCCATTGTTTTTAGCCGCCATCATGGTTTGTATGATTTACATCTGAATGTATGTAGTTTCATGACCTTACTCTCCCATGGTCGGTACCGATTGTTTAATGGTATGGGGATCATCAAATTTTGTGTGTTAGGTTTTATATTATCGTATATCCTTATCCTTACTCATCATCATCATCATTATTGTTCCCACTGCTGGGACACAGGCCTCCTCTCTATAAGAGGGAATGGGCTATAATCCACCACGCGGGCCCAGTGCGGATTGGTATCCTTACTAATAATCTATAATTCTATACATCTTCTATACAGATATATAAAATTGGATTGTATGTTTGTAATATTAAAATAATAGTTTAAAAAAACTAAAAAACACGCTTTTTATAGAAAACCGAACTAAAAAATAGAAAATAAATTTTAATGAATTTAAATTAAGAAAATAGTGTTAAAAATTTCAATGAATATAAGTTAATAATAGTGTGAATAAAAAAAAATTATCTTATTTTAAAAAAAGCGTGGGGTGCATGGTGTCAATAGTTATAAATATTTTATTGACAGATATGAGTAGAGTGATTATCATTTCGATAATATTTTAAAAAGCACCCCACGCTTTTTTTAAAATAAGATAATTTTTTTTTATTCACACTATTATTAACTTATATTCATTGAAATTTTTAACACTATTTTCTTAATTTAAATTCATTAAAATTTATTTTCTATTTTTTAGTTCGGTTTTCTATAAAAAGCGTGTTTTTTAGTTTTTTTAAACTATTATTTATTTTCTACTTTTTAGTTTGGATTATTTTTTCATATAAGCGCTAGCATCGTTTGTAGATTCTTCATTGGTCTCTACAGCAATTTCTACCGGTGCTTCTTCTACTCTTATGATATCCTCTTCATTAATTATAACGTTTTGATCGATAGTCACATCTTTGTACAGTGGATTATTTGCAACTAACCAATAGAGTGCACCATAAACTTTTTCTCTAGATATTGAAAACTGTCGTGTTACGTTAATATTTTCAAGACGCTCCGTAACAACAACTATTCCGGTATTGTTTGTAGTTCTTGGCAACATTTTCGGAAGGTTTTCAGTAACTTCGAAAATATCTTGAGCGAACAATACCGCTTGGCCTCGAAAATTGTATTGTCCAAATACGCCACTCAATTTGATGATCTTAACAAATGGAATAATGCGTGAAATCAACCTTTGCTCAGCTTGTGATAATTCCGCAATCACCTCTGGAATAGAGCCTGGATCCAAATTATTCCAATAAGCTTTAGATGGTGCAATATTTTTCTTCGAACTCAAATGTGCTTTGCAACGGTTGCAAACAACTAAACAATTTTTCTGTTTTAATTCGTTAGGCAAATATAGTGCCGTTTCGGTATGTACAATCCATTTGGATATTTGATGCTGATAGCACCGTTTGGTGCAAACTTCACATATCTTATCACAAAACGTGTTAATTGACTGCATAAAGCCCGTTACACTGGCTCTACTTAATCTTCTGACTTCAACCTGCCGTTGTCGCATTTGCTGCAAACGGATCTCTCTAGCTTGGTCTGATTCTGAGGCTCGGATCTCAGCCATGGAATCACGCACTTGCTGTAAACGAGCTGCTCTGACTTGGTCTGATTCAGAGGCTCGGATCTCAGCCATGGAATCACGCACTTGCTGTAAACGAGCTGCTCTGACTTGGTCTGATTCAGAGGCTCGGATCTCAGCAATGGAATCACGCATTTTCTGCAAGCGGACCTCTCTAGCTTGGTCTGATTCTGAGGCTCGGATCTCAGCCATGGAATCACGCACTTGCTGTAAACGAGCTGCTCTGACTTGGTCTGATTCAGAGGCTCGGATCTCAGCCATGGAATCACGCACTTGCTGTAAACGAGCTGCTCTGACTTGGTCTGATTCAGAGGCTCGGATCTCAGCAATGGAATCACGCATTTTCTGCAAGCGGACCTCTCTAGCTTGGTCTGATTCTGAGGCTCGGATCTCAGCCATGGAATCACGCACTTGCTGTAAACGAGCTGCTCTGACTTGGTCTGATTCAGAGGCTCGGATCTCAGCAATAGAAACACGCATTTTCTGCAAGCGGACCTCTCTAGCTTGGTCTGATTCTGAGGCTCGGATCTCAGCCATGGAATCACGCACTTGCTGCAAACGAGCTGCTCTGACTTGGTCTGATTCTGAGGCTCGGATTGCAGCCATGGAATCACGCACTTGCTGCAAACGAGCTGCTCTGGCTTCCTCTGACTGTTTGGCTCTGTAATTTCTCATATAAAGCGCTCTTTTCTTCTTTCTCTCTTCTAATTCCTCGCTTGAAAGTTTTGACGTTCGTTTTATTGACTGTTGTCTTCTTTTCTCTAATGTCCTTTTTCTCTGTGTTTTATTATATTTTTGTTTGTTTTTTCTTTCCATGATGTTTCCACGAGCAATGGACTGGTTACTGAGAACCTTCTTCTTTCTTTCAAAAAATATCTTTATCTATCATTAGGCTTGTTACATAACAAGGTTACATATTTTTTTTAATTTTTACGTTTTCATAAAATTTTACCTGTCTTACGACTTAACAAATTATTTATATTCTTTATATATCTCATACACGTTTTCGGTTACTGAGCACCAATAGTCTACTCCCCTACATAAATATGAGCAACGGACGAACGTAGACACGGCAAAATAATTAAACTTAGTCACAGAGACGGTGGCGGACTCTTCGTGGCTCGTGAAATCTAAGTTACATGCGCAGACACTGTTGCAAACTCTAATGCGCATACCTAGTCGAGTGCCGCGGTAGAAGCACGGAACCCCCCGTATAGGAAAGAACAACGGGCCCAGGCTTGCCCTAGGCTTGGCCCAACTCCGTTAAACTCTGGCCCAAGCTTGTAAGCCAGAGTTGACCCAGCCTTGGTGGAAGTCTGGAAATTATATAAATTAACAAAAATCATATTTTGCAAATTGAATAATTTTATCAAATTAGTGTATTGTCATCGGTCCTCAATAAATCTACAAAGTTTGAACGAAATCTGGCCGTTTAAAGTGGGTCAAAATCGCGCCCAAAGAAGTCGGTTACAAACAAACATACAAACATACAGGTGAAGCTAATAAAAAGCGTGTAATAACCGCTTTTTACTAAGTGCATATGGATTTATACACGGTACATATACCAAAACAACATTTTTTTTAATTTTTGTCTGTCTGTCTGTTTGTTCCGGCTAATCTCTGAAACGGCTGGACTGATTTTGACGGGACTTTCACTGGCGGATAGCTGATGTAACAAGGAGTAACTTAGGCTAATTTTATTTTAGAAAAAAAAAGATAGGATCTTACGAAAAATTATTATAAGCACTAGAACCTCTACAAAATGCTCAAAATTGCCTATTTAGATCACCTGTCAACAAAGGCCTACAAATTTGGCAACTATTAATGAAAAACGAAAAACATAGGGACACAGTATATATCCTTCTTATTCTGTTTATGAAATATCTTTTAAATTAGTCAAATATTGGAGGAGGAAACAGTCGAGAGCCAAACCTTGAATTATAACATTTTACTATAGACAACTGTCTTTATCGCACTGATGTCGAAATCACGCTCGCAGAGAGACAGCGATGGTTTTTTCAATTACCTAAGTACCGTGTTTCCTCTTAACGCGAGCCACGGAGCCGCGGGCAAAAGCTAGTTGTTATATAAATTGGTTTTGTCAAACAAAACGATAACCCAGTATTCAATACATCCTTCTGTACAGAAGTGAAACACACACAGTCGAAATGTATGGAACAGCTGATTTATTTAATTATAATGATGGTGAGTATCTTTGTGGTATTTGTGTCTGTAAATGAAACGACTAATAATTCACACTACTGGAAAATGTCAAAAAAATCCCAGACTTCATTGCAAGCAGCAAAACTAACAATCAAACATATTTAGTAATGGTCTGTACACATAAACACACTGGCATAAAAACAATACGCAATTAATTTAAACTATTGAAAGAATACGGAAGCTTTTTTTAGTCTGTAGTGTAAATTAGTCGAATTGTGAATGGTATTCAAACAAATGGTTGTAATGTCCATAGAATGTTAGTACAATCGAGGACACTCCCGCCGGATCACCAGTAAGCTCATTTTTGCTTGCACTCACAACCTATAGAGCTTTGTGTGGAGTGTGGAGTTGTTGAAGACTTACAGCACTTATTAATGGACTGTTTTCGGTATGAGTCTGAGAGAAATGATCTGTTTATGGTCTTGAGGTTGAACTTGAAGTAGGCACATTTCATAAAATCCTGGCTCAACCAAATATAGCGATGATGCGAAGAGTCTGTTTAGGTTCATGGCCCAGATATGAACAATGTGTATTTAGGGTACGATGGGACTGACATACGCATTGCGATTATAAATGTCCCTAGACAAATAAAGAAAAAAAAAATACTTGAAGCGCTCTCTAGCCGGGCGGGGCTTCGATTTTCATACCATAGAATAAACAAATCAAATATTCATTATACTCATATTGTTTAGTTAACATAAAACTTATTAACAAGAAAAACATTGTTTTGTCCCGTTCGGACATATAAACCCTTTTCTTTGTCTTTCTTTCGAAATAAAAGTATATAAAACTGAAATCTGTCCTATTGTCATCAACCGGGCACTTATGTAGACTCCGTGGCTGTCACTGCAAAATTCCTTATGAAAAACCCGAATAAAACTTTGACTGACACGGGAATCGAACCTAGGATCTCATGTTTAGCACTCGACCAATGAGGCAGGCTCTCTTTATCTAATCTAATACTTTAAACGAGCAGTTCTTGTATATTTAATATATGTATAATCTGAATTTTGGAAACGGCTCTAACGATTTTCGTGTTTAGTATGCAGGTTTTGGGAGCGATAAAATCGATCTAGCTAGGTTACATTTTTAGAAACCGCCAAAAAAAAAACTATACACCGTGACTTTTTAGTCGTCTGACAACGGCAGCCCACTTCATGTATCCAATGACTACTATACATTCATAACAAAAATATGGTATTTAAGAAATAAAAAAATCATTATTATGATGCATAACGTAGTTGAAACATTCTGTTGCGAGCGAAGATCTATCTACTCGACTCGTGCGATGGTTAGGTATATTCTACTGTTTGATACGTAAACATTATTAACAGGATGTTTCATAATTCTAATGTATTATTTATTTTTCTTTGTACCTATTATCTTAATTAATGGTAAAAAAAACACGCCTGGAGGTATTTTATGTCGGATACATTGAGTGGACCACCTTTGTCAGACGTCTAAAAAATCACGGTGTATAGTTTTTTTTTTCATATAGCATGAAACAATAGCAAAAGTCCACTCACCCTTATAAACCTCCTTCCCCGGATTCCTTCCATAAGCATCCTCATATTCACTAATCGCCATTGGTCTAGAAGTCACCACCTCTCCTCCAGGTCTAACTATATAACTAGGCACATTGCCAGGCCTGTCCATCTCGTGCTCATAGACCGGTTTTACATTGGGTTTCTCGTAACCGGTTGTGTTCGGTTTCTCGTTACCATATGCTGGTTTATCTGAGTCGCTGTCGTATCCTGGTTCGTCTGGGGTCGGGTAGTCGGGTCGGTTCTCGTCGAAAGCTGGTGGTTTTCCGTAACCTGTTGGTAAGTATAAAGGGTGTAAAAAGACTCTTAACGAAGCTGAAAGACACTTGTTTTCCCCGTCATTGCGATCATTTTTTTGTTCTAGACCATACCTTTTAGTTACGGAAATAGTAGAGGTCAAAGTGTCCGTTTTTTTTTTTAAACCTGTTTTTAATGTATTTTTTTTACTTAAGACACCTTCACGACCCCCGTACTATTCAATCCATCCATCAACACAATGTTTTGATAGCGTCACATTGAGTCCTTCCGTAAACGACCCAAAAAAAAAGTCGTTTCCCAGCCATAATTTTTGCGTAAAGTTACTTAGTTTGATGTACAGAATACTTGGTTAACGGCTTCGTGAAGAGTCTGTTTACACCTTGTATTTTAACCCAGGTCCAGTTGAAAACCAGCGTCGGGCTCTCTAGTTTACCAAAAAAATCAAACTAGCCCGTCAGAATGATTTCCAAAAAATATTGGACGCGTATTTTTACTTTTTTTACGTAAACAAAAAATGAAGACGATACAGTGCATTGAAAACTCGTGTGACGTGACTATGTCAGTACACAGTTTACTGGCGAAGTGACGTCACATGCCCCCACTTATGATCTTAGATGCGTTTTATCTTCGTCAGTTTTATTCTATCATCTAACTGATGGACTAAATAGAATCATATTTTTTTTCTCAGGAAACATCCCTATTGCCTGGCCGTTTGTTGAACTGGGCCTGTTTGGCGCAGCCGTGAGACAAACAATCTCAGCTTTTTTTGTTCAGATTTTAAGTTTTTAAATTATTTTTTGATTGTATGTTAAGTGCACTTGTTGAGAATATGGAGATGGAAGAATGGATGAAGTAAGGAATGAGTGAAGTACGTTGGGTTGACGACATCGTCAATGTCGCGGGAAACACCTGGATGAGGGACGCACAGAAACGGGAAGTGTGTGGTGTGACCCAGCAAAGGGTGATTCCGGGCTGATATGATGATGATGATGATGATGAAGGAATGAGTATAAAGGGTGTAAACAGACTCTTAACGAAGCCGAAAGGTACTTGTTCTCCCCGTCATTGCGATCATTTTTTTGTTCTAGACCATACCTGGGAACCTTCTAGTTACGGAGGTCAAAGTTCCAACTTTTTCCCAAGATTTTTTTTAAATACATTTTTTTAATGTAAGATTTTTACTTTAATCACCTCCAGGACCCTCTTACTATTCAATCCATTCATCAGCACAATGTTTTGAGTGCGTTACATTGAGTTCTACTGTAAATGTGATTTTTCAGCCCAAAAAAAAAAAATTGTTTCCCAGCACTAATTTTTGCGTAAAGTTACTTAATTTGATGAACATAATGCTTGGTTGACGGCTTCGTGAAGAGTCTGTTTACACCCTGTATAAACGTTGATAGATCGACAAGAAGTGAAAGACTGAAGAAAAAATGATGGATTGTGTGAGGAATGATTAAGAACATGTTTGTTTAATATTTAACATTACACAATGCGAAACTTATTTTAATTAACTTAAACTCAATTAACTTAGCCTTAGACGGAATTGTGCCATTAATTTAGATATTGGAGTAGTGTTACTTGTGAGTACTTAGTACTTCTAAGTACTTCTACGGTGGCCGAAAGCCACCACGCGACCCCCGACGCCCGGGGCGCCTCCCGCGGCGGCTGGGACGAGAGGTCCTCTCCCTCTCACGCTCCGCCACCTCCTTCGCTAGCATGACTGCTTCGCAGAAGCAGGTGACGGCGTCCCATTCCCTCTCGCTCCGGACCATGGATTGAACCAGGGCCGGACGCGATAGGTCGCCGCCGCCTTTCACCGCTACGAGGACACGGCGGTGCTCCGCCCAAGCGGGGCAGACCTCCACAGTGTGCTCCACCGTGTCCTCTGGGCGATTTTCACAGTAATTTACAGTATAACCCTCAATTTTCATTTCCAATACTCGTTGCAAAATTGGTTAAATTTTCTTAATATGTCTATCAAAAATGGAACGGTAAAAAACATACCAGTATCAGCGTCGTCATTTTCATAAGAAGGCTTCGGTTTCTGCGGCTTCCCATAAGCAGGTTTATCATTAACTGGTCTACTACCATATGAAGGCCTGTTCTGATCATTTTGAGTAACATAAGACCCTTGAGCACCTCCATAGGACCCAGTACTGCCTCCATAAGCCCCCTGGTTGCTACCATAAGACCCTGAAGTTCCTCCGTAAGACCCTTGACTTCCACCATATCCGCTGTTGAAATCACTTTGACTACCAAAAGATCCTTGACTTCCGTAAGAGTTACTGCTACCGCTTTGTGATGACTGAGCGGTTCCGTATGATGCTTGGGAACCTCCATAAGAACCAGAAGCGCCGTAAGACCCCTGATTTCCACCATAAGACCCTTGAGTTCCATATGATCCTTGAGTTCCACCATAGGACGCGCTTCCATATCCTGAACTGCCACCATAGGATCCCTGGCTACCACCATAACTTCCTGATCCCCCATAAGCACCTTGATCATTATCAAAAGACCCATGTCCACCTCCATATAAGCTCTGATTATTACCATATCCTCCCTGACTGCCACCATAAGATCCAGTTCCATATGAAGGCCTGTGATAATCATGGCTAGGTTTCTGCAGCCCATAACCTGTGTCTTGTTGGCCATAAGGCTTATTACCGTAGTATTGGCTGCCATAACTTGCTTGGTGACTATTATACTCGTTCTGATTGCTAAAAGATGCGTGGTTACTGCCATAGGAAACTTGGTTGCCGTAAGAAGGTTTTCCGGGAACATAAGCTGGTCTGTCATTTATGGGCTTTTGAGGTTTTGAAGCTCCTCCATAACCAGTATCGCTTGGTTCATCATAACCTGGTCGGTCAGGCTTAGGATCTGGTCTATAGGCATTATTGCCATAGCCGCTGTCTGCTGAAGGTTTATCATTTGATGGTCTGTTACTTCCATATGAAGGTTTGTCATTTCCGTAAGAAGGTCTGTCATTTCCGTAAGAAGGTCTGTCATTTCCATAAGCTGGTTTGTCATTTCCGTAGCTTGGTTTCTCAGCTCCATAAGTTGGCCTGTCATTTGATGGTTTCTCATTCCCATATGACGGTCTATCATTGCCATATGATGGTTTATCAGTTCCGTATGACGGTTTGTCATAATCATTTGTAGGTTTTTCCACACCATAGGATGGTCTATCATTTGCATATGACGGTTTGTCATTTCCATATCCTGGTTTCTCAGCGCCATAAGCCGGTCGGTCATTAACTGGTTTTTGTGGCTTAGAACCACCACCATATCCAGTATCACTAAGTTCACCATAACCTGGTCTTTCAGGCTTGGGGTCTGGTCTATAGGGACTGCCGTAACCACTGTCTGCGGCTACAGAGCCATAATACTGAGATTGACTGTTTTGTGACTGAGAATATGAATTCTGGCTTGAATAGGTTCCATAACCATAGATTCCTTGCCCAGTACTTGGTTTTGGAGGCTTATAAGGTCTTGGAGGATCGTTGATTTCGACATGGATAGAATTATCGTCGTACGGGGAGTTTTGACCATAGCCGCCAAGTGGTCCTTGGTATCCTGGCCTTGGACGATTGTACTGATCTTTATCTGGGTATGGCCTTTGACCGTGTGTATATCCAGTGTCAGCCTGGCCATAACCTGGGCTGGGATAGTCATTAGTAGGTTTTGTATAACCAGAGTCCTCTTGACCATAACCTGGCCGAGCAGGATAATCATTTGAAGGTTTATTATAACCGGTGTCTGCCTGTGGTCTAGGCTTCCTAGTTGGCCTGATGATGTAATGGTATTCAGGCTTTTCTGGCTCATATGGAGGTGGTCTTGGCCTATTATAGTCATTTACTGGATACCCTGGCCTATCATTAGGCCTATAAGGATCTTGTAACTGCAAAACATCGTGAGGATCCGGCCTTGGTTTATAAGCCCCATCCTGACCTGGTTTTTCGGGCCTATACGGCATATCTTGAGGTTTATGAACTCCATAACTAGGTCCCATATCAAAATCTGGTTTAGGGTTCGAATAATCATCAGGTCTCTCGTCATATTGAGGTTTGTAAACTGGTCTTGCTACTCCATAAGATTCTAAGTCTCCAGATATGAGGTAGTCGTCCGTAAAAGGTTGTTTAGGGTCATCTACGGGTCTGAAGACGGGTCTGTGTGCTGGTCCAGGTCCATCTGAAGGGTCATCGAACTGCCCTTGGATGGGGGAAGGAGGGGACTGCTCGCATAGTACTCGGCGGACGTAGACATCATAGTCAGGGTGTTTGAGAAGAAGGCTCTTCTCTTTGAGAGACTTTTCATCGTTGTTGCTTAGATTACAGGTAGCGTTGCCTTTTGCGCCGACTCTGGAATAGAAAAAAATGATATATTAACAACCTACTTTTGTCGCCCCAGTTGAGGTCGAAAATTATCCCACGGGAACGTACTATAGCGATAAAACGTATCCTTTATCCTAATTCAGGTCTTGACCTTCCTACGTGCCGAATTTCTGGGAGTGAAAAGGTAATACAAAGACAGAGTTATTTTTACGCGTTTTTTAAATTAGTATTGATGGGATGAATCGATGCCATGACGCATGAGGAAGAAAAAGAGACTCAAGGAATGTAACAATGTGGGCCATATTAATAACTACCAACCGTCACTGCTGTTCGGTTTGTAAGAAGCTGATTTTTTACTTTATATTTATAGATACCGAATTAATGGTAATAAAAAAAAATATATAAAATTTATTTATTTTATTTAGTTAAAATAATATTATGTACAAACTATTATTGCAGGAACTTGTATTGAATATCTACAGGTCTGACAAGTTAAATTATTTATTCCATACTGGAATGGACTCGCTAGCTAACACTGCATCATGAGATTCATGACGCCCCTAATATCGGGAGTGATATGAAACTTCGAATGACGTTATTGACTTATTGCACGCTATTTCGAAAAATTTTACGAGTGGTACGCCATTTCGAAAACTCATTAAGTCGAAAACCGCTATATCGAATGACAGTTATCAGTTATCTATGGCTTTAGATGAATCATAATCAGCAACTAGCGTTGAGCACTAACATTTCCCTGAACTACGCAGCCGAGAGGCACAAAGTATAACTTTCTTGTTTAATTTATTTTGTTTCATTCAACTTTAATTTAGCTCCTAATGCTAAGTAGGAATGTTTTCTTTTGGCAACATACAGCGCCATCTATCTTCAGCAATACGTACCCGTAATCATAGCTTTGGCACTGTTTGTCTTGCTTGCAGATTTGCTCGCACTCACGCGTTGTTAGTTCCGTCACGTTTCGGTAGATGGCGTCAGGGGGCAGCTGTTCGCCGATCGATATTCTTTCGAAGCAGTCTGGAAATATAGAAATAAATTAATCATTTTTGTGTTTAAACTGTTCTTCTTCCACCAATGGTTGTGAAGAGATAATAAAGGGTGTAAAAGGACTCTTAATTAAACCGAAAGATACTTGTTTTCCCCGTCATTGCATCGATCATTTTTTTGTTCTAGATAGAGCATACCTGGGAACCTTCTAGTTACGGAGATATTGGGGGTCAATGTTCCTAATTTTTAAAAAAGGTTTTTTTTTTAAGACACCTTTACGACCCCCGTACTATTTAATCAGCACAATGTTTTGAATGCGTTACATTGAGTCCTACCGTAAAACGTGATTTTTTACCACAAAAAATAAGTCGTTTCCCAGCAATAATTTTTGCGTAAAGTTACTTAGTTGGATGTACATACATAATGCTAGGTTGGGCTTCGTGAAGAGTCCATTTATTCCCTGTATTTTCCCTGCCGCAAGCGCATGATAGATGCTCGAGTCCAAGCTATACATTTCCAGTATAACATGACCTCGCTATGTGTACAGTCAGCGTCACGATGTGGGTACCCCTCTTGAAAGCATCTACGCAGCTACGTTCCCAACTGGGGTACCCAATTGATGCAGCCCACCGTACATACAGGGTGGAAGGGACACCTATAATGGTTAACACGTAGGTATTCAGTACATCATTCTATTCTGCTGTTCCATACCTACATCATTTTGACCGGGTTTTGCACTTTTGTAAGAAACAGTAGATTTTTTAAATTAAAGAGATCATTTTTTTATGTATACTTTGATAACATAGTTTTAAGGTTTTATTTACTAACACAATTTGTATACTATTATTATTATTATATTATATTTGTTTATTATTTGTATTTGTGTATTTGTTTGTGTTTTTGTTGTTTGTGTGTATTTGTATTTGTTTGTTTTTTTGTGTATTTGTTTGTGTGTTTGTGTTGTTTTGTGTTTTTTTTTGTGTGTTTGTTTTGTTTTTTTTTTGTGTATCATATGTATGTTAGTCTGTAAGGTAATATCTATGGGCCAAAGCCTAAAAATAAATGTATGTTGTTGATAATAATTATCAAAGAATTATTTCAATAATTTCGACCCCTGCAATAAAGTACCAAACTCGCCAATCATCATCATCTGCCTAGCCTTTTCCCAACTATGTTGGGGTCGGCTTCCAGTCTAACCGGATACAGCTGAATACCAGTATTTTACATGGAGCGACTGCCTATCTGCCAAACTCACCAATACATATATTAAAAAAATAATAAGACAGGTCATGGTCTAGTTGTATGGCATACATCGAAATGCGTTGAGCTGTTAAGTTGCGAAAATATGACAGACAGATAGACAGTCAGACAGTTACTTTCGCGTAAACATGAACTTTCATTGCAACGTCAAATAAAAATAAGTACCTAGTTATACTTGTTAAATTACTCGTATCATTATAATAATTGTATTACTTGTAACTTTATTTTATTGATAATATGGTACAAACAAAGTCTGACAACCAGTCTTACCAAGAGGTATCGTATTACCCAGTACTAACTGGGTTGTGGAGGTCAGATAGGCAGTCGCTCCATGAAAAATATTGGTATTCAGCTGCATCCGGTTAGACTGGAAGCCGACCCCAACATAGTTGGGAAAACGCTAGGCAGATGATGATGGTACAAATAACATCACGCCTAAAATCAACGAAGGGTATGGCAGGTGCAAACCTGACTCCTAAATTTGGAGTGTTCCCATTTGAGCACCGATTTCAAGAGCACCAATGCTTAGAGCCAAAGATATTCCCTTTGCTCAAAAGGGAAAATCTTGAAATCGGTGCTCAGATGGGAATACTCCCTAAATTTCGCAAGTTATGAAATAGGGAGCGATTCTATTGCCAGAATCGGGTAAAAAAACGGTCGGGCTGTTATTGTTTTATAATTCATGTTTTTGTGTTTCTTGTGCGAGCCTTAATAAATGCTTTTTCTTTCTTTTCTATTGAGAAACAAAACTTTTTTGTAAAAAATAAACACCGACTTCAAAAACACAAAAAAGTGAAAAATAACTTTAGCTTTACAAGTTGGTGACTTTTGTTTGTCTGATTTAGTTGTGCATGCTAGTTGTTTGTCTGATTTAGTTGTGCAGGCTAATTTTATTTTGGTGATGATGATGATGATGATTATTGTGGTAATTGTAGACATAGATAAGTAGTTGTTAAGCATGTTCGCAGTAGTATTAAACCATGCCTAAATCAGTCTTGTCGACGAATCCTTATTTGGTGAAGGATTCTATCATCGATTCACTCATGAATTAATCGTTCTGTCGGCGAAACGTTCGTAGTGGAAAGGTTCTTACGTTGAAAAACTTAAAAACGAAACATTCTGTCGGAGAAAAGTTTGTCAGAGTTCAGTTTCAGAATCGTTGGTCCAGCTAGACTCTAGCAAGACCAACTAACGAGGTAATGCAAACAAAGGCAATAATTTACTTTGAAATTACTCGTAATATTATTATTATTTTATTACAGGTAACATTATATTATTGCTACGACTATGGATGTAACACAGCGGATGCATTTGGCAACAGTTGGAGTTATTACATCGTTTCGACACATTGACATAATTTGGGTAAGTAATGTTACTTGATGTGTAACAAAATATGTTTTTTTTTTTTTATAAAACTTTACCCACACTAGGAATCTCTCCTGTATCGTGGGTGCGTTGACAAACATTTAAACTCACATACACAAACAGCTAGACCCGGAACAACTACCTATAGGCCATACAAATATTTGTTCCGTGCGGGAATCAAACCCGCGACGCGCAGCGCAGCAGTCGATCACTCAGCCACTGCGTTAACCGCGCCGTCAGAAATTATATTTAAGTGAAGTTCCTGAAAGAGGCAATTGTGTAGTAGTTGTGATTGTGATTAGAAACTGCACGTTGGACTAGTCCAGGGATTCCCAAACTATTTTGGGCAAGAGACCCCTTTTCCAAAATGAACTGATACCTCAGACTCTCAGCCAAGTTACTTTAAAAAATCCTATCTCTAGTTCTTTTCCTATTCATACAATCATCATCATCATCAGCCTATAGCGGTCCACTGCTGGACATAGGCCTCCTCAATCGCACGTTACTCAAAACTCGAACTCAAAAACATTAATTTCAATTAGACCATTAGAGGCACTTTTAATGTCAGAAAAACTAAGAAGGCTAAGCTACAGTCACAGACACAAGGTATAATAACTTGTGAAAGTACAGTAGTTGCTCATTCTAAAGCGTAGATCTCTATGGAGAAGAATGGGCAAGAAACTCCATGGACACTCTTTTCAACCAAAATATTGTTACAAAATCTTGGTTCTCAACTCGATTCTCAGCAACTCTTATCCAGTTGCTACCAGCCATCCTGCGAAGATCGTCACTCGTCATTCTCACAAAATACTTACCAATTTAAAAACTTTGCGGTTGGTTAAGTGAGTAAAATTCGGTAAAATATACGAACTTATGAATGCTTCGACTTGTTGAGTTTTTTAAACGTCAGACGCCAGCAGGTCAACCTACCCAAAACTGTCAGATTTTCTCAACCAACCTTGAACCTAATGCTTCAGAGATAAAGTTTAAAATCTATTGAAGAAATTTGACAGATTCTAGTAGCTTGATGTGCTGGCGTCTGTAAAACAATGATACTTCCTACTAACATATGAGTCATTCTTAAAACAAGTTCGTACACGTAACACCACTTATACAGTACTTAAGTATCTTGAAACTTTTAAATAAGAACTTATGTCAATTAATAGAGGTCGATTTTTAGACCTCGTCGACTCCTAAAATCAGTTTTCGTTTATGTCGACCCCTGGGAAACCGATATCCGACCACTTTGAGAATCCCTGGTCTAGTGGCTACTAGCACAACTGTTGAGAGCGTCAGTGACATAGTGCACAAGTGAAGTGCACGGAACTTATTTTTTGAATTAATTTTGGTTCAAAATCCATTTCAAAAGTATTTATATCAAGTTTTCCCAAAAGTATCTATTTCAAGTTTTTCAGGCTGTGTTAAGTCAGTCAGTCAGCCATAGAAGTATTCTTGTTTTCATGGAGAGGAAAGATTACTTACCTTCAATCGAAGTTCCGAGCTGCGAATCGATGGTCAATGTTTGCACCCCAGCGGCAAGTAGCACCGGGCACAAAACTAGTATGTTTAACATTTTAACTAACATAATTAGCACTCAAAGCAATTTTAAACGTCCATTTTCAATTTAAAATGTCCATTAGAAGTTTACACTTATTTTTAGAATTTAATTCCTCATTGTATTACGAAATTAGAGTAGTTTTTAAATTAAAATTAATATTGTTGGGGCCATATTCCATTGCTTGCTATAAAGAACTGATTTGTTTGAAATAACGAATTAACCACGTAATGGAAAGTGAATAAAAATTGATTTTATTTTTTTAACATTCTCAGTACATTCTATAATCGCGATGAATTAACAAAACTATATCTATCTCTCTCACATCATCTAAAAACACAACGAGAAAAAGCAACAAAACACAACACACCGACGTCACAATTCGAGTTACAAAACCCGAAATTCTCCCGCTCAAATTTTTCCCACAGATTAAACAAAAGTTTGCAACTTTTTTTTTTCGAAAGTTAGCAAACGCACACGTCCATGCAGGTTTAGTTTTGCAAATATTATGGCGCAAATGCTTGGGTGTGCCTTGTGTCACGGTTCGATGCCCAGAAAACACTTCCTTGGCATCTTATGTGAACCTTTAAGTTTGTTAATCGGGCAGGTAGGTGGTTAACACATGGCTTTATGTTTGACTTGCGGGTTTGTCTGTATTGATCATTGATTTATTAAATTGGTCTTTGACGACCCGAAAACTTGTCTTTGACGACACGGTGAGCGCAGTGGCTAAGCAATTGGCTGCTACGCTGCGTGTCGCGGGTTCGATCCTCGCACGGAGCAAAATATTATATGACCCACAGGTAGTTGTTCCGGATCTGGCTGTTTGTCTATGTGAGTTTAATGGTCTGTGGTGTGTTTACACACACCCACGATACAGAAGAAATTAATAATGCGAGGCATCGTTTAAAAAAATAAAATCAGTGAGATAGAAAACCTACAGCTGCCCCAATACAACCAAAAATTGAATGTTTCATTAGTGATGTTTGCCAAAGTTTTAGGCATTTTTGAACTTTTAATTATTAACAAAGGTCTGCTACGGCCGATCAACGAAAGTAAGTGTGTTTTTTGCTACCTTTTCACGCCTAAACCACAGAACAGATCATCCTAAAATTTTGCATATTCGTTGTCTGGGCACAGAAACGGACATAACCTTTCATTACGAAAAAAAAGACGTACTATACCCGAGGAAAACAACAACACGTTCTTATGATAATAGATGGCGCCACGTGTCTTTCGAATCATGATTGAATTATATTATTACAAGCAGCGTACAAATTGATTGTTAAATTCTAAAATAACGCTAGTGAAACCGCGGGCTAAATCTAGTAGGCACTAAAATAAACAGAAACTTGGAATTACTAGCTATATTTCAAAACAACATACAAACATTTCCTCACAGCATGGAATAATTAATTGAAACAAAAAATTCTACGCAAGTTCACGGTCTACCTGCCATAGAGCTGAAGAAATATAATACGCTTTGATAAAAAATATTCAACATTTCATAGCCAATCTTCTCTTTAACACCGCTTTGCGTCAGATTCCTGTTAAAATTATACTGACTTCATACCGCGTCTGCACTTATGAAAAAAACGTAACAAATACAACTTTTTCTTAGGAGGACAGGGCAGAGGTATGAATTACATTTCATCATCATCATCATCATCAGCCTATAATGTTCCCACTGCTGGGACACAGACCTCTTCTCTATGAGAGGGTATGGGCTATAATCCACCACGCGGGCCTAGTGCGGATTGGTAGATGTCACATGTCTTCGAATTTTTGGTTCTAGGACATGCCGGTTTCCTCACGATGTTTTCCTTCACCGTTTTTGAGAGCAGTGGTGATGAAATAAATTACACAAAGTAATGCCTGCCTGCCTGGGTTCGAACCCACGACTTACTGTTCGTAAGTCGGGGTCGCTACCACTGGGCCACCACTGCGCTCCTGCGAATTACATTTAGGCTGCGCTGAATTTTCGCCGGCCATTTTCTGGCGTAAAAATCTATTCACAGTTTGGTTAGTACCAAATCCGCAGCTCAACAGCTACTAAACACACGAATCAATCAAAAAACCGGCCAAGTGCGAGTCGGACTAGCACATGAAGGGTTTCTTACCTTCATAGTAGGGGAGCCCCCTGTAATATAAATTTTATTTTTATTTTTAATTATTCATGTTATAGCGACAACAGAAATACACATTCTGTGAAAATTTCAACTGTCTACCTATTACGGTACATGAAATACAGCCCGCTGACAGACAGACGGACGGACGCGACAGACAGCGGAGGTTTAGTAATAGGGTCCCGTTGGTTACACTTCGGGTACGGAACCCTAATAATAAACCTCAACTTTGTTTCCAGTTATTCCAAAGATTTCAGGCAAATCATTTTGTCGATGGATTTCTTATACAGAGTGTAAACGGACTCTTCACGAAGTCGTCAACCAAGCATTCTGTACATCAAAGTAAGTAAATTCACGCAAAAATTATTGCTGGGCAACGACTTTTTTTTTTGGGTAAAAAATCACGTTTTACTTACGGTATTGTGCTGATGGGTCGTGAAGGTGTCTTAAATAAAAATAATACATTAATAACATGTATTTAAAAAAAAACTGGTGAAAAAGTTGGAACTTTGATCCCCAATATCTCTGTAACTATAAGGTTCTCAGGTATGGTCTAGAACAAAAAAATTAATGAAAAGATAAGGAGAAAAAGTGCCTTTCGGCTTCTTTAAGTCTTTTTACACCCTTTATTAGTTCAAACTGCGCTGAATCTATTCACAGTTTGGTTGGTACCTAATCCCCTGCTCAACAGCCACTAGACACACGAATCAATCAAAAAACCGGCCAAATGCGAGTCGGACTCGCATTTCACCACATTCTAGCAGTAGTTTCTAAGTTTGATCCCAAGAAAGGGCATTTCTTTTTGTAATACAAATTATTTAATTATTACAGCTGCTCTCAAAAACGGTAAAGGAAAACTCCGAGAAGAAACCGGTAATTCGAAAACATATTATTATGACATTCACCAACACTCACAGGGCTCGCGTGGTGGATTTTAAAATCATTTACTGACAGACAACCTCGTGAAAGCCGAAAAAGCTAAACAAATCAAGGATCTTCACTTGGCTCGCGAGGTTGTCGACATGTGGGATGTGGACTCAGCGATCATTGCCGGTATTCGTAACAGCCCATGGCTTAATTGCCAAGAGCCTCGACCAATACCTGAGGAGGCTCTCGTTAGGCAGCTGGATCATGGGCTTGATTTAGAAAGCGGTACTCCTGGATACGACTCGTAATGTTAGGAGGTTCCTCCCTCTGGAGTTCTGACCGCCGGTAGCTTGGACCCTGTTCCCGATACCGGTAGGCTACTAACGAAAAATTGAAACAAAATAATTCGAAAAGATTCTGAATACATTTTTAGAAGAGGACCTCGTGGGTAAATAAATAGCCATTGGTCCCAGCTGTCATTTGCAGATCTTTGACAGTCGTTACTGGTAGTTCACTGGCCCGAAAGTCTGACAACCAGTCTTTTAAAGGGGTACTGTTTTACCCAGTACTAATTGGGTTGTGAAGGTCAGATAGGCAGTCGCTCCATGTAAAATACTGGTATTCAGCTGCATCCGGTTAGACTGGAAGCCGACCCCAACATAGTCGGGAAAAGGCTAGGCAGATGATGATTTTAGAACGTCCATATCCATATCAGATTTTAGGTTTTATATGGTATGAAAATTGGTATGGAAATCATACATTTTTGATATTGAGAAATCCCATTGAGCACACGGCTTGTAGGTCTTATATTTTTTGATATTACTGACATATTTTAAAGAATCATTAAAATAAGACAAAATAAACTGGGCACAAGTAAACGGAAGACATAGACAATTAGTTAATGTTTTCTATATGTTAATTAACTTTATCTTTTTAATCGTTATGATCATAAAAATAAATAAACAGCAACGAAAATATGCACGTCCTGTGATCGTAAAAAATGTATTAACATTTTAATAAAAACTCAATATACGGAGTAGATTTAAAAAAATCATATATTTTTCACTTCTCATGCTCTAAAAGTACGCCAATATAGCCCTAGGGAATAAAAAGTAATTCGTTTTTTAATTTCCTTCATGTGATATAGACAAACTCAAACAGCTAATCATAGTAGATTGTATGACAAGGGAGCAAAATAATATTTTTACGGCGAGGGCGCTATTTTGAATCCAGAACGAAGGGAAGGATTCTAGAATAAAATCCCGAGCATAGCGAGGGATTCTAAAATAGAATCCTGAGCGTAGCGAGGCATTCGCCTGAGGGAAAAATATTTTTGATCTCGAGTCATATACTCTACTTTTCATCTCCTTCAATGAGAAAATAAATAACGTACACTTTTAAGAAATAAATGAATAAGTTTTTTTTTTTTTTTTTTTTTTCATTAGCCTGTTCTGTCCCACTGCTGGGCAAAGGCCTCCCCCGTTCTCTTCCAACTCTCCCGGTGTTTTGCCTCCTCTGGCCAATCAGTCAGGAACGAGTCTAAATCGTCACGCCAGCGTTTCTTGGGCCTGCCTCGGCGACGACGACCGTCTTCAGGCACCCACTGTGTGGCGATTTTGGCCCACCTGTCCTGACCCATCCTGGAAATGTGACCCGCCCAGTCCCATTTTAACCTCGCAGACTTATCGCCAACATCGGCGATGCCTGTCTTGGAGCGTATTGTGGTGTTGCGTATTCGGTCTGTGATTTTGATGCACAAAATGCTACGCTCCATCGCTCTTTGGCAAACCTTGAGTTTGGACTTCTGAGCCTCCGTCAAGGACCAAGTCTGGGCGCCATAGGTAAGGATAGGCAGGATACACATGTCGACGAGCTTACGCTTAAGTGAAATAGGAAGGTCGCCCTTCATAAGCGCTTTCATGGACCAGTAGCTTCTCCAGGCATTTTCAACTCGACGGTCGATCTCTTTGTCCTGCCTGTTGTTGAAGGAAACTAGCTGGCCCAGGTAGATATATTCGTCGACATAGTGTATTTCCTGCCCATCGACCTCGACCCTATATTTAGCGGCATTGCTCATGACTTTAGTCTTTGACTGATTCATCGTCAGTCCAACTTCAAGGCTTGCAGTGCTCAGGTCTTGGAGCATTTGTTGCAGATGATCTGCTTCAGAAGCAAAATAAGTTTAATTTAAAAAAATTAAATGAATGTAAAAAGGTCTATTACAAATTTATATTTTTATTTGATACACTGGCGCAATTTTGAAAATTTATTATCACTGTTTTATTTGGGATTGATTTAGATGTGGATTTATTTATATTTTGAGTGTTTGTAATCGCTGTATCTGGCTAGTGCTCAGGAAAAGGCACTGATTCCTTTGATGTAGAAGGGCGTGGCGACAATGGTATGGGCGAATTATCTACAGCTCTTAATTTAATATATTCTACAATACGAGTGCTGATTTTTTCCTTATTTTCGATGGAATCTTCGATGTAACTTTCTGCTACAGAACTCAAAATTCAAAACAGTAAGGTCCGCTCCAGAATCTGCCAAAAGTGTAGCGGACTTAAGGCGAAAACAATGTCCTGTGTACAGCTTGCTATCAGGCAACTTCAAGTATGCAGCGATTTGTAGTGGCATTGGAGATATTTTATTTTTTACTATAACCTGTTTAAAGCACTTTCCATTTTGATACCTAATGAAAAATCTATTAGATTTTATATCAGAAGGACGCAGGCTCTGGTATTTTTCCACAATTCGTTTGTACTCTCCGCGAAGGGTGAACAATCGATTAATTTTTGTTTTTGTGTCAGTTAATTTTACTATAAGTAACTGATCCGAGTGATTTTCGATATCATCGACAATTATTTTTATAAGTTCGTTAGCACGACATGGTCCATGTATCCCGAATATACAGTAGAGGCCTGTGATTCCCAACAATGAATAATATAATAGGCCAATTAGGCCAGCAATTCGATTCTGTGAATTACACGCAAAAAGTTCCCTCTTTTGATCGCCTCACACAAATTTTCTGCTTGAGTGAAACACCACACTGTGATCCTTCTTAATTATAAACACATAACAAGACATTTCCTTGCATTAAGTTTTAAAGAAATCGTCAAATTCATGAATTATGACGTCATTATGAATTCCCGTTTCTTTGTGCATTTGTTTTATACTTAACTAATTATAAAATGTGAAGAATTTTCTCATGATTGTGAAGAATCCTTTGTGTTTATTCACTTAGTTCAGTTATTTTCTCTTCGAGAGATCGCCAATCTCTTCCTTCATCAGAAACTTTCACGTAGGTACCTAAGACTTCATTCGTAGATATCGCTCACATCGTACCGCCCCGCTCAGCTCGCATCATACTAGCTAGCCAATCAACGTCACAGTAGTAACACCTTTACCATAGCTGGGCACCGTAAAACAAATAATTAACTTCGTTAATCGCTAATCCGTAACTAAAAAAGTTAACTTCGTTAAAAGTTAAAGCGTAACATTTCGGAAGATTTAACACAAGTTAACGTTAATCGTTAATCCCTTAACACGAGATTAAAATTGCATTATCTAAATCGTTGCGCTAATGATCTACTTATAAAAACTGTTAGTTTGGGTCCTGGAAGTTTTTTTTCTCAGTCACACGCACCGACAATACTTATCTAAGAACCTAGTTTCGTTTCACTTGCCACACACGCCGCGCGGCACTGGTCGACCGGCCCGAACTTACTTGTCAGAACGTATTTTTGCGACAGCGGCGACGCGGCGCGGCGCGGTGCTTAGTAAATAATAGGTACTGGATTAACGATTAACGGACTTGAGGAAATTTAACGGAAGTTAACGAGTTTGTTAACGTTTTTTGAAAGTTAATCCGTTAGTTGAAATGTTAACTTCGTTAAATTTACGATTAACGAGCTAATGCCCAGCTATGGCCTCTACAGCAAGATGTGATAGATAGCGGAAGCTACTTTATCCTGAACGGCTTCATCGAGTGGTCTGAGAGCTTTTCTTCTGGGCACGCGTTGGCACGGCCGACTCGGAAATCTCTTAATAGACATCGAACTGAAGTCGGGTGTGTCTGACACCTACGCTCTTGATAATAATGGGCATATATTATTTTCGCCATCGATCCTCTAAGAAGTGTCAAGTGTACTGTATCCATCATCATCACCTGCTTAGCCTTTTCCCAACTATGTTGGGGTCGGCTTCCAGTCGAACCATATCCAGTCCAACCGAATACCAGTATTTTACATGGATCGACTGCCTATCTGTCCTCCACAATCCAGTTAGTACAGGATAATATGATACCCCTTGCTAAGACTGATTGTCAGAATTTTTAGGCCACTGACTATCTGTACCGACTGTCAAAGATCTACAAATGACAGCGTGGACCAACAGCTTAACGTGCTTTCCGAGGCACGGAGGAAACTTGGTATGTAGGGGTGGTCACCCATCCACAGACCAACCTAGGCAAGCACGGTTTAACCTAAAGATCGGCCCGAGCGGCTGTTATTATTTAGCCACGAGCTCCTCTGTGTACTCTGTCCATACAATATTGAATTGTACAGCACAGGTGGTATAGTGGTGGTGTCACGAGATCGATTACCGGATAGATCCGTTTGTAATGACCAGTCTTTCGTCTTTACCAGGTCTAGTTGTTCAGACAGTGTACGTTCCCCAATAACGACATACATGAATACATCCTTCTTATTTTTTCTTTTTTTCTATGTCTTCTATAAATGACAAACCAGAAAAAAATAAGGTTAATACTCATTTCTGTCTTTTGTAGGCTAAAGTACCAGCTTTTTTATCAACTCAGTTCAATGTGTTACAATCCACCCATAACAAGCGCTGTAAACCTCGTAACTATTAATTTGAACAAAAAATATTTTGCGGTACCATCCTACAATGTTTTTGGAGATGCGCAGTTACGAACGCAATTTGGCAGGGACGTGAGTTTTGCACGTGGTGGCAAAAGTCATAATTCTATCATAGCGAACCAATCGCAAAACCTTAAGACTTTCCTGATGTTATCCTGAACATCTTTTGCTAGCCAGGAAACGTTTTTCTCATCATCTGCCTAGCCTTTTCCCAACTATGTAGGGTTCGACTTCCAATCTAACCGGATGCAGCTAAATACCAATATTTTACATAGAGCGACTGCCTATCTGACCTCCACAACCTAGTTAGTACTGGGTAATACGATACCCCTTGGGTAGTCAGACTGTTTTGGGCCACTGACTACCTAACGGCTGTCAAAGATCTTCAAATAACAGCTGGGACCAACGGCTTAACGAGCTTTCCGAAGCACGGAGGAAACTCGGTATGTAATGGGTGGTCACCCATCCACAGACCAACCTAGTCAAGCACGGCTTAACCTAAAGATCGACCCGAGCGGCTGTTAGCCAGAAAACGTTTACTGTTGTCATTATTTTCTTTCCCAGCAAGAAACTCATCGCTACTTGAACTAGGTAATCCCTGGTTTAACTCTCTCTTCGCGCGTTCGGTGCACAGCAGCACTTGGGCCCAAGCGGGCGGTGCTTCCCAAGGTCAAAGTCAAAGTCAAAGTCAAAACGTTTATTGCGAACTAAGTGTACAATGTGGTGTTACGCTGTTGTAGTTCAAGACTTAGCAGCCTTTAACAAACATTGCAATAATTATCATCTAAATTAGAATGCATAAACATTGTTATTAACTATTATTTACTTTCAAGGTCGCATGGCATTGAAATAAAAAATCAATATTCCATCCTATCTGCTTTTGTTCGTATTTTAAACTAAGCAAACCAGGTTTTTCTCAACTACGTTAGAATCGGTTTTTAGTCTAACTAACCGGTTGCAATTAAATACCAGTATTTTACATGGAGCGATTGCCTATCTGACTCACAAAACAGCTACTAGATATAGCAGTACTCCTTGGTGAGACTGGTTGTCAGATCCTCGGGTTAAACTACCCGTAACGACTGTTAAAGATCATCAATTGAAAGCCAGGACCAACTGCCTAACTTTCCGAGGCGCGGAACCCAACAGCACCCAAAATAGACACGAAGTAACCGATCTTTTTTCTCCATTATCTAGGATTCATATCAAATGATTACACGTTGTACAAGAGAACAATTTCACGAATTTTATGAGAATCTCGCGAATTACAAGCTTCTTTGTTTTCTATTAAAGAGTAATGTGAGAAATACTGAATAACAGTAACTTTTTGGTACGTTAAAACAAAATTCAAGAAACGGTTTTTGTATTTTTTAATTGCTCAGTTGAAAATTTTATTCTGTTTTTTGTTTTTGCGTCGTGTAGCAGAACTTGATTCATAAGCTCACAAAAAAAGTTTCATTGAAATCGGTTCAGTGGTTTCTGAGTATTTGACGGACAAAGAAACACATAATCATGCAAATATGAACGGGCTGTATATGAATTAGGCTTTTGTTGTTTTGTATAAGGGTGTAAAAAGACTCTTAACAAAGCCGAAAGGCACTGGTTCTAGACCATACCTGGGAACCTTCTAGTTACGGAGGTTTTGGGGGTCAAAGTTCCAACGTTTTCACATTTTTTGTTTAATACTTATTTTTAATGTATTCTTTTTATTTAAGACTCCTTCACGACCCCCGTACTATTCAATCTATCCATCAGCACAATGTTTTAAATGCGTTACATTGAGTCCTACCGTAAAACGTGACTTTTCACCCCAAAAAGAAGTCGTTTCCCAGCAATAATTTTTACGTAAAGTTACTTAGTTTGATGTACAGAATGATTGTTTGACGGCTTCGTGAAGAGTCCGTTTACAACCTGTATTTCATACAGAAGGAATAAGCATTGATGAAGCATTGAAGCTACTCGTTGCTTGGTGATCAGTTACTGGCTCGTTGGTCCGGTGATCTAGTATTGCATGGGGTTCTAGGTTTAAACCTGAGGTCGGTCAAAATGCTATGAAGTTTTACTGATGCTGTACACCAGTGATCAGTCACAGGTGTACAATATCAGCAACGATGCCTGAACTGTGTGAATGATGAAATGGCTAGAAAGGAGCTGACTCATGAGATGTTGCAGCGCAGCGCTGCAGCGCTTTGACATCCATTTTTAACTGTTGCAGCACAATGCTGGCCTTTGGGCTTCGTACAGGACCTATATTAACTAGCTGACCCGCGCAACTTCGTCTGCGCCACATAAGAGAGAGACATTTTTCATTGATGCTCCGCTCCTATTGGTCGTAGCGTGATGTTATATAGCCTATAGCCTTCCTCGATAAATGTGCTATCCAACACTAAAAGATTTTTTCAACTCGAACCAGTAGTTCCTGAGATTAGCGCGTTCAACAAACAAACTCTTCAGCTTTATAATATTAGTATATATATAGATTTCATTTTGTTTTTTTTTTTGTTTTCTGGTGTTTGAATTTTAGCTTTGTTTTCTTTTCTTTTTGTTTTCCTGTGTGAGCCAAATAAATACTTTTTCTTTCTTTTAAGTTGACTATTATAGAAGTATGGATGAAGAAGACATGCTGCGCTGAGCCCTTATAAATTGGGTTGAGGGTAGGAGAATTAATGATAAACGTGTATTGTTAGTTTAAGTAAATTTATGTGTAACTAAGATTGTTACCGCTGGGCAAAGTTCTCAACGCGATAGGTGCCTGAGGATGGCCTAGAAAGAGGTGGCGAGATGAGGGGGTTACTATGACGTCTTAAAGCAGTTCATTCCAGTGTGGGAAAGAGACAGAGCTATACAGGTCGTCTAGCGCCATCTCTTTCCCACACTCGAATGACAACTGCTTTAAGACGTCATGGTAGGGTCCCTGGACGCGCATCACGAAGACTAGTTCTAGGTGGCGCAGGAAACGGATACTTGGAGGGATGTGGGGAAGGCCTTTGCCCAGCAGTGGGACATACAAGGCTACTAAAAAAAATGGATATTTAGTAGGTAAATCAGCGTCAATGGTCTTACAGCTTTAAAATACAGGATGACCGCGGGACACACATTGACTCCTTTGGCCATCTTGTAATTAAAAACAAACTGTACTTACCTATCTATCTACTATATTTCAGTTAACTAACGGCTTAGTTAATCTTTTCGTAAGAAAGATCTAAACGAGCAATCTAGTCTACCTGAACTATCCCACGACAGAATTTGGCTAGAAAATGTAATACTGAATCTTGTTTGAGACGGACTGGGTTATTGTACGCATTTCAGCAGTTTGTTGTCGTTAGAAATATGTGGATATACCTCGCCCTTTTTGTTCAGCAGTTGATTTTAAAGCATTAAACAAAGCTAAATATTTACCTATGAATGGAGAAATGGCAACAGAAGCTGGAGAATGTTGGCTTGAAAATCAGCAGAACTAAAATCGAATACATCCATCCATCTAGCGCTATGACTCCAGTCCTGGAGTCATAGCGCTAGATGGCGCGTTTTTTCCTGTCTGCTCCGATTTTCGGTATCTCGGTTCATTTTGGCGATGAAAGCGATGGCGAAATAGATTGTAGTGAATTAAAATGGGATCAATAATCTGCGACTTCCGCATTCTCCTCAGACTTAAGGGGAAGATTGGAAAACTCTTAACAGACTTCGAACCCAAGTCGGCCGGAGCAAAGACAATCTCTGAAAAGGGGGGTTCATGGACGGCTCAGACCTCAAGTGCATATGCGGCGTCTCCCCACAAACAATGACGCACCTTCTATCTTGTAATGCATGCCTTATGACCTGCGCTCTTGATGATTTATTTACTGCATCAGTGAGCGGGGTTCGCGTGGCTGAGTTTTGGGCTAAACATACTATTTAGACTTTTTGCCATCGAAACGCTAAGAAGAAGAAGGTTTGAAAACAATGGTTAGACCTACTGTCTTGTATGGATGAGAATCTTGAGCCACATAAGAGATGAATGAAAAGCATTTGTATGTGGCTCAGATGAGAATGCTGACGTGTGGTGTTACGAGAATGAATAAAATAAGAAATGGTACATAAGAGGAAGTCTGAAAGTAGCGCCGGTTGCTGAAAAGTTGTGTCGGAATCGGTTGTCATGGTATGGGCATGTAATGCGGAGGAATGAGGAAAATGTCGTAAGGAAAGTTCTGAGATTGAATGTGGATGGTTATGAGAGTAGGCGAAGATCAAATAAACGATGGATGGACTGTGTAAAAGACGATATGGCAAGAAAGGAGGCGTCTGATGAGATGAGGAGTAACAGAGAAGTGTGGAAGAAGAAGACATGCTGCGCCGAACTTAATGAATTGGCATAAAGGCAAGAGAATGATGATGAATAGTTAGACGTCAAAGCAAGTAACTAAATTAATTATTAATATGAACAAACAGCAGGACTCTCTTTGCTCAGCTATGACACGAGCCAGTGTTCCTAGATGTTAACAAACAAAGCCAGAACATGCATGTTTTAACTTTGAAAGTTCTTTCTCTCAAGAGGTGATTGCAATTTAAGTGTCCGTTCGTAGGGATGCCACGGGTCAATAACTTTTCGGGGATGCGCGACGAATTGCATTGGTAAGTGCTTTAGCACCCCGCCCAAAGGTAATTGAAGGACACTATAGTTAGTAAGAGTTTAAAAGAGGGCGGAGGCCAACCAGGAGGATATCCAGACGCAAATTTAGAATAAAGGCCGTGCTTAACATCATGTAGGTATTTGATAAAAGGCAGGGTACATAACCTTTCAGCAGAAACCGAGTAAAGCCGCAATCTCCAGCTAGTCTCACCTAAATCAATGACTCATCCCACCACGTCCACACTAACCTCCCAACTAAAAGCAGCACACAAAACAATGAATAAGATAATTAGCCAAGTCCTTATCGCATAATCAGCAGACGAGCAACGCCAATTTATTATTAAATTAATAATATGCTATTTAGGGATGTGGGGAGTCGATGGATTTTTATCGGCGTGTCTTGGAACTGGATGAAATAAAAAGGTAAAGAAAAAACAAACTTCAACTCAAAGCATTTATTTCAATTAGAACATAACAGGCACTTTTGAAAGTCAGAAAAACAAAAAAAGGCGAAGCTACAGTCACAGACAGTCATAATAACTTGTGAGAGTACTGTAGTTCCATTAAACCTCCTGGGATTCCATTAGGTAAAGCAGCTTAAGTTGCGCAAGTACGCCCTCGAAAAGGTACAGGAAACCATAGTCAAGAAAAACATATTTCCTAGAACGAAAATCTCAGGGACTTGTGACATCTACCAACCTGCACTGGCCTTTTCCCAACTATGTTGGGGTCGGCTTTCAGTCTAACCGGATGCAGCTGAATACCTGTATTTTACATGGAGCGACTGCCTATCTGACCTCCACAACCCACTTAGTACTGGGTAATACGACACCGCTTGGTAAGACTGGTTGTCAAACTTTCGGGCCATCGACTACCTGTAACGACTGTCAAAGATCTACAAATGACAGCCCGGACCAATCGCTTAACGTGCTTTCCGAGGCAAGAACGAAACTCGGTATGTAATGGGTAGTCCATCCACGGACCAACCTAGCTAAGCACGGATTAACTTAAAGATCGAGATGAGCGGCTGTTATTATTTAGTCACGAGCTCCTCGAAACTGAATGATACGTTCATTTATCGATAAATTTACAAAACATTCAGTCTCGTTCCATCACTATACTTCCTCAGTGGCTTGTACACTCTGACCGCTGATCACTTGGAAGATAGCCAGGACTTCCTACAGTCGATGACCGCTGTTTTGCACTTTTTAAGAAAATTATTTCAATTAGCTGCTCAAAATAAATGAGAACCTTCTTTAAAACTTTCAAAATATACACATACATACATAGACTCCAGCTTTTTTCCCGGCAGAAACTGGAAAAATCCAACTGTCACGATCCTTTCAAAATATATACCTGAAGCTTGAATCGTGTCTTCATAAAATATAAGGTCCCATTAAAATAGATGACAAATTTTAACACAGCGTTCAGTACGTCTAACCAAAGATATCCAAGTAAAAAAAACACTGATTAAAGTGATTTTATTTTAACCTAAAATAATAAATTGCATGGCATTTTTTGTGTATTTTCGTTAGCTGTTTATTTTTCTTGTAAGTATCTAACGCTTCTTATTATTTTTATCCTTTCCTTATTTTGGTGCTCTGAATGATTTCTAAAAGTTTGTCTATCTATTTTAATGGGACCTTAAATAGATACCCAAGTAATCACCGGGAATAACGTATTTAGCTTATAACATTCCCACTACTGGGACATAGCCTCCTCAGAGGCTCAGTCCTCATTGCGCGAAGGTCTTGGCCATACTCCACCACGCGGGCCCATCACGAGCCCCCCTCCCCCGAACCTTGCCCGAGCCAGCCCGCAATGCTGTTATAAATCAGCCCCTAAATAATCTCAATCAGATCCAGCCTGTCCCTTTGCTGCCCTTCCCAGCGACGCCCTTTAAGCCGAGGCTCTTACCCCACGTAACGTTTTAAGTAATTCTAAAGCCTCTAGAATCATGTGCAGAATTCCTGTTAGGTACCTAACAGTTTTCGAGCCGAAACTACACGGTGTAAGATATGTACTTATCACATTAACAAGCATAATCAGATAACGGCACAGCATCTGCTTATACCATTCAGAACAAAGGCGTGAAGTACAAATGGTAATAAAATCTTAGGTCATTGACTTATAACTTGTTTAATTGTATATATTCTTTATGAGAGAACGATGTTTTCCTTATCAGTCTTGCGATCAGGAAATAAGTAATTTGCGAGGTGTTTTTAAATGCGTATCTTTGAGTTATGTGTTTCTTTGGGTAAGCAGACACCGACATTTTACCAGTAGGCTAATACACGGTTCAATTTGCCTAGTAATTTGGATGAAGTACTTCATCGGATTGATCTGATTGAATAAAACTCATTGACAGGAATTGGGAGTAGTTAACACTACTCCCAATTCATATGCATTTCGCAATTTTAAAAGTTTGGACAGCAAGCAGACATTTGCAAAAAAAGATTTTAAATAAAGGGTGTTAAAAGACTCTTAACGAAGCCGAAAGCCACTTGTTCTCCTCGTCTTTGCGATATTTTTTTGTTCTAGACACCTTCACGACCCTCGTACTATTCAATCCATCCATCACCACAATGTTTTGAATGCGTTTCATAGAGTCCTATCATAAAAAGTGATATTTCACCCCAAAAAAAAAGTCGTTTCCCAACAATATTTTTAGAGTAAAGTTACTTAGTTTCAGTTACAGAATGCTTGGTCGACGGCTTCGTGAAGAGTCTATTTACACCTTGTATTTCTCTTTCAGTTAACCTGCTTCTTTGACTATCTGAAAAAACGCCTCTGACGCCACGTGTAATGTGTACGTGTATGTCGGCACGGTTGGCGCAGTGGCTGAGTGATTGACTGTTGCGGTGCGTGTCGCGGATCCGATTCCTGCCCGAAATCAATATTTATATAGCCTACAGATAGTTGTTCTGGGTCTGGCTGTTTATGTATGTCACTTTAAATATTTGTTAACACCCACCGACACATTTAAAAAAAAAACGTGGCCGCTGACTGGGCCCAAAAGGAAACGATACGAAATAAGTAGCCTATGCCCATAAATCTTTGGGCCATCACGACACAACTCTTCAAAAAACAATTTTCCGCCCGACAAAGACAAATCACTCTCCGCCCAACTGACCATTGTCCGATGTTACCACAGATAACAAACCACCCAAGATATAACCTATGTCCGTAACAAGGCGATTAAACTTAACGATCCGTTAAATTTAACTGTAGCAGTTTATTTTCATGAAGAGCCTAATTTAAAAAGGTATTGACACGAAGGAGGCGGGTAGTGACGAGTCGTCGACCTCTTTGCCGAATTATCGTTTAATAAAGGGCTTTGAGTCTTGAAGAAAACACGTAATTATGGTAGTATATAACTGCTTATTAAATGGCAAAATATGTATGCATGTCATTGCGACGCTGGTTGATGGTTATTAAGGTGGTTGCGTCAGGGTAGCCCGCGAAATTCAAATTTTCTTACGTTTTTTGCAATTTGCAGATCAGTGTTAGGTTGTATGTTGATAAAAAATGAGTCGCGCCAGTTACGCGTATGTAGTTACAGAATTACAATCGTGAAAATCATCAATACAACCCTCTAAGTTCATATAAATAATATTTCAATGAATATTTCATGAAAAAGTCATTCAATAGGATTAAATGGACTAACAGGGTTATATTGATTATTTCTATCATTGTGATTCTGTAACTACATACGTGTTACTAGCGCGACTGGCTATCTAATAAAAACAAAACATGTAATAAGAAACATCCTTTATTTCTTCTGTTTTTTATCAGATTTCTCTCTCTTCCTTTTGTTGATGGGGTTCCGCGGGTCATAGATATCGAACCAGTCGTCTCCTTTAGTGGACGCGTCCTTTGCTAGCAGTGGGCCCTTCTCTTCGAAGCGTAGAGTGTGGCCCAACCTGGATTAGAAAATAAATTGGTTTTAATTGGATTAAATAAGAGAATCCTTAATTGAACTGTCATAAAATATATATATATATACATATATATATATATATATATATGAGCTTGCTCATACGTCAAGAAGACACATCTGTGGAGCGATTTTTACTCTGGACGCTCTTAACGTGCACGTATTTCTACATCGTTCTCACATATAATTATGTATAATCTCAACATGAAAATATTGTTTCAAAATCTTGGTTACATCATTGTAACCAAGATTTTGAAACAATATTTTGATTGAAAAGAGTGTCCAAAGAATGTCCAAGTTTCTTGCCCAGTCTTCTCCATAGAATCTACGCTTTGGAATGGGGAACTACAGTACTTTCAAAAGTTATTATGCCTATTTTTTTTTTTTTATGGATGGGAAATCATCAAATGACTTCTCCCGCTCTGGGCAGAGCGGAAGGGAGTGTCAGACTTGTACTGACTAAAACCCATCCATGTGTCCCTTTGTGTTCCAGAGCCGCGGTATCTCTTTCGAACAGCCCGCAGCCCTGGCAGGCATCGGCCCTTGCGGGCCTGTCCCTGTTTACTGACATCTCTTTGAGGCGCGCGTGGAACACGAACGCGCCGTCTACACGGCCTGTCGTCAAAAGACCGACGGACGGCGAGCTAGCCCATTACTCACCGTCCACAGGTCCGCGTCTACGGTGGGCGGAAGCCACCAGGCGTCTCCCGCGGCGGCTGGGACGAGAGGTTCTCTCCCTCTCACGCTCCGCCACCTCCTTCGCTAGCATGACTGCTTCGCAGAAGGAGGTGACGGCGTCCCATTCCCTCTCGCTCCGGACCATGGCTTGGACCAGGGCCGGACGCGATAGGTCGCCGCCGCCGATTGCTGCCACGAAAGTTATTATGCCTTGTGTGTGACTGTAGCTAAGCCTTCTTTGTTTTTCTGACATTCAAAAGTGCCTGTAATGGTCTCATCATCATCATCATCATTTCAGCCGAAAGACGTCCACTGCTGGACACAGGCCTACCCCAAGTGTTGCCACATTGACCGGTCTAGTGCCACTCGCATCCAGCGGATCCCCGCGACCAAATAAAACGCTGTAATGGTCTAATCGAAATAAATGCTTTTGAGTTTGAGTAGTTCAGGAAAAGGTTGAAGGTACAAGAGCACGCGGCAGGTCACCAATGCGTTGGACCGAGCAAGTCAAAACTGCACTCAATGGTCCACTCCACGAATTTAAAAGGGGCCATTCAAGTATTACGTAAGCACTACAGGGGGGCGGGGGGGGGGGGGGGGGTTGATAATTGCAATAAATCTGCTTACGTAATACTTGAACAGCTCCCAAGAAAAGCCACAGTACGGGAGAAATGGCGACGGATTGTAAAACTAGCCTTCTTTTTTTTTTCTTTTTCGGATCGGAAATCATCAAATGACTTCTCCCGCTCCGGGAAAGGGAGTTGCAGACTTGTACTAACTAAAACCCATCCATGTTCCTTCCTTGCCCTTGGTGTTCTAGGGCCGCGATATCTCTTTCGAACAGTCCCGCAGCCCTGGCAGAAGACACCACCCCTGATGTGAGGACCACAACCACTCTGCCAAGAGTCTGACGACGAAGACGAAGAAATGAGCTTGTGGAAACCTTTTGGTCGGCCATAACATGATGATGTATCTCATGAACCGTGATAGCTAGACAGTTGAAATTTTCACAGATGATGTATTTCTGTTGCCGCTATAACAACAAATAATGGAAATATAAATTATTTATTATTCAAAGGGGGCTCCTATACAAGAAAGGTGTTTTTTTGGTTTATGGTACGGAACCCTTCGTGCGCGAGTCCGACTCGCACGAGGCCAGTTTTTTTTTAATTAGGCTCTTATTAAAAATTCTGGCCTTTGTTCAAAGGTGGTCGTAGTATAAGATGCTTACTGAATAAAGCCAAGGTTTGGCCTGAGCGCCTGCTCGCTAGCAACCATCATTGCCTTCCTGATCTTGTCCCATATTACTTGGGGTCGGCGCTACACGTTTTTGAAGTGAAAACTTCTTTAGCATCGTTGTGATTTGAAAGTCGATGAAACGAAAAAGTGACAGTAAAAAGAGACGGACACATAAATTCATAAGATTTAACGTGGGAGAAAATGAGATTGGAAGCATTATACGGTGTTTATCTTGAAGCCAACATTTTTGAAGGTTTAACTTCTACCACGTGTGAATTTGATTGGCCTGTTGGCCTAGTCTTTAGTGACCCTGACTGCTAGGACGGAGGTCGTGGGTTCGATTCCCACTCAGGACAAATCTTTGTGCGATGAGTACGATTATTTGTTCTGTATCTGGGTGTATAATTTATCTATAATATGTATGTATTTAGAAATATATAAGTATGTTAATCAGTTGTCTGGTCGCCATAGTACAGGCTCTGCCTAGTTTGGGATCAGATGGCGGTGTGTTGGTTGTCCCAAGATAATATTATTATTATTAATTGCACACTGTTTTTTTTGTCTTCCATTCTCCTCTGTCAACCGGCCCGCTATTATTCACTCCTTTTTCTTTCGTATCATCATCATCTGCCTAGCCTTTTCCCAGCTACGTTGGGGTCGGATTCCAGTCTAACCGGATGCAACTGAATACCAGTATTTTACATGGAGCGACTGCCTATCTGACCTCCACAACCCAGTTAGTACTGGGTAATACGATACCCCTTGGTTAGACTGGTTGTCAGACTTTTTTGGGCCACTGACTACCTAACGACTGTCAAAGATCTTCAAATGACAGCCGGGACCAACGGCTTAACATGCTTTCCGAGGCACGGAGGAAACTCAGTATGTAAAGGATGGTCACCCATCTACAGACCAACCTAGGCAAGCGCGGCTTAACCTAAAGATCGACCCGAGCGGCTGTTATTATTTAGCCATGAGCTTTTTCTTTCGTATCATTCCTCACACAATCTATTCATCGTTTCCTTGGTCTTCCTCTCATTTATACTATCCTTCTCATTCATATCCAGCATAACATATCATCACGCCTGTAATCCCCGAAGGGTTAGGCAGAAGTGTACCTAATAGTACACCCACATTTCGCCAGTTATGTTTTTAAGTCCCATGTAATAGGAGACGAGCCTATTGCCATCAACCGGGAACAAGTTCAGACTCCGTAGCTGCTATTGAGAAATGCCTGAAGGAAAAACCCAATAGCGCTTTGCCCGACTCGGGAATCGAACCGAGGACCTCATGCTCAGCAGTCGCGCTTGCGACCACTAGACCAACGAGGCAGTCATATGTATCAATATTTATATTATGCTCGCTAGAAATCATTGTGTAAATAGGTAATAAAGGTAAGGATCTCACCAATCATCAGAATTCAAATTCTCATCATTATCGTCTTCTTCTCCCGTCTTCTCAGCAGACGGCTCCCCCTCTGCCTCCGCCTTTTCCTTGATAGCGTGAAGCTTGGTCTTGAACTTAGCCAGCAGTTGGAGTGTAAAATCTTCCCTAGAACAGCATCAGAAACATTATACATCTGAGAAAAACTATGCAAAACTCTTTAAGGCTCCATGCATAGCGATGCGGCTTGCGAGCGAAACGCTCGTGTCACTTGTTTTATTGGCGTGAGTACCATTCAACCGGCGCTCCGCAAGTCGTATTACACGTGGCATGCACCAGGGGTTCCCAAAGCCCTCAAAGAGATGTCAGCAAACAGGGAGGGGCCCGCAACGGGCGATGCCTGCCAGGGCTGCGGGCTGTTCGAAAGAGATACCGCGGCCCTGGAACACAAACGGCAAGGAAGGAACATGGATGGGTTTTAGTCAGTACAAGTCTGACACTCCCTTTTTTTTTTTTACGGATGGGACATCCTCAAATGACTTCTCCCGCTCTGGGCAGAGCGGAGGGGAGTGTCAGACTAGTTCCTTCCTTGCCCTGTGTGTTCCAGGGCCGCGGTATCTCTTTCGAACAGCCCGCAGCCCTGGCAGGCAGTCTGACACTCCCTTACGCTCTGCCCAGAGCGGGAGAAGTTATTTGATGATTTCCCATACGTAAAAGAAAAAAAAAAGGGTTCCCAAAGTGTGCGCCGCGGTGCCCTGGTGCACCGTAGATTTTTCCATTCTCCGGAAACTAAACTTAGTGTGTTTGCATTGCAAATGAGACAACAAGCCTTTTAGATTTGTAAATCTAAAGAGCTTGTTGTCTCACAAGTCTTGATGTATCTTTTCACGGAACTCCTTTCAAAATTCACTGAATGATTTTCGAAATAGGTACTTTGCCGAAGTAGATGTCGAAAAATTTGCGTGGATCGAAGATCCTTTCCATGCTCAAGATCCATGTTACCAGAATTTACTTTGCAAGAAACTAAAGAACTAAACTCTCTAGGGACAGCAGCCTTAAAACAAAATTCAAGTTCCGGTTTGATTTGATTATTCATGCTACACAAACAAACGCAAAAACTCAGCTTCATATTGTGGATGTTTTAATTTTGCCTATCAACTAGTACCTTGGACCCTATTTCGACTAGCTAAGGTGCCCGAGACAAAATACTGAACCTGAGAGTGTTTCGCAAACCGGAAAAGTTTGGGAACCACTGTTTTACGGTTTAAATTCACTAAATAGCAAAATTAATTAAGGATCATGTAAGGTAGAGAAGTGGACAGAGGAATGACAAGTTTAGATTAAATAAAACCATCAATTTAATATTACAAATAACTTTATTAATTTCATTGTATTAAAATTATATTTGTTTATAATACCGTTTAAGGAATGGTTATCACATCATAAATCAACTTATGGCTATTATTTAATCATAAAAAACAAAGGCAATTATTTTTTGTTTCGTTTATCGAAAAATTTAAAAGTCTTGTGCATACCAGGCTTTCCTTCATCACTATCATCATCAGCCTATAATGATCCCATTGCTGGGACAAAGGCCTCCTCTCTATGAGAGGGGGAATGGGCTATAATCCACCACGCGGGCCCAGTGCGAATTGGTAGATGTCACATGTCTTCGAATTTTTGGTTTTAGGACATGCCGGTTTCCTCACGATGTTTTCCTTCACCGTTTTTGAGAGCAGTGGTGATGAAATAAATTACACAAAGTAATGCGCCTGCCTGCGTTCGAAACCACGACTTACTGTTCGTAAGTCGGGGTCGCTACCACTGGGCCACCGCTGCTCTCATCTCTAAAATTATAAAAAAAAAAAACGGAAAACATTATTATTCGTAATTCCATGATGTATTTAAGCCCTTTAATCCTCTTAGGTTAATATTATGTATGTACTTGAAAAACTACGTAAAAATTGTTTTTGCATAAATTTGGTGGGGTGAGCTGGTTAAATACTTAACTAATAGGTTTTTTTTTAATTATAAAGACTTACTTATATAAGGCCCCATTAAAATACATGGTAAATTTTAACAAAGCGTTCAGTACGTCTAGCCAAAGATATCCAACAAAAAAAACTCTGATTAAAGTATTTTATTTTGACCTAAAATAATTAATTGCTTACTGGGAACTGTCTTATGTATAGTTAAAAAAGTGCTGATTTTCTGCCTAATTTGAATCAAAGACTTGTGATTTTAGAAATAAAGGGTGATCCAAATAAGTTTCCTAACTTTCATTAAAAGAAAAACCCGTACTATGTAATATTTTATTAGTTATTTATTTACTAATGAAATATTTAGTGTTTTTCATTAAATATAAAAAATTACATCGGTCAAATGGCCGCCCCTGGACATTGTACAGAAGGCGATTCGTTTATGGTAGTTTTCTATGACATTTTCGCAAGTTTCGGATGTTATTTCAGCTAAAACTCGTTGGATGTTAGTTTTTAGGTGCTCGGTTGCAGGTTTGTCGATATATACCCGACTCTTAAGAAAACCCCATAGAAAAAATCAACCGGCGTTAAATCGCATGATCTTGGCGACCAGTTGAGTCACCATGACGTGAAATAATACGACTTCTGAACTTGTTACGCAAAACATCCAACGTTTCGCTTGGTCCCTAGTTAAGCGATTCATATCGTAAATGTTATGTTTTAAACTAGCATTTGACGTTTCAAATACGCGCCATTATTGACAACTATTTTTTACAGTGTTGCCAACATAAGAAACTCAATAAATTTGGATCACCCTTTTTAATGAAATTTCAAATACATGGTTAATGGGATCACTGTAAGACATTATTTATCAAACTAATGAATCCAAGCAATAAACTTAAAACTAATTCTCTAGCAAACACTCTTCTAAATCATCCGAATCATTGATCACAGCCTCATCCCAGGGCCCATATTTAGTGTCCTTATATTTCTGCCAATATACAAAAAAGAACGGACAGTACCCGTTTAAAATAAAAACTATTAAAACAAAATAACATAACAAGGTATTCGAAACTGAATACAAACATACTACAGTTAATATCAAGGTTAAAAAGTAGATTAAATTAAACAATTTCGTGTGTAATATTGACTTGAATAGTTGAGGACTTAATACAAATAAAATGACAGAAATTGTAAGTAAGACAAACGCGTCAAACGGTGTCGATAATCTTGAAACGAGACATACCGAAGCAAAAATTGCAGCGTTTATAGATAGTGAATTTGATACTAATGCAACTGGTACGTTATAGTCGAAAAATATCATATGTATTACCATCATTATAACAGCCCAAGCATATATTGTATCTGTACTGACCGTGTCAGTTAATGTATGCAGTATTGGAGACAATAAGTATCCAATAGTAACATATACTAATACAGTTTTCAAATGTCTTAACACAGCGCTCCCAGCAAATGTTATATACAGCAAGTAACTAAGAAAAGTAGTTAAAATAGATGTATATATAATAGTATATGTATGCACCCAATCGTTGTACATATAAACGAAAATAACAGCGTACAAAATACATATACATAGTCGTAGAACAACGCGAAATGACCCTTGTATAGCTTCTAGCAAAGTAACTTTTTTAACGTTCAAGTTTTTTCGCAGTTCTTGAAGGAAGTTTCCGTCGGTGTAATTGTCAGGGTATTCTCGGTTTTCGTAAAGGTTTTTGACCCAGGGTTTTCTTCTGATGAGTTTTCGTGTCTGCTTTTGGCGTCCGTTTCTGAAAGACGTTCCTGAGTTAGAGATCCTGGCATCTTGATGGGAACACTTAATTAATTAGCCGGTGACACGCAAATGATTTTGTGTGTCGTATAACACTTTTTCACTTCAACACATAAAAATTTGGGCCTTACGAGCTCGTTGGGTTGACGACATCGTTAAAATCGCGGGTAACACCTGGATGAGGGACGCACAGAACCGGGAAGTGTGGCAGGAAAAAGGGGAGGTCTTTACCCAGCAGTGGGTGATTCCGGGCTGATATGATGATGATGATGAATGTAAACAACGCGGTTCAAAATCATCAAAAAAAAAAATTTGATAGGCTTTTTAGAGCTGTGATAGCAAAAATCGATTGTCCTCGCGCCGCTTGTCTTGTACTTAGTAATTATTTAAAATTATTAGTTTTGAAGCCTTATATAATTCGCGAGGAACTCTTGGAACACCGAGATCCCTCGCGGATGCCCTGAGAAGACCGGGAAGTCTGATCTGCTTCTGGAGGGAGGTGGGCTGGTTGGAGTAACGGCCACCATGGCTCACGCACAATGGTCCACCTTTAAGGACTAAGTGCGGAAACCAAACCCTTAATAGAATAATAGCCTTATATAAAAAGTAGTACTCATTGCGAGGTGGTTCCCCGTCCCAGGAACATTACTACCAGCAGCTTAGACCTTAATCCCGAAGTCAAAATGCTACTTTATTATGTTAAAAATAGTTCAATATTTAGGGTCTTCAAAAAGTGGTTCCTTTTCTTTATTTGGATAAAAAAAACGGTTAAAAAAAACTACGAGCCAGGTGGTGCACTGCGGTCAGTTGAATTTGATGCTTCGGTGTCAGTCACCAGTGCCTGAGATGGCCTAAACAGATAGCGAGTCTGTCAGGCACCGGTGCCTGACATGGCAGTTTACGTGTTAATAAAAATAAATATTTACCTGGCAGCCCCCTTCTTCGGCAACTTCTCCTTCATCTTTCTATACTTCTCCTGTTCTTCAACATACTTCTTATACAATTCATTATCTTCTTCAATCTTCTTAGCGTCCTTCGCTTCTTCTTGAGCGCTCTGTTCTTTAAGATTCTGCTCTTTAATCTTCTCTTCTTTAGAATTCTTCATTTCTTTGCGTAGTACCTTTATTTCGTTTTGGATTCTTTCCCTGTAATTATAAATTGGTGTTTTAGATGGTGCATATCAAGGAGGGCCTGCCGGGTCTGCGGGAGTGTTCGAAAGAGATACCGCGGCCCTGGAACACAAAGGGCAAGGAAGGAACATGGATAGGTTTTAGTCAGTACAAGTCTGACACTCCCTTCCGCTCCGCCCAGAGCGGGAGGGGTCATTTGATGATTCCCAAACGAAAAAAAAAACAAAGATGGCGCATTATTGTCTAGCCTATTTTTGGCGTCAGATTCTAGTCTAACAGGATGCAGCCGAGCAGCTGTCTATCTGTCCTCCAGAACCAAGCAACTAAGTTACACAAAATCCCTTATAAGGAATGACTTCAGACTTTCGGGTTACCGGTAACAACTGTCAAATATCTTCAAATGACACCCGGAACCATAACTACGTTTCCCGAGGTACGAAGCAGCCTCGGTGTGTAATAGGTGGCCACCCAATCCACGGATAGACCTCGGCGAGTATTGCTTAACTTCAAAGATCGATCCGTGCGGGTGTTATTATTTGACTTTGATATTAATATCTACAGCGAGTAACAAAAAGGGGTGGCCATATTTAAGAGAATAGTAAAGACCCTCAAATGATACTGCATCCATCAATGACGTTGATGGATGGAAAGGCAGAGGAAGGAAGAAGAAAAGATGGATGTATTGAATGATATGAAAGAATAAGGTAAGGTAAATGATGCCGTGACGTCTGACAGGGGAGAATGGAAGAAGAAAACGTGGTGCGCCGGCTCCAAAAAGAATAGGACAAGGGCAGGAATATCGTCATCTAACTAGCCATTTCCCAACTATGGCGAAGTGAGGTGGCCATATATTTTACTGGCGAAGTGACGTCACAAGCATCTCTGACGTCTCAATATCTTTGATGCGTTTTATCTTCGTCAGTTTTTATTGATTTGATACAACAAAAAACACGTATCCAATATTTTACAATAATCTAACTGACGGACTAAATAGAATCATATTTTTTTGAAGTTATACTTCTTTTGGCGCATTATAGAAAAATGATGAGAATTATTTTTTAGGATGCGCGCGCATACTGTCACGAAAAACCGACACCCTGAAGTTAGCTAGTAAAGATTTTAGTTTTTTACGCCAAAGAAGTATAACTTACGTGCGTACATAATTACACACACTTTTTTTCTACTCAGGAAACATCCTTATTTAAAAAAGAACTTCACTAATATTAAACACTCACTTTTCTTTCTTCCTTGCCTCATTTTTCTCCTTTCCAATATAATATTCCTCCACTGAGCTGTCACTATCTTCTGACTTCTCCTTCTCTTCTGGCTGACTCTCTTCTGTCTTTTGTCTCTTGTTGTCTCCTTCTGGACTCTTACCTCTCTTCTTGGAGCTCAGTTTGTCTCTTATGTTGGTCACCGCTGCAGCGATTTCTTTAAGCTTTTCGTCTTTCTGTTCTTGGGTTAGTTCTGTGTTTTCGGCTAGTTCTGCTTCTAATTCTATTTCTAGAAGGAAAGAAGATTGTTTTGGTTTAGTATAAAAACCGCCAAGTGCGAGTTGGACTCGCGCACGCAGGGTTCCGTACCATTATCATTCGATTCGATTCCATTATTATTCGTAACATTATCTATACAACATTAGACAAAAATGGCAAAAAAATCACGTTTGTTGTATGGGGGCCCCCTTAAATATTTATTTTATTTTAATTCAATTCTTTATTTTTAAAATGAATATACAACTAAATATTCTGTGAATATTTCAAGCGTCTATCTATCGCCGATATTAATATCGAGCAAAAAAACGGCAAAAAATCTCGTTTGTTGTATGGGAGCCCCCCTTTAATATTCATTTTATTCTGTTTTTAGTTTATTCTGTTTGTTATTAAAGCGGCAACAGAAATACATCATCTGTGAAAATTTCAACTATTTAGCTATCACGGTTCATGAGATACAGCCTGGTGACAGACGGACACACGGACGGACAGCGGAGTCTTAGTAATAAGGTCCCGTTTTTACCCTTTGGGTACGGAACCCTAAAAACATCGTGCAAGTACTTTTAATTTTAACCTCACATGACATCACGCTTGTAATCCCCGAAGGGTTAGGCAGAAGTGTACCTAATAGTACACCCCCATTTCGCCAGTTATGTATTTAAGTCCCATGTAATAGGGGGCGAGCCTAACCCTTTTAATTTTCTTTGTACATAAGGTGGCGTTAAGGGTCTGTTTCCACCTTGTGTTACCTGCAGCGGTCTTGTTGCTGAGCTTGGGGTCCTGTAACAGGTCGTGGGTGGATTTGGGCTTGCCGCGGTACTCTTGGGCTTCTCCCTCGTCTTCCTCTGCTTCCTCGCCGAAGGATAGGAGGCCGAAGTTCCTAAAAGAGATGTTATGTTGGAGAACGGTACGCAGAGATTGTTATTATGTAAGTAAAGGAAAAACTAGTAGGTTGAAGATGTATAGGAGGTAGCCAGATTTTAACCTGCTAATATCGACATACAGTAATCAGGAGCTCGTGGCTAAATAATAGCAGCCGCTCGGGTCGATCTTTAGGTTAAGCCGTGCTTGCTTAGATTGATTTCTGGATGGAGGACTACCCATTACATACCGAGTTTCCTCCGTGCCTCGGAAGGCACGTTAAACCATTGGTCCCGACTGTCTTTTGTAGATCTTTGACAGTCGTTACAGGTAGTCAGTAGCCCAAAAAGTCTGACAACCAGTCTTACCAAGAGGTATCGTATTACCCAGTACAACTGGGTTGTGGAGGTCAGATAGGCTGTCGCTCCATCTAAATACTGGTATTCAGCTGCATCCGGTTAGACTGGAAGCCGACCCCAACATAGTTCGGAAAAGGCTAGGCAGATGAGGACGATATTGTACCTATGTTTCATAAATAAATAATTTGAATTTGTTTGGCAATTATAATAGTATTTCATAACACTTAAATTCAAATTCAAATTGTTTATTGCTATATCCATAATGTAAACTTACAGGTGGTAAATAAAAAAAATATAGAAACAATTATGGACCCTGTCGGGCACAGCAAGTTTTTAAATAAGTGGAGAGAGGAAGAGCGGTTTGTTATTTTTCCTTGTTGCTAAGTTTGAATTGTTTTATATCCTATTAAGTATTTTATATTTCTATTCATTTACTTATTCTATTAATATTTTATATGCAAGTCTATCTATTTATTCCTTATTTACTAGCTGACCCGATAGACGTTGTCCTGTCAACCATGAATATTAAATTCCAATTGGACTACTACCTACCTTACCCTACCTACCCTTCACTACACTACCCTACCTACCTACCTACCTACCCTACCTACCTACCTACCTACCTACCTACCTACCTACCCTACATAGCCTACACTACCTACCCTACCTACCCTACCTACCCTACCCTACATACCCTACACTACTTACCCTACACTACCTACCCTACACTACTTACCCTACACTACTTATCCTACACTACCTACCCTACATACCCTACACTACTTACCCTACACTACCTACCCTACACTACTTACCCTACACTACTTACCCTACACTACCTACCCTACATACCCTTCACTACTTACCCTACACTACCAACCCTACACTACTTACCCTACACTACCTACCCTACATACCCTACACTACTTACCCTACACTACCTACCCTACATACCCTACACTACTTACCCTACACTACCTACCCTACATACCCTACACTACTTACCCTACACTACCTACCCTACACTACTTACCCTACACTACTTACCCTACACTACCTACCCTACACTACTTACCCTACACTACCTACCCTACACTACTTACCCTACACTACCTACCCTACACTACTTACCCTACACTACTTACTCTACACTACCTACCCTACACTACTTACCCTACACTACCTACCCTACACTACTTACCCTACACTACCTACCCTACACTACTTACCCTACACTACCTACCCTACACTACTTACCCTACACTACCTACCCTACACTACTTACCCTACACTACCTACCCTACATACCCTACACTACTTACCCTACACTACCTACCCTACCCTACCTACCCTACCCTACTTACCCTACAGTACTTACCCTACACTACTTACCCTACACTACCTACCCTACCCTACCTACCCTACCCTACTTACCCTACAGTACTTACCCTACACTACTTACCCTACACTACCTACCCTACATACCCTACACTACCTACCTAGAACCCTACACTACCTACCTAGAAACCTACCTACCCACCCTACCTACCTTTTTTTTTTTGTTTTTAAACCTTCCCTGTATTCGGACGAATAAAACAAAAAAGAATTATTCAAATCGGTTCAGCCGTTCTCGAGTTTTAGCCAGACTAACGAACAGCAATTCATTTTTATTTATATAGATAGATAGATAGACAGATTGTTTATTTGTTTACTCACTTTATAAATAGTTACTTACTTAACTCCCTGTCGCTCCTTCTTCTTTTTCTTTGGCTTCTCATCCTCTAAGACCTCCTGCACCCGTGGCACGATGTCAGTGAAGGGGTTGATGAGGACCGTGGTACTGGTGATCTTGTGAGGATGGTCTGGCCTATCATCCGGGCCTATTAGACCCTCGGACAGTTTCAGGACGTTGTAGATGGTTTCTCCTGTAACAATCAATATAAAAATAAAGAAAATAGTCAAAATAGTGAGATGTGAGTACAGCAGTCATTGTGCCGATAGTCGTGTCAGCCAATGGCTTAAAAGCCAGTAGCCTCGACCAACGTCTAAGGAGGCTCTCGCTTGGCAGCTGGATCAAGGGCTTCATTCAGAAAGCAGTACTTCTGGACACGGCGCGTATTGTCAGGAGGTTCCTCTCAACAGACCTGACCACCGGTGCTGGTGGGCTACTATTTTTTATATATTTTTCTATATTGTTTTATATTTGAATATTTAAAAATGTAATAGATATGTATTTAAATGAATAAACAAGAAAATAGTAGTAAAAAGACTGCCTCGTTGGTCTAGTGGTCGCAAGCGCGACTGCTGAGCAAGAGGTCCTGGATTCGGTCCTGGGTTATTAGGTTTTTCCATCAGGAATTTCTCAGTGGTAGCCACGGAGTCTGGAGTTGCGCCAGGTTGATGGCAATAGGCGAGCCCCCTATTACATGGGACTTAAACACTTGTGAAATGCGGCTGTAATATTAGGTATACCTCTGCTTAACCCTTCGGGGATTACAGGCGTGATGTTATGCTGTGTTATTTATTTATAAAACTTCATGTACCAAAATGGTACATAGGAGGACTTAACACAAGGCATTCTCTACCAGTCAACTTTTGGGTCAAATACGACCGCATTGTGACAGAGTACGAAAAAAAATATAAAAAACATTCTAGTTCGCTAACAGAAATTAATATACATAAGTACGTAAAGAACTTGAGGCGCCTCCGTGGGTCGCAAGTTGTTATAGTGACTGAATGAATTGTGATGTGATTGTGAATTGTGTATCTAATGGGTAGTTTTTTGGGTTACCATAACCTAACTATAAGGCGTACTGTATCACCAAAAATCACACAAATAAATATTTTGACTTTGACTTTGACCTATCGCAATTTCATCAAATAGAGTGGGACAAGCGCAGGAAGATGATAAATATCATAATACATATATACAATAAGACCCCCCCCCCCCAAAATATGCAATATTTATCGCATATAAATAAAACAAAGAACTCAAAAGCGACACCAACCTGTAACTTTTCCAAAGATAGTATGTTTGTTCTGCAGCTCCGGAGTAGCAGCTAGGGTGAAGAAGAACTGCGAGCCATTGTCATCTTTACCAGCGTTAGCGCTGGCCACTAACCCACGGCGGTTGAAACGGAGACGAGAGTGAAACTCGTCCTGTTAAAGAAAATAAAGATAAAAATAATTTTACAAAAAGTCGTTACGGTTAATGGACTTATAGCAAAGAGCCTTGACCAACACCTTACGAGGCTCTCATTACGCAGTTGGGTCAAGGGCTTGATTCAGAAAGCAGTACTCCTGGACACGGCACGCATATTGAGGAGGTTCCTCTCTCTGGAGCCCTGACCACCGGCAGCCTGGACCTTGTTCCTGATGCCGATAGGCCATCTATTTTTTATATTTTAAATGTTTTTGTATAGTTTTGTTTTTAAAAAATATTTAAAAATTTATAAAAAAAATAAAAATAAAAAAAAATATGTAAAAATATGTAAAAAATGACAAATGAAATAAAATTTTATTATTAAACAGTTCATCATCATCATCATAAATCATCATATTTATTTCTGTAAAATGATTTTATAAAACACACACGTCATCATGTTATATTTTAAACCTAGATGGGGCCGTTGTTTCGTACTTGAGTACTCTGAGAAGAAACAGCCGAAACTCAGAGGTCTCTTTTAAAGTCCAGACATTGATCTGATTGATCAAATCATATGAATAGTTCCTGTGACTAACTGATTACTTGAAAATGAACAGACTGAGGAAGTTGGGTTGGAAGACCTCTCACTAGGTGGACCGATGACCTAGTGAAGGTTGCGAAAATCCGCTGGATGCGAGTCGCACGGAACCGGTCAATGTGGCGACACTTGGGGGAGGCCTATGTTTAGCAGTGGACGTATTTCGGCTGAAATGATAATGATGATGTACAGATTAAACCACTGAAATTTCATTGCATGTCCTATAATTCTTTGTATTCTGCATCACCCTCCTACAGACTGGTAGAAAATGACCAAGGCTATTGCCTTGGTCATATACCAAGGTTCTAGCCTTGGTCATATGGCCTTTGTACAATAAGTGCAAAAACTTTGAATACATAAAAATTATAAAAGGCTAGGCCATGTCATACTGGAGATAAGAGAGAAGAAAGTGTAAAATGAATCATCTTCTAGGACATAATATAATCATAATTATACCTTAAATGGAGCACCGTAAATGGACTCTCCACCTGTCCCATCACCATTTGGGTCACCACCTTGCACTATGAACTCCGGTATCACTCTATGGAATATTGTTCCTGAAAGATATTAATAAAATCTATAAACAAGTTTTTATTAAAAAAAAATGGAGAATAGGTTGTAAAGTATATTTTCACACCATAATATGGCAGAACAACGTTTGCGAGGTCAGCTAGTTGTTATATAAGAATTATATGAATGAGGTTAAACTCAAAGCACTGTATTATTCAAGTACAGGGCCAAGGACTGGCTTACAAAGTGTAAACGGACCTTTCTAGAAGCCGGCAACCAAACATTCTGAAAATCAAACTCAATGTAACACACTGAAAACACTGTGGTAATGAATGCATTGAATAGTAAACGGGTCATGGAGGTATTTAAAGTTAAGTTATAACCCTAAAATAACCCTAAAAACTAGTATTTTTTTTAAGTTGTAAAAAAGTTGGAACTTTGTCCTCGAATATCTCCATAACTGGATAGTTCCCAGGTATGATCCAGAACAAAAAAAAAATTGCAATGACAAGGAGAATAAGTGCATTTCAGCTTTGTTAAGGGTCTTTTTACACCGATTACACAGGGTGTAAAGGACAGCCCACTATGCTATGTCGGCAACTCACCATTGTAATACCCTTCCATGCAAAGCTGTATGAAGTTGCGGCAGGCCTTTGGAGCTTCCTTTGTCCATAGTTCAATATCTATTTCTCCTGCTGTTGTTTTTAATAGCACCTGTAATTTAAAAGTTATTTATTTATGAATCCACCCCCGCAAACATATTGCGATTATGTCACACTAATGTGTACCGTGAACAAGAGGGATGAAGAAATTGCTTTGGTTGATCAAATCTAGCGTGGGAAACTTGATCGGCCTTTCGCTTATTTTAACCACCCGAATTTGTATTTTATTGTATAACAGGCTGATGTCCACAACTCCACGTCCAAGCGCATGTTACGTGCTCTGCCTACACCAAATCGGCTGAATAGCGACATGATACCTAATTACGTACAATGGACATTTCCACAACAAATTGCAACACAGTGACTCTGCTGACTCAACGCCTCTTTTCTCCACCGATCACCTACTTTGAAGTACTTTGGACCTGCCGATGCTGCATCCTCGCTATCATTTAACACTGTATCTTTGCAATAATTAATTAGGCACTTCGGTACTAGCATCGTCCAAGTCTAGGCTTAAGTTTTTATATTGTAAATTGAAAAGTAACTTAATTAAATTCTTCTTTAAATTAATTTCGGTTTTTTCCTAAGTCCTCCGGCTGTCACCTTCGTAATTCGCATATATTGTAAAAAGTAAACACCCGTTTATAGTAAGTGATATATTTGAAAACGGAAACTACTCAAGAAACTCTCTGAATCGACTTTTGAAAATATTGTTTAACGCTGGCAATTTTATGTATGACTTTATGGCTAAGAATTAATTGGGCTATCTGGAAAAAAGTGATAGACCTTGATAAAAGGTTACAAGTTTTTCAATTTTAAATTATTTATATGTAAAACATAGTACAATATAATAAGATCAAGCTTAGGAATGCATTTTATCAGTGATACAGAAAGTATAAAATTATAACCTGTATAAAGTTTAAATAAACAATCAATGATTAGAAAGAAATATAATACTAAATACCGTTCAGATTAATACAAATACCGTTATCCTATTCTAAACAGCATAATTTTGGAATGAAATACAGTTAAACTAACATAATTCATACAAGCGTTATAATTACCTTGCCTAATGCAGGCGGTTCCTGGATATAAATATTACTCATTTTGTATCTTACACAAGCACTGTCTTATAAACTACTGTTTTTTTTTTATATACAAAGTACGTTTATAGCATTTTATTTATGAAAATAATCATTAGTTTTGCTTTTCAGCTCCTTACAAACAAAACAAATTTACGAGATGTCAGAATCAAATGACATTATTTTGACGTTGGTAATCGATCCCACGTATTTATTAACTGAAACTAAGCCTTTTAAGTTAAAAACTAACTAGGAAATCACAATTTTTTGGATTTTTTAAATCTTTTATGACCAGGGATAGAATATACTTACTTTACCTAGTTACTTTCGGAAGTCGATGCCATTTTGGGTGTCGGGGATTTTTTTGTTATGGATGAGTTAAATTGACGTATTCATTACAACCATAAAACATAACCAATAAACTTTTTCAATTGAACATGACTCCAGTAATTTTTCCAAAATAATAAAAGAATGCTCAGACGAGCTGCATCCTGTTAGACTGGACGCCGACCCCAACAAAGTTGGGAAAAGGCTAGGCTGATGATGATGATTGCTCAGAGAAAAGGACAAGTAATTAATATTTAAAATGATCACAAAATTAAAATGTCTTTACAAATGAGAAATGATGTTGTCTTTTTTGAGATGACGCTATTATGTCTGCTATGTCGATTGCATCAGTAGTTATTTTTAACGATGAGGTGAATTGATTGAATGTTCCTGGGCTACGGCTGTACAGCTGGCGAGTAACTGTTACACTGGGTCACATTCCTAAAACCATACAAAATATACTATGTAGGTAATTACCGGCACATATTTTTGCTTATGTATTATAAATTAGTGAAACAATAGTTATACAATGTAGGAAAGCTTACGACTTGTACATTCTGGGAATGGCCGTCATGGTGACCACTCACGTAGGCCTCCTCGTGAAACCTTGAAGCAAACATTTTTAATACTCTATGGTTGCATTGGAAATGGGTGTGGAGCGTTCCGGAATTTTCCCTTCGCCAATCGTTTTCTTTTCGTCGCTTTTTATTTTTGGATCGTGTTCCAGGGCCGCGATATCTCTTTCGAACAGTCCCGCAGCCCTGGCAGGCATCGGCCTTTGCGGGCCCCTCCTTGTTTGCTGACATCTCTTATCTCGACTATCTCTGAGGCGCGCGTGGAATACGAACGCGCCGTCAACAGGGCCTATCCCCAGGCCCCATTACTCACCGTCCACAGGTCCGCGTCTACGGAGGTCGGGAGCCACCACGTGACCCCCGACGCCCGGCTGGGACGGGAAGTTCTATCCCTCTCACACTCCACCACCTCCTTCGCTAGCATGACTGCTTCGCAGAAGGAGGTGACGGCGTCCTATTCCCTCTCGCTCCGGATCATGGTAAGAACCAGGGCCGGACTCGCTCTTTCTGGCTTATGGGGAACTTGACATGCCTCCGCAACAGCTTTTAATTTATTGCATCGGTTACAGCATAATTATATGCACCGGTTAACAGATTTTTGGCTCATGCTGCTACCCCGCTGCAAGCAGCCACTTGCATAAAATTGGAGTCCCATCAGTGTCTATTTGGAAGAAAATAAAAACAAGAGTGACTAAAACATTTATAAATCAATAGAATTATACTATGTTAAGCAAATACACTCACTTGGGACTCCACAGAAAATCCGTAAACTCATTGTCTTTTTTCAAACTCAAAAGCATTTATTTCAATTAGACCATTACATACAGGCACTTTTGAATGTCGAAAAACAAAGAAGGCTAAGCTACAGTCACAGACACAAGGCATAATAACTTGTGAAAGTACTGTAGTTGCGAGCTAGTCTTGTAGAGATGTACCAAGTTCAAATACAAGCTCATTCAGGGTCGGACTAGCCATATAGTCGAGGTGACGTTTGCCGTTAAAAACAAAAAAACACACATACAAAAATGTGTTTGTAAAGGCAAATGTAATCAAACAAACCATTACAAATCCAATTAATTTGTCCGTATCGCCCATTTATTGCAAATGTGACCCCAACTTGAGGCCATGAGACTTATGTGGTAATATGGGCATAATGTCCGATGATGGTAAATCAGATTATCTATCTACCTACTTAGTTGTTATACTTCACTGCCTCGTTAATAACTAGTGGTTGAAAGTGCTGAGCAAGAGTTCCACGGTTTGATTCCAGAGGTACATCTCTGGTCTCTGCCCAACCCATTGGGGAAAATAGTCATGATGTTATGATATCAATAGGTAGTTTATTTATACTTCTTTCTTATATTTTGCTGTTAACAGGCTTAAACCTTTTTTTTTTATTTCGACAAAAAAGACAAAAGACAAATAAAATTGTAGGCGGCACTACGGCACAGGCACGTATATGTGTTGACAAGCCTCCAAAGCGAGCCGACTGGCAATTATAGATTTTCACGGCCCCATCAACTGTTAGATTTTGACGGCATAAAACGGGTTTGCACAATGCTAATCCAACTCTCGTAGAAATATAAACTAATTCGGAAACGATTATCACCAGTACCTAAAGGCCCTCAGGAACTCCGCGTGCCTCCTCCGTACCTACCACTTATTGCCACAAAGCGTCTTTTCCAGCATCTTTACGGTAGTAGGCATCTCATGGCCCAATATAAGTCCCCAGAAATAGGTTCTCACTAGGAAGTAACGACATTATGGTAGCCTTCCTGCCCGCTGCCTGCCATGAACCACATACAAAAAACTAAACTTAGGTACACACAAACATACCTAAATAAACTTTTATGCTATTGACAGACCTGACCTAGCCAGCAAATAGGTCTACTTGGATAGAAAGCCACTATTCATTTTAAATTTTCATATTATCATCATCATCAGCCTATGATGTTACCACTGCTGGGACACAGGCCTCCTCTTTATGAGAGGGAATGGGCTATACACCACGCGGGCCCGGTGCGGATTGGTAGATGTCACATGTCTTCGAATTTTTGGTTCTAAGACATGCCGGTTTCTTCACGATGTTTTCCTTCACCGTTTTTGAGAGCAGTGGTGATGAAATAAATTTTCATATTATTTTGCTTTATTTAACTTGCAATGTTTGTATGTATGTGTGTGTTGTTTGCTTAGGTCAAATTTATGACGAACGAAGAAGCCAAAACATTCAAAATCCAAAAAAAGAACGACCCAAAGATGGCCGACAATATAGTTATTTTTTATGCACCGGGCACCCCCATGATAAAAAGAGTAGAAAGTTTTAATAGAATTAAAACTTATAATTTTACCTTTTTAGTGATTCTTCATTTCACTGTCGTGACTCATTTTTCATCAACGTACAACCTGACAATGACCTGCAAATTATAAAAAACGTAAGAAAATTTGAATTTCGCGGGCTACCCTGACGCAACCTCCTTAAGAAGCCAGTTATTTTAATACTATTTTCTTTTACGTAAGGAAGTAGGTACGAGTCTTAAAAACTACTGAACAAAAATTGATGAAACTTGCACTATTCTGTTTAAAAAGATACCTACTTAATCTTATAAAACAATTAGGTACCTATTACAATTACATTTCTAGCTTCTAAGTCCAAACAAACATACAGTCAGCGTCACGATGTGGGTACCCCTAGTAAAAGCACCTACGTTCTTAACTGGGGTACCCAATTGATGCAGCCCACCGTACATACGGGTTGAATCGGAAACTTCGTTTTTTGAAGTCCTTTACACAGACAGACACACATACAGACAGTGTCCAAGGGCCCTAAATGTCATTCCAGTGTGGGAAAGAGAAGGAACATTGAGGTCGACTAGCGCTGTCTCTGTCCTACTCCAGAATAAGATCAAAACGTCATGGTAGGCCATCAGGAACTAAACACGGCTCAATAATAGCCTCCTAATCTCCCATAAACTACCTATACCATTGTATGGAAACTAACCTATTGACACATGTCTGACCTAGCCATTGGCTAACAAATAGATAGTTGGTCGCCAAAAACCATTGCGCTAATCAATTATTGGCTTATCTGTGTTTTAAAAACCTGTCATGTTAATGCTTTTTGTGTTCTATATTTTTGGGTGGGTTCCGCCGTTTTATACTGATATAATTTAAACTTATCTATACTGTCACTTACAGGATATCTTCCGTGATTATACAACAACAGCGTCGAAATACCGGACAAAAAAAAAATTAGTGAAAAAAAAAAAAAAAAACTTTTTGCTGTCTATTGAAGTCTATAGTTTAAATAATATGGCTACTCGTGAAAATTCCGTACCTACAGAACAAGTAATCTGCTTACTTGTTCCCATCCAATCATCATCAAATAGAACTCAAACTCAAACTCTTTATTGCATTCATGTGTACATTTAGTTGTTACATAGACTCCGGATCCAGGTTGGTCGGAACAAGGAAAACCTGCTTAGGTTCATTAACCCTGAGGAGTAAATGTGGTGCTGTTCCACAAACGATGGGGCACTTAATATCGTGTCCTGCGTGTCCTGTTGTTTGTTTACTACAGGAACTGATGCACACAACTGACCAAAATCGTGGTTCACATGCCTACCATGACATCTCATAGCAGTTGTATTTCGAGCGTATAGAGACACTGTGTATGAGACAGACCTATACAGATCATCCATCTCTTTCCCACAACCCCCCTGTCATAGTAACCCCCCTGTTCTGGGCCAATTCAGATTGCCATCGACACGCTAAGAAGAAAAACTAGTTCCCATTGCCTTCAGTCCGGACAAATTATTCTTGTATTATGCAGCTCATTTTTAAACCAATTTTCCATCTTCTTTACGGACCCCTAACCCGTTTAAACTATTCAGATCAAACGCCTAATCGATCAGCCAGCCAGTGACCTTCACTCGACGGCTCAATGTCATCTCACGCTGATTCAACACACATACACCGAATATTTCTTATTAGTGTAACGGACTAATTTTGATGGTTTAAATGGCTTTTAAAAGTGGAGCTCGTGGCTAAATAACAACAGCCGCTCGGGTCGATCTTTAGGTTAAGCCATGCTTGCCTAAGTTGGTCTGTGGATGGGTGACCACCCATTATATACCGAGATTCCTCCGTCCCTCGGAGAGCACGTTAAGCCGTTGGTCCCGGCTGTTATTTCTAGATCTTTGACAGTCGTTAGATAGTCAGTGGCTCAAAAAGTCTGATAACCAGTCTTACCAAGGGGTATCGTATTACTCAGTACTAACTGGGTTGTGGAGGTGAGATAGGCAGTCGCTCCATGTAAAATACTGGTATTCAGCTGCATCCGGTTAGACTGGAAGCCGACTGGAAAAGGCTAGGCAGATGAAATGGTTTTTAAAAGTGGCTCTATTAAAAGCTAATGATAGCTGTAAGAGGCCAATAAAATTTTGAGTCGTGAACTGGCCAACGCGAGGTTGTGGGACAGGATTTCTGCGTCCTCACTCAACTAGGCCGGCCAGCTTCTGAAAAAACCTAACTTCATGTTCAGTAATGTTCGTAAACCTTCTTCAGATACAATCAATCTGACCCCCAATCGGACCCATCATGAATCCATCAACCAAGCAATCTGTACATCAAACTAAATAACTCTACGCTAAAATTATTGCTGGGAAACGACTTTTTTTTAGGGTGAAAAGTCACGTTTTATGGTAGGGTAGAGTGTAACGCACTCAAAACATTGTGCTGATGGATGAATTTGAATAGTACGGGGGTCGTAGAGGTAATTAAAGTAAGCTATAACATTAAAAACATGTATTAAAAAAAAAACTTTTGAAATAGTTGGGACTTTGACCCACAATATCACCGTAACTAGAACTTTAGACACTAGTACAAAAAAAATGATCACAATGACATAGGACTCACATATTCAAAATTCGCATTTCTGCGACACTTTTTACCATGATCAGTCATTGTAAATCATAAATAATCAAAGTTAAACACTAATCCTTTTCAAGTATTGCAGATAATAAAGTACCAATCATTAATAACTATGATAATGTTAAATAGCTATAACAATATATCGTCGGCGCATATAATTAAGTGTATCGTTATGATATCTGCTGCTGTTCAACCGACAGGCGTCAATCTTGACCGTTGTTTGAGCAGGTTAATATAGGGCTGACCAAAACTTGAGAAAATATGGACATATATATGTATCTAAAGTTTGCACTATGTTGTTATATACATACATACATATTCTTATTCTTTATTGCACACAAATTAAAAATATACATACAAATTACAATGGTATAACTTATGTACATACAATGGCGAGTTTAACCCAGAATTGGGTTTTCTTACAGCAAACATACAACATAAACTCACATACATACATAAACTCACGCCCTTTTCCCATGGGGGTAGGCAGAAACCATAGAACGCCACCTGCTACGACCCTTCTTCGTTTTTTTTTTTTCGGATTGGAAATCATCAAATGACTTCTCCCGCTATGGGCAAAGTGGAGGGGAGTGTCAGACTTATACTGACTAAAACCCATCCATTTTCCTTCCTTGCCCTTTGTGTTCCAGGGTCACGGTATCTCTTTCGAACAGTCCCGCAGCTCTTACATACACAAATCTTCAATCTTATGTTGTTATATGTAATAAACTTTTATAAAATTATTGGTACTTTGCAGTATAAAGTTGATTTAATGACAGGACCTTTCTCGCCAGTGGCGCCATCTGGTGAGCTCGAAAACGATAGCCCTCAGTGGGACTAACGTCGCTATCTTGTTTCTTATTTTAATAGTATCGAAAAAATCGTTATCACTATAAATCGTATTAAATTCTGCCAACCCCTACTACATGAGTGAGTGGCGCCTTGCGTCTGAGCAATGAGCATGTTGACCGCCGACACCGCACACCGAGGCCGAATTCCAAAGTTCCCAATTTAAATTTTTGTATTTTGAAATTGGCGTAACTTAGGTACCATTATTTTACTAGCTTTCTTAATCAACTCTAGTATTTATAATAATTGAATTATCTATGATTGGATTTGAATGTAACTGGCGATAATAATGCGCAAATGCACAGTCGAGAACCGAGGGAAAATAGATGTTTTTTTTATACCGAAAGTTAGCACTATTGCAAAATTTTCTAAAAATTCGAAGAGAGCCCTTTTCCCTCGGAGTATGGGATAAAAGTAGGTAAGTATGCAAGGTATGGTATTTTTGCTTATGAGAAACTCCATCGAGCACACTCCTAGTGTGTTAAGTTCAGCATGATCCATTTTCTATCAAAAAATAATTATTTCATGATTAGTTTAGTTCAATATCTATGTTTAATATAGCTGGTAATTAAGATTGTGAACTTGAAACAGGACCAACATCACGACGCGACTTTTAAATTGCTCCTCGATTTTAATTCTCTCATCGCTTAAATATTTTTATAGGCTATTTACTGAAAAGGTACAGTGAGCAAAACCGATTGGTATGCACAACAAAATTGTTCAAGTTAAAGATTAATAAATTCGCTCGCTTGTTTTCTTTTTTACAAATACTATTTTCATAAATCATACCCTGTACTTATTTTATGTTATTTTGACTCATTAGCTATATTACCTGTATATTTTAATAAAAATGCGTGCAGTCGTTTTTGCGTAAAAGAGGTTACCTACTCTAAGAGGTTTCTCATTTTATTTTTATTCTGCAAGCACGGTCAATCTTTATACACAAACTACAAACTCTCACGTTTATGAAACAGCGAATAAAACAGCTGATTTTAATTATTATTTTTAATAATCGAGTTGGGAAAAGGTAGGCAGATTATAATGATGAACTGACAAATAAATTCACTCTGAGGGTTTAGAATCATGGGCTGCGGGCTGTTCGAAAGAGATACCGCGGCCCTGGAACACAAAGGGCAAGGAAGGAACATGGATGGGTTTTAGTCAGTACAAGTCTGACACTCCCTTCCGCGAGAAGTCATTTGATGATTTCCCATCCGTAAAAAAAAAAAGGTTTAAGAATCATGTGCTAAAATTCGTGTTCGTGTCTTTTTTTTGTACTCTAACCTGGGTTGGTCTCGTAGAAGTTTTTGATCAGTATTAGAAAGAGGATCGATTGTTAGGATTGTTTTTTTTTTGAAAATCTATGAATGGTGATCAAAAATTTCACGAAAAATTATGAATAGTGTTCTAAGACCATTTTCATGTAGTTGGAATGGTTAAGGTCCCCCTTACTGCCACGTTGACCGATACAAGGTGGATACAGTCAACGGGGCATTGCCACGGTCATTTGCCATTTATTTCGCGTTCCATCCACCATATAATTATAATAATTGATAAGGTACTAGTGAGAAACAAAACTCTTTCGCCATTTGTAAATACATGTTACTCTATAATTATGTATTTTTATTATCTTCCTGCAATGCATGAGACCTGCCATATCCGTTACGAGTACCTTGACATTACATGCATTACTTCCTAGAGCCTCGACATGTAGGCTATTGCATTTAAATAGAGCACGATTTTTATGGTATTTAATGTTTTGAGATCCGGGTTGAGCCCGGATCTCAAAACGCAAAATCAAAACGCTAATCGCAGCTAAATAGAAACAGCCGCTCGGGAGATCTTCAGTTTAAACCACGCTTGCCTAGGTTGGTCTGTGGATGGATGATCACCCATAACAAACTGAGTTTCCCCCGTGCCTCGGAAAGTACGTTAAGCCGTTGGTCCCGGCTGTGAATGAAGAAGAGAAGAAGAGAAGAGAAGTAGTGAGTGGCCTGATAGTCTGACAACCAGTCTTACCAAGGGGTATCGTAATACCATGTGCTAACTACAGGTTGTAGAGTGGAAGTACAATATACAGGGTGTAAACAGACTCTTCACGAAGTCATCAACCAAGCATTATGTACATCAAACTAAGTAACTTTACGCAAAAATTTGTGCTGAGAAACGACTTTTTTTTTGGGCTGAAAAATCGCGTTTTTCAGTAGGACTCAATGTAACGCACTCAAAACATTGTTCTGATGGATGAATTGAAGAGTAAGGGGGTCCTGGAGGTGTTTAAAAATCTTACATTAAAAACATGTATTTAAAAAAAGAGTTGTGAAAATGTTGGAACTTTGACCCCCAATATCTTCGTAACTAGAAGGTTCCCAGGTATGATCTAAAACAAAAAAAATATCTCAATGACGGGGAGAACACGTGCCTTTCGTTAAGAGTCTGTTTACACCCTGTATGTGGAAGCATAGCGCTTTGTTCGGATCCGTGGGAATTCAACGATAAAACGGTGCCATGCCGGGTGCGGTGCCATGTCTCTATTCATCCAATGATAGAATGCATTATCCCAATGCTGCGGAAAAGCTTGCCCCCATGACTTCAGCTGTTCGATCTTGTGCTAATGTGGACCACTGATCCTTGGTTCTCTCCAACTCGTCTTCTCCATCTTCCACGATGCTTGCTGCAGTGGCTTCTTGGTAAGTCAGGACTCCACATTGGTGAACCGCAGACGTGACCAACCCCGTCCCAGTCAGCTTAGCGGTCCTTTTATAGGGTAGTTTACCAAAAAAATCTAATCAGTCCATCAGATAGATTTCCAAGAAATATTGGTCATATATTTTTTGTGGTTTTTTTCACATAAACAAAAAATGAAGACGATACAGTGCGTCGAAAACTCATGTGACGTCACAACGTCAGTACACTTTTACTGGCGAAATGATGTCACAAGCCCCCACTAATGATCTTTGATGAGTTTTATCTTCGTCAGTTTTGATTGATTTGAGAAAACAAAAAATACGTATCCAATATTTTTCTATAATCTAACTGACGGACTAAATAGAATTATATTTATAATCAGGAAACATCCCTATTATAGTCAGGTAAAACAGTATAAATTAATGTCAACACATCTAATAAGGTAGATCAATCTTAACAGGCAGTTACACGTATATGTAACAGGTTGATTGCACATTATGGTCAGTGCGTCTGCGCAGCTTAGCGACCTTCTGCGCGTGCGCGAAATGTATACTTCTTGCGGTGGATGGTGTTAAGTTAGAGGGAGACATTTTTCTTAGCATAATAAGTAAAGTTTCGAAAAGAGTAACCATGGAGTTTCGTGCCGAAACGACCAATCCGAACCGTGCACCTTTTTGTCGACGTTTTATAAGTGCACATCTGGGCCTTTGTGAAAAAAATTATTTTGTTTCTTTTTTTAATTTGCCCTCCGTTCCTCGATAATACGGGTAGTCAGCAACCCGAAAGTCTGGTAACCAATCTTACCATTAATCATTTTCTGGGTTTTGGAGGTCAGATAGGCAGTTAGGCTCCATTCAGCTGCATCCGGTTGGATTGAAAGCTGATCTCAAACTATTTGGGAAAAGGTCGAAGCCGATCTAAAGGTTCTATCAATGAGACTTCTTGGCCATAATAACCTAGAGACAATTTTTGAAGTAAAACTTCTTTACGCACGCTTGACTTGGGGAGTTAGCTGGTGAATGTGTTACGTTACGAGGCATACGGAAGTTGAGACGGAGATATAAGTTAGTGAAGATAGAAAGAGAGAGAATTACGTTTTTGAATTTGACAGAAGATTGTTCGGGATTTGTTTAAGTTTTACTTGAGTCGTGTGGTCTAAAGCACCCTCGTTTTTATTTAATTTATTTGGTTAATGAACGACGATCAATTTTGTTTCTATACCGACGCCTCAAAATAAGGAAGAGCTCGTGGTTAAATAATAACAGCCGCTCGGGTCGATCCCAAGGTTAAGCCGCAATTGCCTAGGTTGGTTCGTGGGCGGGTGACCGTCCATTACATACCGAGTTTCCTCCGTGCCTCGGAAAGCACGTTAAGCCGTTGGTCCTGGCTGTCATTTGTAGATCTTTGACAGTCGCTACAGGTAGTCAGTGGCCCGAATGTCTGATAACCAGTCTTACCAAGGGGTATCATATGACCCAGTACTAACTGGGTTGTGGATGTCAGATAAGCAGTCGCTCCTTGTAAAATACTGGTATGCAGCTGCATCCGGTTAGACTGGAAGCCGACCCCAACATAGTTGGGAGAAGGTTAGGCAGATGATGATGACGACCAACGGCTCAAAATGGACTTACTCGTACATTATATCATCATCATCTGCCTAGCCTTTTCCCAACTATGTTGGGGTCGGCTTCCAGTCTAACCGGATGCAGCTGAATACCAGTATATTACATGGAGCGACTGCCTATCTGACCTCCACAACCCAGTTACTACTGGGAAATACGATACCCCTTGGTAAGACTGGTTGTCAGACTTTTTGGGCCACTGACTACTTTAACGACTGTCAAAGATCTTCAAATGACAGCCGGGACCAACGGCTGTCATTATATAAGGAGCTTATTTAGACTAAAAGGTGGTTTGCTTTCCTATTTTTTTTTGCTAGCCTACTCTGTCCCACTCCTGGGTGAAGGTTTCTCCACTCCTTCCACTTCTCGCGAACCCGCGCGTCCTCCTTCCAGTTTGGACGGAACTTGTCCAGTTTCCCCGCCATCACCTTCGTGGCCTGCCGCGACCCCGCCTCACTGTATTGTATTGTATAACGGGCTGGTGTCCGCAATTCCACGTCCATTGCGCGTATTTTGCGTGCGGGTGGGAAAAATTTATTCGATCCACCCCAACTCCCCGAGAAAGGCCAGCAGCGCCTTGATGTTGCCGACAATCTCGCGGAGAGTACCTGGGTTACCGAAGTACTTTGCCCTGTATGGTGCAACCTCTGGGCAGTGCAGAAGCACGTGGGCTGCTGTCTCGTCTGCCTCCATGCAGGCTCGGCACAGGGGGCTGTCTGTTACTCCTATGACAAAGAGGTGTTTGTTAAAAGAGCCGTGTCCAGTAATGGCGGCTGTAACTGCGCGTAGCTGTAATTTGGTCAGCCGAAGCGCCTGTTTGGTGAGGCGGCCGTCGATAGTAGGAAGAGCTTCCTTGGCCTGCCTGCACTCACCGTGGTCTAGCCAAAGTTTGTGGTGCTGCTCAATGGTTCGTTTCCTTACCAGTGTGCGAAGATACCCGAAGGGGAGCGGCACGATGGGTTCAGGCCCCACAGCTGCCATACTCGATCCCCTTCTAGCAAGTTCGTCCGCTGCATCGTTGCCCCGGGACTCGCTGTGTCCTTTGATCCATTGAATGGTTATGTTATTGAGATTACCAACCTGGTTCAAGCGTTGATGACACTCGTATATTAACCCAGAGTTGACTGTGTGGTTGTTCAGTGCTAACAGTACAGCCATGCTGTCTGAGAGTATGCGAATTGAGTGATCCACAACCTTCCGGGCTAGGATGGCCGCCGCCGCCAGGGAAATGCCCATGCATTCTGCCTGAAATACTGTGTTGTGAACCCCCAAAGGTATGGCAATGTGGATATTGAGATCCTCTGAGAAGACTCCAGCCCCAGTGCCAGTATCGGTTTTGGATCCATCCGTGAAGATTCGTAGTTCTGCGGGGTTTAGTCCCTCGCAGCGGTGATCTTCGTGGAGTTGGATTTTGTATTTTTTATCGAATACAAACTGCTTAGGTATCCGATCGTTTATGGCTTTCGCTATGGGAAACTCTTGGTAGAATTTCTCTAGTGTCGCGGTGTGCTGTGTGTCTTTCTTACCCCATAATTGAAGAGTTTTAAGGCGTACTGCAGCCATCGTTGCTTCCTGCTGTATGAACAGATGGAGCGGCGGGAGCCCCAACATGGCTTCCAAGGCCACGGTCGGGGCAGTCCTCATGCAGCCTGTAGTCGCCATGCAAGCAAGCCTCTGCATGCGTTGCAGTTTGGTGGAGGCTGTGGCTAGTTTGGTGCGAGGCCACCAGACCACTGCCCCGTACGTGATCATGGGTCGGATCACAGCACAGTATAACCAAAGTATAATTTTAGGGGATAGGCCCCACTTCTTACCTATCATCCTCCTGCATTGCCAAAAGGTTATGCAGGCCCTGTTCAGTTTGTTGTCTAGGTGACTGCTCCAGTTTAGCTTACTGTCCAGGGTAACTCCCAGGTACTTGACTTCGTCGGCTAACTGGAGTTCTGTATCAAATAGTTTGGGTAGGCGATAAGGGCCTAGTGCTCTTTTTTGGGTGAACATGACTAATTCAGTCTTCGTGGGGTTCACTGAAAGGTCGTACGCCCTGCACCATCGTTCGACGATGCGTAGTGCCTGTTGAGTCAGATTGCAGATGGTCCCCGTCACTTTCCCCGAAATGAGGATAGCGAGGTCATCCGCGTACCCTATTGTATAGAAGTGGTTAGCGTTGAGAGATGTGATGAGGTCATTAATTACCAGATTCCAGAGGAGGGGTGATAATACTCCTCCTTGGGGGCAGCCTCTGGCTATCATGGCCAACTGCCGATCCTCTTCAAGGCGAACCACTCGTTTGCTTAACATGTTAGTAATCCAGTCTGTCAGTACCTGTTCTACTCCATGTCGGGAGAGGGCGGTGTTGATGCTGGAGAAGTTTGTTTTATCGAAGGCTCCTTCGATGTCTATGAAGGTGCCCAGGCAGGTGCCCTTCTGGTGTATCGCATCTTCTATCCGGCTGACCACTAGATGAAGAGCTGATTCAGTGGACTTACCCGAGCTGTATGCGTGTTGGTTTACATGGAGTGGGATCGTTTTCAATGCCCCATCCCTCAGCTCTCTCTCGCAGATTCTCTCCATGGTTTTTAGAAGAAAGGAGGTCAGGCTGATTGGTCGGTGGGATTTGGCGTTAGTGTAATCGCTCTTACCTGGCTTCGGAATGAATATGACTTTCACTTCCCTCCATCCCTTTGGAACGTATCTAAAGGCCAGGCACGCTCTCATTATGGGCACCAGTCTGCTAGCGACCGAGTCCCCGCCCCACTGCAGTAAGGCAGGAAAGACTCCGTCAGGACCGGCCGCCTTAAAAGGATGGAAGCACCGGATCGCCCACCGGAGTTTCTCCAGCGTGATCACTTTGTGTGCGTAGCGCCAGTCGTTATCTGACGGTGTTTGAATTTCCTCCGTCCAGTCAACAGTCTGTACAAAAGCGCAACCCGGGAAGTGAGTTTCGATGAGGACGCGCTTCGCCTCTTCTGGTGTGGTGGTGAGTGTGTTGTCTGGTTTCCGGAGAACATCGGGTCTAGTTGGATTCTGCTGTGCCAGTATTTTCCTTACCCTGTTTGCTTGTTGGCAGGATTCGATGCTGCCGCAGTATTTCCGCCAACCGGTAGAGCTCCTGTATCTGATGCATTTCTTGTAGCTGGATTTGGCCGCGTAGTATGCATCCCAATCCTTATCAGCACAGGTATTCATAGCTCTGTTTAGAGCTGCCCTTACCTTCCCGCGCTTGCGTTCCAATTCCGCACCCCACCAAGGTTGCTTCCCTGGTGTTGCGGGCGGAGTGGTTTCTGGGCAGGATGCTAGGTAGCTGTCTAGCAGAGATTTCGTGAGATGACTTACTCGCCCGTCGATCTTCGACGTGTCCTCGAAAGTCGTCTCATAGTTTGTTGACGCAAGCTTCGTTTCGAGGATGCGTGTGTAGGTTACCCGGTTTGTGTTTCGCGGGTTGCGCCGTGGCAGTTTTGGGGTGACACAGACCTGGATGTCGAAGCGGATCCATCTGTGGTCCGAGCAAGAGGCCTCCTTGGAGACCTGCCAGCCGGTGGTGATGGCCGCTGCCCCCTCCGATGCCAGAGTGAGGTCTATGATTGTTTGACTTCGTCTGTTTACAAATGTTGGTTCGGACCCTGTGTTTAGTAGGGTTAGGTTAGTAGTAAATAAGTAATCAACTAGAGCCTTACCCCTTGCATTCTGCGTGTCCATGCCCCACAGAGGATGATGGGCGTTTGCGTCGGCGCCTATGATGACCTCTAGCCCTGTGCTCTCGCAGTGTCTCACGAGGCGGGCGAGATCGTGCGGGGGCGGCTCGTCTCCATCAGGCATATATGCCGAGACGAAGACCACTGTCACCTCCGTGTCTCCACGCTGTAATAGCAGCCTAGCTGCAGAGAGGTCCCTGCAACAGAAATCTGTTAATGGCTGTGTTTTGATGTTACGTGTCGTATAAATACACGATCTTGGTTGATCGTGATCTGTGCATACTAGGAGCTTACCGCCAAGACTGGAGAGGCCTTGTATGCGGCCAGCCCTGACCCACGGCTCCTGGATCAAGGCAATGGCCGTTTGTTGAACCTCCAACCACTTCCGCAGCTGAGCCGTCGCGGTCTGACTGTGGTGGAGGTTGGCCTGCAGAACTTTACAGCACGACGAAGGGGGTGCCATTGCTGGTCGATCCCTCGTCGTCGCCTTCCAGTCGCAGCCCGGCCAGCAGGTCACCCTCGTCGAAGCCGTCCCCATCCAGGTCCGATGCCGACGACAAGATATTGCCGTCGACCTCATCTCCCGAGGAGAGAACGGCGCCCACGCTGGTGGCGGTAGGGGCGGCTGGTGCTGCTGCTGCAGGAACATCGGCGGGTGTATCCGCGATGCTCGTAGGGGGAGCTGTTACCTCCTCCTGTGTCACGGTGATGGTCTCCGTGGCCGGATCCCATCCCTGAGGGACGTCGACATACCTGCCGTTCGGACCCTGGAATTTCAGGTACACCGCCCCTACCCCAAAGGAGAGACGGCGTCCAGCCTTCATCAGGGTCGGAATTTGGTCCTCAGGGACTCCGACCACCACGAACCATGCATCGGCCTGCTTGTTGATGTGCAGCAATACCCCGCCTCACTGTAACAGGGCACCAGTTTCCTGCTATTTCGGCCCACAGTTTATCCGGCATGCGCCAGACATGACCTGCCCAGTCCCATTTGTTAAAAAGATCATACCACTACCAAGAGAAACAATCTGCCATCAGTGAAACCGCGGACACTCACCCTGCTGATTGGTGAATGTCTTCACCGTGGCATGAATTATTTTGTGTTGAGCAATAAAATGCACTTGAATCAACAATCAAATTCTGCACACAGGTTTCTATTGAGCTGTGCCACACGCTGTCCTCGTTCTTCCGCATCCACTGTGAACCAGCCACCCACACAATTCACTTACGTGCTTCTTACCACATAAAGCAATCCCCTAGATCAATAAGTACCTCTACTTATTCCAAATCGGATTACCTAAATTGATTTAGTACAGTGATCCGCGCGCGCGCAGGCGGCCAACGACCTGGCGCTTATTATTTATTTATTTTATAGTGGTTATTTATTTATTTGTTATTTATTTTATTTTTTTCTCGCCATGTTGAAGATTGTGGCTGTGATATTTTTGGGTATGTGTTTATGGTTGTTGATTATTTTTAGTAGGAAATAAATTGTTTTCTTTAGTTACGTACATGACTTGAGAACGGCTGGACATATTTGGTTATTTCTTAAAAAAAAAAAGCTTTTTAAGGAAAGAAAAATTGGAAAAGGGCCCTGGAAAAATGGGCAAAATTCTGTCGGGTCAGTTAGTTAATTAATAATTAATTTGGTGATCTAAATGAGGTGTATAATTAGGTACCTATCTGTCTACTTAGGATTTATTTGGATTGAAACTTGGAATTAGCTGCCTTGAATCCAAGGAGAAACTGCTAATTATGCCTGTTTTGGACATATCATGATGTAATAAAAGTATTTGTTAATTATTTCTTCGAACAAAAGCTTTGACAGAGATTAAGTAATAATAATATATATAATAATAAACTTTAATACGACAGTAAATGAAAACACTAGTAATATTGGTTCATAGAAATTGATTATGAACTATCAAAAAATCGTAACATCGATATTTAAAAAAAACAAACAAACAAACAATTAAAATAACTGTGTACGAAATAAAACCTATTAAATCTAACCTTCTAAATCTAACCTTCCAATCTAACCTTTTTTATTTTAGGATGGGATATCATCAAATGACCCCTCCCGCTCTGGGCGGAGTGAAAGGGAGTGTCAGACTTGTACTGACTAAAACCCATCCATGTTCCTTCCTTGCCCTTTGTGTTCCAGGGCCGCGGTATCTCTTTCGAACAGTCCCGCAGCCCTAGCAGAACTAATCTAACCTTAGGTATAATTTGCTCTAATTCGCATCTGGAAACAAAATTTAAGAAACTTTGTTAAAGGTTTTGGAAATAGCGAGTTGGCAACATAATCATGTTTAGTATTAATACCGATGCAAGAGCCGTTAACCTGTCGGTGCTAGTCTGTTAAAGAAAATGAGAAAATGCTGTAAATAAAAAATAATGTCCTGTGACTAAACTACTGGATAAATTCTCAATTGAATTTTTGTATGCAGACTGGGATCTTCATGAGATATACGCAGTTTAATACAGGGTGTAAACAGACTCTTAACGAAGCCGAAAGGCACTTGTTTTCCCCATCATTGCGATCATTTTTTTCTAGACCATACCTGGGAACCTTCTAGTTACGGAGATATCCCCAATATCTCCGTATATAATTATCATATGCTATAAAAACAAATAACCTGATTTCCTTATTACCTGATCTAATGTTATAAAGGGTGTAAACAGACACTTAACGAAGCCGAAAGGCACTTGTTTTCCCCGTCATTGCGATCATTTTTTTGTTCTAGACCTTACCTGAGAACCTTGTAGTTACGGAGATATTGGGGGTCAAAGTTCCAACTTTTTCACAAGTTTTTTTTTTAAAGACATGTATTTAATTTAACATTTTTACTTTAAACACCCCCTTACTATTCAATCCATCCATCAGCACAATGTTTTGCGTGCGTTACATTGAGTCCTACAGTAAAACATGATTTTTCAGCCTAACAAAAAAAAGTCGTTTCCCAGCACTAATTCTTGCGTAAGGTTACTTAGTTTGATGTACATAATGCTTGGTTGACGGCTTCGTGAAGAGTCTGTTTACACCCTGTATATTGTCGTATTATCGGTACCACTCTGTATATGCCTTTTTTTCTTTCGCTTCCAGCATTGGCCACGGTTCTCAGCCAGCAGCCGCACGACTACTACCACGTGTTGCATCTCCCACACAACCCTCCACTACATCCTGTGTTTGTGACGGCCCCCCGCACCACATTCACCTGTGATGGTAGACCGAGGGGATATTATGCTGATGTGCAGGCTGGATGTCAGGTAACAACCAACACAGCAAAATCTTAAATGGCAACAGCGATATTAAAGTTAGTAAAAACCCAACAACAACCGTCGGGAAGTAGCCCACCAGACACAACTCCCGCCTGGTTCGAGGATACTCCCTTTTCAATGAAGTATTGAGGATCTTTAAACCCTGTTCCTCATACTCGTGAAGACAAAGGTCTTTCTCAAGGGTTGTTATGCTGATGTGAGAGGAAATTAGAATACTGCACAGCTATTCACAAACGCTTCGATTGGATTTCGATTCGGAAAGTCGAACGTCTATCTCGCTCGCTTTCGTAATGTCAAAAACAGATAGGTATACGACTTGTCGAATCGAAGCGTTTATAAATAGCTATGCTGATCTTTTTAAGAAAGAACACATACCTACCTCCGCAATGCAGTGAAAACAATTATTTATTGTCTTGGATAAGACTTTCATATGGATTCCCATATAGCATAAGCATAATCAGCCTATAATGTTCCCACTGCTGGGACACACGGCGTCCTCTCTACGAAAGGGAATGCGCTATAATCCACTACGCGGGTCCAGTGCGGGTTGGTAGATGTCGCATGTCTTCGAATTTTTGGATTTAGGACATGCCGGTTTCCTCACGATGTTTTCCTTCACCGTTTTCAGAGCAGACTTAACAGTACACCCACATTTTGCCTATGTTTTAAGTCCCATGTAATAGGGGGCGAGCCTATTGCCATCAACTGGGCACGAGTCCAGACTCCGTGGCTCTTCATCTACCTAGCCCTTTCCCAAATATGTTTTCGTCGGCTTCCATATAAAAGTCTTTTTTCATCGTGATAACCTTATCACGGTGAATCAGTGATAATATAACAATATACCATCCGCCATACTTGGTGATTATAGCTATCGCAGAGCCGTAGGTAGGGGAGGGGAAAATTGGGGGTATATCCGTGGTGGAGTACACACGGCGGCACATCAAGCTCTACATTTCCAGTATAACGTGGCCTCGCTTTGTATATATTTTCTGTACAATGAGAGATCCACAAAAACTAGTTTTGTATAGCTTGATCAGCCGTCGTGCGTAGAAGTTCTTTTGGGGTAAAATGGGGGAATTCTGTCCCATGGTTATAATGTTGAAATCAACCCCTGACTCCTCACATCAAACTCCTGACTACGGCCCTTAGCTATAATGTCCCGATTTTCCATTAAACAGATTGATAATTGATTTAGAGGTCATAGGTCCACATTCAGCTGTTTTAGATCTACCCAGCCTAATGCTATTTTCTTTCTTTTTATCTTTCCAGGCGTTCCACTACTGCTGGCGTCAACATCTGGTGAGCACTGATCTTTGTGCGAATGGCACGCTCTTCAATGAACAGTTCCAAGTAAGTATCGACATACATACATAAACATCAGGCCAGTAATCCCAAAACTTAGACAGACGTGTACCTAATCAGGGGAGACCACTAAACTGGGTGTAAACAGCCTTTCGGCTTCGTTAAGAGTCTGTTTACACCCTTTATATAGTCGCCTCAGGGTCGTGCCTTAACAGGCGTTGCACAGAGGGGGCTCTGGACAGGTCTTTTAAGCTAAGCGTCCACCGCGCCGGAATCGGAGCGTACGGAGCGAAAGCGTGCACTGGATCAGCATAACTGCGGATCGTACACTCCGTATGCTCCGATTCCGACGCGGTGAACGCTTAGCTTTAAGAGGAAACGGTGCCCCCCCCTCACGTGCGGATGGTGAACACCGAGGTGGTTTTAGTACGGTAAAAATCCCACACTCACTCATGGGGTCTTATCCCCAAAGACCGGTCGCCTTTTGAAGGTTTCACCCGACGGCAAAAAAAAACGAAAAAAAGACGTGTACCAAATAGTACACCCACATTTTCGCCAGCTATGTTTAAGTCCCATATAATAGCCTATTGTCGTCAACTGGGCACGAGTCCAGACATCGTCGCTCATCATCTGTATAGCCTTTTCCCAATTATGTTTAGGTCGGCTTCCAGTCTAACTGGATGCAGTTGAAAACCAGTATTTCATATGAAGCGACTGCCTATCTGTCCTCCACAACCCAGTTAGTACTGGATGATACGATACCCCTTGGTAAGACCGGTTGTCAGTCTTTCGTGCCCCTGACTACCTGTAACGACTGTTAAAGATCTACAAATGACAGCCGGGACCAACGGCTTAACGTGCTTTCCGAGACACGGAGGATACTGGGTATGTAATGGGTGTTCAGCAATCCACAGTCCAACCTAGGCAAGACCAGCTTAACCTAAAGATCGACCCGAGCGGCTGTTATTATCTAGCCACGAGCTCAAGTTATAACGTCACTAATCCTACTTTGAAATTACGAAAACGGTTAAATTTTGTTTTTGTTTGCAGGTATGTGACCATTTCTATAACGTGCGCTGTGGATCTCCTTACGAAGATTTGTAAATTATTTTAGGTTAAATATATTTATTTCAATACCTTATTTTACGTTGTTTCATTTTACACAAGCTTTTGCCCGCGGCTTCTGTCACGTGGAGATAAACATTATTCTGGGGATATGGGGCAAAAGTCTTTAGTCCTAACAACTATTGTGTACCTAATTACATCATATCGATTCAGTCAATAAGTGGTCAAAAAAAAAACTGATGATAAGTTTACATACATACATAAACTCACGCCCTTTTCCTATGGGGAACCACAGAACGCCACCTGCTACGATCCTTACATACCCTTTTTGCCTCGTCCACGTTCATACATCTGATCATACACGTACGCCGGTTGCAAGTACTACACACCTGACCTTTCTGAAGAACCTCACCAATGAGGTCAGTGTATGTTCTTCTAGGGCGTCCCCTCCCGGCGTTGCCACTCACATCTGCCTTATAAATACCTTTTGTTAGTCGCCTTTCACTCATCCTCTCCACATTACCATTTAATAGAATTTAAATGATCGATGATGATGCACACTGATCTGACAGTACTGTCTATTCTTGGGTATAAAAAGGATTGAAATAATACAAAATGTTTTTTTTTTACAATATATTTTATTTATAAACGTAAAAAAAAAACAAAAGCTATAAAAACTGAGTATTTAATACATAAATCTTTGATAAAGTACGTCGCTTACCGACTTTACATAAGTAGGTACATAATTTCATAATTGTCAAATAATAATCATAAAAAAAAAAATAAGAAACACATCACACAAGAGTACATTATCTATCTAGAAAAATAATTAAAGTACTTACTTATCAAAATGTCAAGTTCTTATAAATAATATATTTACATCGAAAAATCTATTTAATATAAAACCTGGCAGTTTTAAAAATTGATTGATTTTAACTTATAAAATGTAATTCACCCAAGGTTTCTAAAATATTTTTTAATTTATTATTTATTCCATTTTCCCCAGGTCCTAACCAAAACAATTAATCGTGCAACTAAACGATCGTTGTCTTTAAATGTCACTCATTCAGCGCCCACTATCGGTGCAGGTACGCGTTCGGGTACGCTGAACTAAATGAACGCGACGGCCGCATGTTCACGTGACGATTGTTTTATTCGCTATGATTAGGACGCGTCCTTAAGATCCACCAATTACACAGCTACCAATACTATGTGATTTGATGGATGGTTTACTGATGAGGATTTTAGAAACCATGGGGTTTACCATACAATGAAATAGAACTGTATATTTTCAATTCCTTCTAAACTTAAAATGAGCATACTTATTCCTTACCAAAAACATTATCTGAGACCATTATCTTTATTTCACTTTCATCTACACGGAGTATTTAACAAATGGAGCACACAAATCCTCATCTAAGTTTAGCATCACGAAAAGCTGTCTGGATAGACAGTGAAATGAAATTATCACTACAATGAAAATAATGCACTACAACTACAATACAACAATGAAAAGGTAGCTGATAACATCATATCATCATAATTGATGTTATCAGCTACAAAGCAGTATTTTTGATTTAGCAAACAGAAAATATACAAACAAACTACTTCTTTTTGTGTGATGGGGGAGCCTTTCAAGTCTAACTGTTACTGTTACCTAAGCCAAGTCAGAGGCCCATAGTCAGAGTAGTCACTAGCCACACGATAAAAAGAAGTTACCTAGTTCTACCACACTTTACATTAATACCATTGCTGCCTATAACGACCCTAGCACTCTATTCCAGAAATACTCCGTGCCACCCCAATATCACATAGGAACTAAAATCTTACCAAAATTTCATCAGCACCAACACACAGAGAGCTACACCAACCAAACTACTCCTAACCACATTGCTCCCTCCCTTACCATCGTCCGTTTTCACCTCATTGTCACCCTCAAGTCGCTTCACTTCGTCCATAATACGTTTTTCTTCGACAGCTAGAATCACAGCATCGTTAATAGTTTGCATAAGAGCATAGTTCGTGTATTTTGGTTGGGGTAAGCGGAGGTGGAGTTTCGAGTCTTGGATCACGTAGGCTGGGCCTTTGGACCCGGTGAGGGATACTGTGGACAAAGAAGAGGAATTAAATCTTGCTCTTTTATCTATTTTTGCCTGCAATAGGTGTGAAAGTACCCTAAACGATGCCAAAAGGCACTCGTTCTCCCCGTCATTAGGTTATTTTTTTTTGTTCTAAACCATGCTAGAGTTATTGAAGGTCGTAGTTCTAACTTATTCACAAGTTTTTTGAAGTGAAATCTTATTTAATAGCGTTGGGCATTTTTGAGATGGGGAAAAATTGATTGGCCTGTTGGTCTAGTGGTTAGTGACCCTGACTGCTAGGACGGAGGTCGTGGGTTCGATTCCCACACAGGACAAATATATTGAAAAAAAAAAAACAAAGTATATTTTTTTGTTGCAGTGTTAGCCGTATTGCTACTTATTACACGCCCAAAAAAATACAATAAATAGTCAAATGTATAAGAAAAAGACTTATGTCATAATATTTTTTAAAAATAATCCAGAATCACACAAAACAAATTCAATACATGTCTTTAATGTTGTAACTTTACTTGAAACACCTCCAAGGCCCCCGTACTATTACATTCATCCATCCGCACAATGTTTTGAATGCGTTACATTGAGCCCTATCGTAAAACGTGACTTTTGGCCCAAAAAAAAGTCGTTTCCCAGCAATAATTTTTGCGTAAAGTTATTTAGTTTGATGTACATAATGCTTATTTACACTCTGTATAAGGTCGGGGTAAAAATTTCTTCGTATTTTGTAAACAAATTCTAGAAGTTTTTTTTTTAAGTTTAAATATCTTTAATTATGAATGTGACATTATCCTGTTGCTGTAGAAATCACGGGATTTTTGATAAAAAAATGAGACAAGACTTTTTCCCCGACCTATGAGTTGAGTCTATTCTCGTGGCATGAGGGCTGACTTTGACCTTACCAAGTGGAAACGCCGCCAGTCTCTTGGCTATATCACCAGTCGACAACGTTGAGGAAGAGTTTTTGTCGCCATTATTTAATTTAGTTAAATAACTTAAAGTAAGTAAACTAAATAATGTCGTAAACATGACGTAAAAATCACATCCGTGCTTACCGAGTCCGAGGTATGGAGGAAACTCGGTATGTAACAGATGGTCACCCATCCTGGGACCCATCTAGGTAAGCACTGCTAACTTTGAAGATCGACCTATGCGGCTGTAATTATTGAGCACACAAAATGCGGCTGTAATTATTGAGCACACAAAAAAATACCTTCAAAATTTTGTGGTATATATAATATCTTACCATCAGGAATATTCAAGTTCTTCACAGCCTTGTTGACTACAGGATCGTCCACCATCCTCTTATATCTCTCCACGAAGTCTATGTAGGCGTTCGTCTCGTTACAATTGCCCTTGAAGTCATCCGTGTCTATGGACCACACCATCACACCGCCCAAACCTTTGTCGATTGCCATTCTATGAAGGAATGAAAATATTAGTAAGAAGGTCCAATATTTAGACCCGGTTGTCCAGTGTCAAAGAAAAAATGTAACCCGAAAGGAGATTTGTATCCGGCAAACGTTTAATGGGCCGGCCCAGGTTAGGCCAAGAGAATCTTTTCGCTGTAGTAGCTGTATGAGAGTAGCCCAGTTTACTGTTTGATGAAGATTTTAATCTTTTAAGGCGATTGTCTCACGAAACCGCTGCTCCACGCAGTCAATCTCACATTGCATTGCATATGCTAACATGAAATCCATTGATTTAGCGCACGTACACCAGCTGACCGCGCGGATGAGCGGCGCTCACCCCCTTTCCGCGCGGATGAGCGGCACTCACCCGATCTCCGCGCGGATGAGCGGCACTCACTCCATCTCCGCGCGGATGAGCGGCACTCACTCCATCTCCGCGCGGATGAGTGGCGCTCACCGTGTCTCCGCGCGGATGAGTGGCGCTCACCGTGTCTCCGCGCGGATGAGCGGCGCTTACCCCCTCTCCACGTGGATGAGCGGCGCTCACCTTGTCTCCACGCGGATGAGTGGCACTCACTCCCTCTCCGCGCGGCGCACTGTCCATACACCCGCTTCGTTGCCTCCTCACGTTTCCTCACAAAGTTTCACGTTATCGTACCCAGCACCACCGAACCAATGCGTTCAGTATGCATTCAAGATGGCAGTATGGCCAAACCTTCAGCGCCCTTCCTCTTCTTTTTTGTCATGTCGATGATTCCCATTTACTATAAGAGTCAAATTAGCTTCAAACAGATTTCTCGTAATCCTTTCCTCGTTTAATGTTATTAGATATAACTTACTTGACTTTAATCGCAATAGATCTTCCGTCATCGTACGAGATGACTCTCGCGCCGTCTCTGATGTACGGTGTGGATGACTGTTCATGCCAGTGGTACACCCAAGGGGACGATTTGTTCATGGTTTGCTCGCATATCTGTAATTAAATATAACGTTATTGTGAATTTTAAGTTTTCTTCTGGCGAATCAGTGTCCGAAATCGAGGCTAATGGCCTGTGTGACCAGTTAACCATTTCAAGTTAGTTTCACTATCTATCGCACTTTCATCTTGAAATTAGCTTGTGTATATTCAGAGATGTTATGGATATGATATTTCGGATCTGGATACGGATATGGATATAGGAATAAAATTATATCGGTTTCGGATTCGGATTATCCGTTAATTTCGGATAGTTTCGGTTACGGATATAATAAAAACTAACTAGTTATGAGAGGGGTTATGTTATGACTAGAAATAACAAACAAACTGCAAGATTCACGTGGTGCGCGAGCGGTGAAACAAAAACCTGTCGAAAAATGTCGTTATATTTAGACTCCGCCCTTATACGAAACTATCCGAAACTTGTGAAACGGATACGGTTACGGTTACCGATATATTTTTATTTCGTATATAGTGGTTTTTCAGACAGTGTTTCCTTGACTTGTAGCGATATAAGCATACATACAAAAATAAAAGTAGTGAGATCTACACAAGTTAGAATCTAAAAATCCTGCATCGCGCAATTTGTTTATCGAAAAAACCTGATAGCAAAAGTGTCGGGCAGTAGTCCACCAAACACAACACGGAGGATCCCCCCCTTCCAACAGAGTATGAGGAGAAGCTTTACACCATGTTCCTAATACTATCATCCCTTAGGCCAAAGCCAACAAACAAGGCCTTTAAGGGTAAAGACCTTATAAAAAGGGTAACAACTGAAGGTGGCAGAGATGGATGGTAGTGTAGAGGTCCTATGATGGTATGATATGTTCTGGCAGCCGATTGATACTGGCATCTAGTAAATACTTTTGAATGGCTAAGAGGAATAAAAAAACAACAGATTGTCAGAAGGTAAGATAGAAAATATCTATGAATGTAAAAAGATGTATTGTTGGATTTAAAAATAAATATAAAGAGTTAGTTTAAAAGCGTATAATTTGGTAGTATAGAAATCCGTATACACTACAGTACGTTTTCAGAGCCTAAGTAACCCACAGAGCTCTTGTCAAAAAGTATGTCTATGCATCAGTATTGATACACACGAGAATTTTCAGCATACAAACTTCATTTTGTTTCCTGGACACCTAATTCAACAAGAAGCTTTACAACCTCTTAAAAAATACCAAGAGAACTGAATCTCACCTCATTATACCCCATAAACCCAGCTTCTCCAGTATAGGGTCCCTTAAACCCGGTGCTTCCGACCGTGGTAGTCCCATACTCCAACACTCTGGTGGAAGGATCGAGCAGGATGAAGGTACGTCCGTACATTGGCAGACCTAGCACCATCTTGTAGGGACTCACGCCGTGGGAGAGTAGGTATTCTATTGTCCATTCCTGGAAAATGAGAGTATATAAATAGAAATATTTAGGTTCCATGGGTTTAGGTAGTTAACAAGATCTCTTGTGGAGCTATAACTTAGAGCGTACTCTTCAAACATAGTAAGGATCCGTTTTGTTAAAGTCATACGTTTGACAAGTCTAGACTGGTTTAAATAATTAAGAAAAGACAACTATAGATGAGCATAATTATAATGAATGGAGCCTGAATGCCATAAATTATCATCATTCTTTTGCCCTTATCTCAATTTATTTGGAGTCGGCGCAGCACGTCTTCTTCTTCCATACTTATAGACTGATTGGCCTGTTGGTCTAGTGGTTAGTGACCCTGACTGCTAGGACGGAGGTCGTGGGTTCGATTCCCACACAGGACAAATCTTTGTGCGATGAGTACGATTATTTGTTCTGTATCTGGGTGTATAATTTATCTATAATATGTATGTATTTAGAAATATATAAGTATGTTAATCAGTTGTCTGGTTGCCATAGTACAGGCTCTGCCTAGTTTGGGATCAGATGGCGGTGTGTTGGTTGTGCCAAGATATGATTATGAGATATGATACTTCTCTGTTACTCGTCATTCCATCAGAAACCGCCTTTCCAGCCATATCGTCCTTCACACACTCCATTCATCGTTTCTTTGGTCTTCGCTCTATGCTTATATCTACATTTACACTCAAAACGTTTCTGAAGACATTTTCCTTATTCCTTCGCATCACAAGTGCTCGAACCACGACACAACTTTTCAGTCACCGCGACCGGCGCCACTTTCAGACTCCCTCTTACATACTCATTTCTTATTTTGGAGTCTGAATGGACACTGTCACAGTGGCATCACAGCGGAGTTCGCGTAGCTGAATTTTGAGCCAAACATATTAAGTAAAAATTTGCCATCGACACGCTAAGATGAAGAAGTGGCATCACAAATGAAAAACAACCTGGTATAGTAATGACCAACTACGGTTTGGTCAAAGCTGCTTTGGAAACAGGTACGAAATTTTCTTTTTATAAAATGTTGGATAGAGACAAAAAAATGGTTATTTGGCACTCAAAAGATATAAGTTTTGCGCTGTCCCACTTGAGTGTCTAATTTTGGCAAACCTGTATGATATTTATCCATATTTGCATCTTTAAGAGAGACTATACCTACCTTACCTACCTTTCGAGAAGATTCTGTATGGAACTTTGTGAACCTATGGAGATGACTTCTACTCACCACACTCAACGTATCATTTTCATTAACCCCCTTCAGCGGTGCATTAGCCCCCAGCACTCCATCCCAGGTGCCATGGTAGTCGTAGCACATCATATGGATCAGGTCCAGGTATCTGCTGAGCTTGGCCAGGTCGTATGCTGTCTCCATGGTGGTCTTGCCGGCTCCTAGAGCTGCTGTGAGGATATAGCCGTAGGGCTCGAAGGCTTCGCTTAGTTCCTGGAACGAAAATATGGAGTTGTTTAGAAACTATCTGCAAAGGCAAAGTGTTTTTGGTTGGATGGGTTATTGGTCTTTCATGAAAAAATTATCAGAAGTTTCTCAGACTGGAAAAGTGAGGTATACGTGTAGCAGTGGATTGTGATAACCTGAGTTGTGTTGATTTTGGAAAATTGCCCCTATTACATAGAACTTAAAGCTGCTGAGTTGCTGGCCTTTTTTCAGGGAACAAGTGTGTGCGACATTTAACCATAAGGCTTTATATTCCTCAGAATCTACCAGTGTGCGAATCCCTACAGGAATAGGGATCCCCACACGAAAAGTTAAAATGACCAGAAGAGTGTAGGTACCTTTACAAGAAGAACGAAGTTTTCTCTATCATACGGCTTGCCATCTCTTTTAGTGGGATACTCCCAATCCAAATCAAGACCATCAAACTTGTAGTTACTGTAAAAGGGGAAATTTATATAAATTCATTAATAGAAACTCATACTGCGAATGTCACAAATGCTTCTAATGTGGATCATTATACTGCGGATGTCACAAATGCTTCTAAGTCGCCACGCCAGGGTTTTCTTGGCCTCCCTCGGCGACGACAACCGTCTTCTGGCACCCAAGACTCTGACTCGTTGGTGCTTATGCATTCTACAGACATGACCCGCCCAATCCCATTTTGAACCCAGCAGTCTTATTGCCCACATCAGCGATTCCAGTTTTGCGTCAGTCTGGGAAGAGCGGAAGGGAGTGTCAGACTTGTACTGACTAAAACCCATCCCTGTTCCTTCCTTGCCCTTTGTGTTCCAGGGCCGCGGTATCTCTTTCGAACAGTCCCGCAACCCTGGCAGGCATCGGCCCTTGCGGGCTCCTCCCTGTTTGCTAACATCTCTTTGACATCTCTTTTTGGCAAACCTTGAGTTTGGACTATAGCGACTCAGACAAGGACCAAGTTTGAGCCCCTTAGGTTAGGATAAATAGATTTGGCCCAATTTCAAGCCCATGTGATGTGAGATCCGCTTCACCGGCAGACCGCGCGGACGGGCGTGACATTTGATAACCGCCTCAAAATCGAAACTTAAAGTCATTACTCGAATTAAGCTGAAAATCAGCACTTTTTGAAGATCAAAATCACACGAGACAGTCTCCAAAAACGCTCACTATTCGCAAATTCCTAGCACTCGGGTATTGGATCCCCATGATAGACGAAGCATTCATCATCTGCCTAGCCTTTTCCTACATATGTTAGGGTTGCTTCCAGTTTAACCGGATGCAGCTGAGTAGCAGTTTTTATGCACAGAGCGACTAGCTATCTGACCTCCACAAACCAGTTAGTACTGGGTAATATAGCCCTTTTTTTCGGATAGGAAATCTTCAAATGACTTCTCCCGCTCCGGGCAGAGCGGAAGGGAGTGTCAGACTTGTACTGACTAAAACCCATCCATGTTCCTTTCTTGCCCTTTGTGTTCCAGGGCCGCGGTATCTCTTTCGAACAGTCCCGCAGCCCTGGCAGGGTAATATACCCCTTGGTAATACTTACGGGCCATTTCCGTTGATAACCTCTATCGAAACTAGTGTTAGGATAAGGTTATCAGCAACCGAGCAATCAGTGTGTTTTAACTCATTAATAAGATACTTAGTTCATTGTTTTGAATTTATTGTACTTAATTTATAAACAAATATAAATATTTGTTTACATCAAAATAATCATAAAAAAAATATAAACATTACTAATTATTCTCGTGACCTTTAACTTTATTGTAGATTGTAGAAGTTGTTAAAAATAAATGACATTATTTTGACTATTTCTTGTTATTTCAAATGACATTGATATGATAATGAAGAAAAAATATTTTTGAAATAATTTTGCGATAGCAGTTGTTATATAAGACTTATTTTTAAATGTAGATCAAAAAACTTATCACCCGTCAATTTGTTTACATCAATTAAATATTTTTTACATCAAAATAATTATTGTAACACAAACAAACCAAATGTTTAACAAAACTAGTACTAAAATTAATCCGAAAATATGCATCAGTACCTACTATATTGTATTTTTTCCCCTAATGCACCACAAAAAACTATTCTAATGTACGAAAATAATCTTTGCATATCAAATATACTGATTGCACATCAAATTAACCAGAACGTACAAATGTAATACATTGAGCTCCTTGGGTTACGAGTCGAGCTACACGATCACTGACTAATGCTTGCACTGACTGGACAGGTCGACTCAAATCTGTGTGGTTATTTCTTCAAAAGACCATCTCGCCCGTTCTTCTCCATAGAGATCTACGCTAGGGAATGGGCAACTACAGTACTTTCACAGTTTTTATGCCTTGTGACTGGGACTGTAGCTTCATTACATTTTTATCTTGTCGACAATTCAAAAGTGCCTGTAACTGGCCTACTTGAAATAAATGCTTTGATTTTGATTTTGATTTCTCAGACATTAATCTGCATGGTCCTCATATGATTTAACCAATGTCTGGACTTTAAAAGAGACTGTGACCTCTGAGTTTGTTTCGGCTGTTTCTTCTCAAAGTAGTCAGGTACGAAACACCGGTCACATCTAGTTTTTAAAAAAACATGGCGTGTAAAAGTGTTTTTATCGTTTATCATGTAATACTCATACTTATGACAAATAACTATTTCTGCAGTATGTTTTCTATTAAGCATCTCAAAACTCGGGCAACATAAATGTCTTACAATTTCAGAAAACACGCTCAGCAAATTGAATGATCATTATAGCCAAGTATTGCTATTTAAAGCGTTCTTTTTTAAGGTTCATCTAATATACCGAAACTAATATCGCGCGCTTTCTATCACTTTGCCGTTGAGTAAGTGTCGTTTCCCAGCACTAATTTTTGTGTAAAGTTACTTAGTTTGATGTACATAATGCTTGGTTGACATCTTCGTGGAGAGTCTGTTTACACCCTGTATGTCATCCAAATCATTTAGTATTTTTGCGTAAAAGTCTATCAAACATCCTTCAATGCCTCCTCACAAATTTCGCATTTATATAATACTAGCTTATGCCCGCGGCTTCGCCCGCATGGAGTTCGGTAATTGTCCCACGGTATCGGATTACGGAGATAAAAACAAAAATATGTGCTATTCCAGACTATAATCTATTGTACTCTGTGCCAAATCTGGTCCAGAGCAGTTCAGCTGTTCTATCGTGATTGCGTAACAAACATTCATTCAAACTTTCGAATTTATAATGCACAGAGTAAGCAAGATAAGATTAAATAGTAGTAAGATGTTTACTCACTTCAGCATCAGCATAACGCTCTTTATAAAAACCGCCCTGGTCTCCGGCTTGCTGGCCATGTTGGAGTACCGAGGGGATCCCTCGTTCCAGCCCCCAATGGCCAGGGTCACCTTCAGATGAGGGTATTTCTGTTTCAAGTTGACTAGACGCTTATAGCCAGCTTTGCCGTAATCTGTTTCTAGGTCTTGCCAAGGATCTGGAAAATATAGAAATAATCAGAATCAGAATCATTTATTTGTTAAACACAGGTATAAATATTAGGGATCTTATAAATAGTAAAGGTTCTTGTGTTCTATGTTTTGTCGTTACTGGCATACAAATTAGAATAGGAAAAGTCAATTGAAATTACAAACAAAAAGTTAAAAAAAAAACCTCCGATTGGATAAACTAAGGCAAAGAGCTGGACTCTTACCAAAAGGACTGACCCGCATTAGCAGAAAACAGACTGGAATAATCTAATCTGAATTAGAAAAATGTCGTTAGGAATGTTTCGAGTAACTATATGGCTATAAGGGTATAGGAACAGCAAAGAAACAATTGACGGACTGTGTGAAGGCTGCAATGGCTAGAAAGGAGGTGACTGCTGAGAAGACAAGTAATGGAGAAGTATTAAAGAATACATGCTGCGCCGACCACAAATGGATTGGAATAAGGGAAGGAGAATAACGTAAGCAGCAGCGCTAAATTAAATTAATCAAATTAATCAATTTAATCAATTAATTATTATTTAATTTAATCAATTAATTAATTTGACTAATTAAATTCCCACTAGTTCTACCGTAGAACTGTGTAGTAGAACTAATGGGAATTATCCCTTAGTAAGCCTCTTTGAAATCGCCTCAAAATTATATGTAAGATAATACTAATCTAATATTAATTGAATCAGTTTACAACGTATATAACTGACGTAATTGTATGGAAAGCGGAGACATCGTAACAACACAACACGACAATTAGAAGGTAATTTGTTATAAAGCACGCGATTAACACGGGGACATTCAACTCACGCAGCGAGTAGAAACTGAATTGTGCTTAGCACCTTTAGAACTGCCAAGTGAGGAGTCATTACTAAGTAATATAATTATGCGTTAAAAGGTTAGAAATTGTGTCACAGTCAGATTTACTAGGCAAGAAGAACTAGAGAACATAACAGCACGCCTGTAGTCCCCGGAGGGTTAGGCAGAGGTGTACCTACAGGGTATAAACAAACTCTTCACAAAGCCGTCAACCAAGCAAAGTTAATATTTATGTTACTAAGTTGATATTTATGTAACTGTAAAAAATCAAAGCTTTGAAGTCATAAACCAGAAAGAAAATAGGCGAGAGCGTTTGTATGGAGAAAGACCACCCGCATTTCCTCTTAATATTTCTTGCACATGCTTATGTCATCTGTTGAATAAAATAAAACTAAGCATATTCCAATATTAAAAGCCTTGAACACCTGGTAACTATTGCTATGACTAAATTAATTTGGTTCTTGACATTTACTACAGCTGTTAAGGCTGATTATATTATATAAGTTACAGCCAAAACTGCCTGCCTCGTTGATCTAATGATCGCAAGTGCGACTGTTAAGCATGAGGTCCTGAGTTCGATTCCCGGTTCGGGCAAAGTGTTTTTGGATTTTGCCATCAGGAATTTCTCACCAGCAGCCGCGGAGTCTGGATTTGTGGTGGGTTGATGGCAATAGGGTTGACCCCTATGGGATAGGATTTAAAAAAGCATACATACCAAGACTCTTAATAGTATTGGCAGTCTCATTCAACCCCGCAAAGGAGTACACAAGATGGGTGCACAGAGCTGGCTCCAGGTCTTCCAGGGTGAATTTGCCGGGGTCTGGTCGGTATACCGCCCAGGAGGCTATGTAGCAGACCACCTTCTTGTCGTGCTTAGGACCTGGAAAAATAAAGAAGATTTAAGGTTATTAGTGGTAGAAACCGATAGTCATCATCATCATCATCATCAGCCTTTAATGTTCCCACTGCTGGGACACAGGCCTCCTCTCTATGAGCGGGAATGGGCTGTAATCCACCACGCGGGCTCAGTGCGGATTGGTAGATGTCACATGTCTTCGAATTTGCAAACAGATAGTACGCTGCTGCATTCGCTCTTCATCTAATTTGACTATTACAGGAAGTGTAAACGGAATCTTCACGAAGCCGTCAACCAAGCATTCTGTACATCAAACTAAGTAACTTTACGCAAAAATGGTTGATGGGAACAGACTTTTTTTTGGGGTGAAAAATCACATTTTACGGTAGGACGTAATGTATCGCACTTAAAACATTGTGCTGATGGATGCATTGTGCGTACGGGGGTCGTGGAAGTTATAACATTAAAAATCTGTGTTGAAAAAAAAACTACTGAAAAAGTTGGAATTTTGACCCCCAATATTTCCGTAACTAGAAGGTTCCCAGGTACGGTCCAGAGAAAAAAAAATAATCGCAATCCTAAAGGGTTTCGTACCCAAATGGTAAAAACGGGACCCTATTAAAGACTCCACGGTCCGTCTGTTTGGCTGTATCTCATGAACCGTGATAGCTAGACAGTTGAAATTTTCACAGATGATGTGTATTTCTGTTGCCGCTATAACGACAAATAATAAAAATATAAATTATTTCATAGTAAAAGGGGGCTCCTATTCAAGAAACGCGCGAGTCCGACTCGCACTTGGCTAGTTTTTTTTACCCCCTTTATTTAGGGCAACAGCTAAGGTAGATCTTTTAATTTTACTTACTGCTAACAAAAATAAAACATAGTTCCCTAATCATAAGAAAATGACATCTTTAAGGATGTTTTGAATAAATAACTACTATTTGAGAAGTCGTGAAAAAAAACTGACGAATTGATAACCTCCTCTTCTTGGAAGTCGGTTAACAAGGGCCTTTTTGCAGCAGTCTGTATGTGTTTTAAATTGCCTGTTGTTTTAGATATGTGAATGGGATAATTTCGGGGAATTAATGGGTCATGGGGTCTTGAAGAAGTATTTTAATATAAGCATAGGAATAATGTATATTATGTATGACTTCCCCACGGCTGGCCTATATGGCAGAGAGTAGACTTTTACTATGGCTTGCCGAACCGGTACCGGTTCAGTTGTAAGAATCGGGAATTCCCGGGATTTTTCGGTTTTTATTAGTAAGATCCGGAATTTTCTGGTTTTTATTAGTAAGAAACCGGGATTTTCCGGTTCCAACTATGGAACCGGAACCGGATCTGCATTCACTAGCTGTAACCCACCACGCGAGACCAGAGCGGGTTGATAGATGCCACATTAAAAAGTCGATTAATAAGTATAAAATCCCTTTCATCATCTGAATAGCCTTTTCCCAACTATGTTGGGGTCGGCTTCCAGTCTAACCGGATGCAGCTCAATACTAGTATTTTACATAGAGCGACTGCCTATCTGACTTCCACAACCCAGTAAGTACTAAATAATACGATATCCCTTGGTAAGACTGTTTGTCAGACTTTCGGGGCACTGATTTTCAGTAACGACCGCAAAGTATGAAATTCCTATGTCACTTTTAAGTCGAGTTGTAATTCGTTCTAGAATACAGGCTCAAAAATAACCTGATTTGACCCAACAAGAATTTTAAAACGTGTTTCTAAATCTAGATATATACTATAAGTACATTTATGAAATGCGTTGAGGAAAATACGACACATTAGACGGGAGGGGAATGATAAAATCTGTCTCGAAGCATAGAATATCTAAATTATGTAGTTATTGGACTACATACTCGTAATTTCAAGGAGCTCGTGGTTAAACAATAACAGCCGCTCGGGTCGATCTTTAGGTTAAGCCGTCCTTGGCTAGGTTGGTCTGCGGATAGGTGAACACCCATTACATACCGAGTTTCCTCCGTGCCTCGGAAAGCACTTTAAGCCGTTGGTCTCGGCTGTCATTTGTAGATCTTTGACAGTCGTTACAGGTAATCAGAGACACAAATAGTCTGATAACCAGTCTTACCAAGAAGCATCGTTACTAACTGGGTTGTGGAGGTCAAATAGGCAGTCGCTCCATCTAAGATACTGGTATTCAGCTGCATCTGGTTAGACTGGAAGTCGACCCCAACATGTCGAGAAAAGGCTAGGCAGTTGTGATGTCTACATAATTTCCTTTTAATTAATAGATATTAACTAAACTAATAAAAAAAACATAAACAGCAGCCATCTATTAAAAAAAAAAGAGTAGAAATTTCAACTGACTAGCCATCACGGTCATGAGATACCGCCTGGTGAGATACAGCCTGGAGACAGACAGACAGACGGACGGACAGCGGAGTCTTAGTAATAGGGTCCCATTTTACCCTTTGGGTACGGAACCCTAAAAAATAAGTTCAAAAAAGAATGAAACAAGAAAATATTCTCGTCTGAAATCATGTACAGACCTGCACATCAAGCTACTACAATCTATCTAACTTGAATAGATTTTTCAACTGTATCTCTAAAGCATTAGGTTCAAGGTTGGTTGGGAAAATCTGACAGTTTCAGGGGAGCTTGACCTGCTGGCGTAGTTTAGAAGTTATGAGGGAACAGAGTGTCGGTCAGTCGGCTTAGAATGTCATCTTCTGCCATACTTATCTACTTCTCAATATCTCAACAGTTATCTTTCTAGGCATATCATCTTTCACACAGTCCATTCATCGCTTCTTTGGTCTTCTTCTACTTTTATAGCCATCTACATCCATAATTAATATTTTCCTCACTACATTTACATCAATTTCACTAATTTAATGTAATAATTCAACAGCTCATCTTTCGTTGATGGAGATGGTAAAGGACGTCGGTTGAAGGTGAACCAGTGTGAACCGGCTCATTGTCAACAAAGAAGTATTATCACATGATTATGTTAAGAATTTTATGCTCGTTGGCACATACACTAGGCGATAGCTAAATGAATGCTTAAATAATAGTGCATTATTAGGCTCCGCGCAAACGCGCCACCGGTGGCTGGCGACAAGCTGTTTACATGATTTTTAAACTTTTCATATAGAATCGCCGCACACGTGTAGCGAGTGGCGAACACTCGCGACGCAGTGGCCGCGACACGCTACCACCGGTGGCGGCCACTCGTGACTCAGTGTCCGCGAAACGCCACCGGTGGCGAATTTTAGATAAATACCGACTACTCGTGGCAGCCACTGACCACCTTCGTTTGCGCGGCACCAAAGGACGTGGCGCGCGACAGCGACCGGTGGCCCGTTTGCACGGAGCCTTAGATAGTTGAACTTCAATATTTTTAATGTGTACATTTAAAGTAACCTGTAAATAATGATTCTAACTGCCCAGGTTGTATTAGCATGTGCTCGTCAAAACGCATTGTATGAGCCCAAATACACGGTAGATGCCGTACACGGTTGAGGAGTTCTTCTGGCGGGTTGGGTATCCTGTATGATCCTGATGATGCCTGCGCATCAGGTCAAGGTAATCATGTTTTTGTAATATCATTGAAAAGTGCCATTGATTACCTCGTGGGAATTGTTTTTATGTCTCTTCATCAACTAAAGAAAGGTTGAGCAGATTTCCTTGAAACATATAAGCTAACAACACTCTCGGTTAAGACACCTTTCAAACGATTTATTTTTAATCATAATAGGTACATCCGTTTAGGAGCTATGTTGCCACAGACAGACACACAGAGACACACTTCAAACTAATAACACCCCTCTTTTTTTGTCGGGGTTTATATACGGTAAGATCCGCGCCGAAAGTGGAAATTTCAACAGTGCTCTAATACTTTAGGCTTCTGTTTAAGTGTGGTCTAGTTAATGTTAGGGAAACTAGTCTACGATTGGTAGGTTTTATGTCACAGCTTAAAAGTAGTATAACGTGTTTCTTGGGAGCTTCGTAATTATAGATGTTGGTGGCGGTTTTTATCAAATTCGAAGTTTGTTTAAAAATGTTAGTCACTATTATAGGTACCTACGTTAAAACACTAGGTAATCTGGCAATACCAAACGAGCCCTAAATTTGATGCTCAACGCGAGTTACGACTTCATAAAAGGGTGTAAACAGACTCTTAACGAAGCCGAAAGGCACTTGTTCTCCCCGTCATTGCAAACATTTTTTGTTCTAGACCATACCTGGGTAACTTCTAGTTGCAGAGATATTGGGGGTCAAAGTTCCAACTTTTTCATAAGTTTTTTTAAATACATGTTTTTAATGTAAGATTTTTACTTTAAACTCCTCCAGGACCTCTTTACTATTCAATCCATCCATCAGCACAATGTTTTGAGTGCGTTACATTGAGTCCTACTGTAAATCGTGACTTTTCAGCTCAAAAAAAAAGTCGTTTCCCAGCAATAATTTTGCGTAAAGTTACTTAGTTTGATGTACATAATGCTTGGTTGACGGCTACGTGAAGAGTCTGTTTACAACCTGTAGAGTCGGCAATATTTGTGTCACATGTTAAAGAAAGAATGTACCCAGGTTAGGGAAACAGATCACCTATATAATCAATTGTTGAATTCAAACTGCAACCCACATTCTTTAACAACAATAGATATTACTGAAGATTCTATTCTGAAATATAATTGTAGCAGTTATAAAGACATGCAAAATAAAATAAAAAAATATGCAAAACTAAATAGAATTATCAGAAAATGCAATCAATTTAAGAAACAACAAATACATAGTTACAACAATATTAAACTAAGAAAAGAACGTGGTTTTCTTATAAAAAAAGTTTAATAATTATAAAATTAAATTAGAGAACAGAAAGAATTTATATGAAATAGACACTCGAAACTTACAGTCTGAAATTCAAGTACATGTTATTCAATGTATGTGAACTCTCAAAAACATATTAAGGAACATATCCTTTGCTGCAAATGAGTTAGTCAATAGGTGTAATAATAATGCAGACGGCTGTAGACAAGATGACCTTCAACCACACTCAATGTACATCACAAAAGGAATCCACCCCTGACACTCTCCTACCTGAGGAAACGGAGGTTCCGACCCAAATAGGATGTGTTCGGAACTGTATCCCCATTCAAAATTCACCAGACATTGTACAAGGTTCATCACAGGTAGGACAAATAGAAAGTAGTTCTCCCCTTTGTTACAATGTAGCTGCTCCATTATGTTTTCACATAGTTTATCATCCAATTTTTTAATTTGCCCATGTCAGTCATTCTCATTTTCCTGCTCTCAAAAACGGTGAAGGAAAACATCGTGAGGAAACCGGCATGTCCTAGAACCAAAAATTCGAAGACATGTGACATCTACCAATCCGCACTGGGCCCGCGAGGTGGATTATAGCCCATTCTCTCTCATAGAGAGGAGGCCTGTGTCCCAGCAGTGGGAACATTATAGGCTGATGATGATGACTCATTCCCCAAACAAAAACCAAAATATATAACGACCAAAACATTGACAATCCCTACCGGGCCCCATTCACGTTGCCTGCACATTTAGGGCGAGTCACTCGACTCATCAAGTACAGTTACTGGCCAGACAAAAACTGTCACCGGCCGTGAAACAATGGATGAAATTAGGTACATTTCACTTGTAATTAAACATGAAAGGCTTGCCGATTTTAAACGGTGCATATGAAATGGTGTAATGTATGTCATGATTAACAGCACATAAAGTAGGGTTGAGGTAGATAGGCAAGTAATCCACTACGTCGAAGAGTATATTTATTTGGGCCAGTTAGTTTCCTTCGAGAACAGGCAAGATAGCGAAATCGACCGTCGTGTTGAGAACGCCTGGGAGAGCTACTGGTCCATGAAGTAGCTGATGAAAGGTGACCTAGTTTTATCCCTGAAGCGTAACTCATCCACATGTGCATTCTACTCAGCCTACGGTGCTCAAACATGGACCCTGACCGAGTCGCAGAATTCCTAACTCAAGGTTTGTCAAAGAACGATGGAACGGAAGGAGCTTCATATGAGTGGAAGGCTATGGGGGAGGTCTTTGCCCAGCAGTGGGACAATATAGGCTAAGTAAAAAAACTAATAAAAAAATGAAGTTATGCCTAAACAAGAGACAGTTATGATGCATTTGAAATATGAGGGAAGGATGGTAAAAGAATAAGACGGTACGGTAGGAAAAAAATTAGAAAAATCTCTACAAATGAAAAACATGTTAAAAGTTTACATTACTAAAGTTTAGATTGGTGTGAATCCACTACCAGACAAACACCTGTGACCGAGTAACACTTGACTGATATTATTATCTGTCACTTAAGCAGTGACAGCCTAGTGGTGCGACCGTTGGACTGCCAAGTCATAGGTTTCGAGTTCGAAGGCAAGGTTCAAGGCACGCACCTCGGATTCATGTGCGTATTGTATAATTATCACTTGCTTCGGTGAAGTAAAACATCGTGAGGAAACCAGCATGCCTGAGAAATATTTCTTGACGGCATATACAGCCAAATCAGAGGCCCATATAGGCGGCATAAAAACTCTGACACCAGGTTAGGCACTAACCACACGATGAAGAAGAAAGATCTGTCACATTGTTAGCGCACTTAATCTTATATCAAAAAGATTGAGCGTACTTTTTAGAGCTCCGTACCTCAAAAAGAAAAACGGAACCAATTAGTGTAATCGTTTGATAATCGCATGTTGAAATAAATAGATTGAAATTAAACAAAAAATCAAAACAATTTGATACAAAACTAAAAAACGATCCTTACGATTCCATACTCATTTGCTTCGTCCACGTTTTATAACTTGGTCATACTCGCACGCCTGTTCCAAGTACTACGCACCTAAAGAAGTTATATTGGGTTAAATTCTCATGCTTCGGAATCTGGGTCGTGCCAGGTTGATGGTAATAGTAGTTCAGTAAACATAGTAATTAAATATGATATCGTACTAATTTGCGTTATAGTAAGAAAAGTGATCAATAGTAGGCTCTAACGAGTAAGGTAATTAATTTAATATCTGTTAGATTGATTATTGTGAATGTGAGGACCATGTGGGTCTTTTTTTATCCTCTCGATTGTCTGGCAATTCAAGTACTATAAGCGACCTACCTAAATGTCCTTTCTTCGATATTGTTCGACGTGTCGTTGAGCTTCTTAAGTTTTAAGTCGAGCTACACGATCACTGACAAATGCTTGCACTGACTGGACAGGTCCACTCAAATTTGTGTGGTTCTTTCTTCAACAGAACATCTGAGCAACAGACATTAATCTGCATAGTCCACATGTAAGCTGACAAAAATAATTTCTGGACTTTAAAAGAGACTATGAACTCTGACTTGGCTTTAAATGTCGACGGGAAATATCTCTCGGGCATGCTGGTTTCCTTACGATGTTTTCCTTCACCGAAGCAAGTGATAATTATACACTCGCACTCGCATTCGCACATGAATCCGAAAAGACAAGAGGTTCTTGTTTATATTTACAAACTATAATAGACAAGATGAGATCCCTTCTCACTATTATGACTAAATAATAGTCATGCACATTAAGGGCAACCCAAACTACCATTAAGTACAGTTACAGATACACAAACACTGTCACCAACCGTGAAACTATAGATAATATCAGTAACAGCCCACTCGTAGTCAAAACCGACTTGACAAATGTGGCAACAGTTTTGAAGCGACAACCTAAGATCTAAATCTTGTTCTTACACATTAATGTAAGAACAAGATTTACACTTATTGATTTTAGACTTTTTATAGTGATAGGTTGTTTAAGACCACATTCATCATCTGCCTAACCTTTTCCCAACTATGTTGGGGTCGGCATCCAGTCTAACCGGATGCAGCTGAATACCAGTATTTTACATGGAGCGACTGCCTATCTGACCTCCACAACCCAGTTAGCACTGGGTAATACGATACCCCTTGCTAAGACTGGTTGTCAGACTTTTTGGGCCACTGACTACCTAACGACTGTCAAAGATCTACAAATGACTGCTGTTTAACATGCTTTTCAAGGCATGGAGGAAACTCGGTATGTAGTGGCACCCATCCACAGACCAACCTAGGTTTAACTTAAAGATTGACCCGAGGGGCTAATATTTGCTGCGGGCTGTTCGAAAGAGATACCGCGGCTCTGGAACACAAAGGGCAAGGAATGAACATGGATGGGTTTTAGTCTGTACAAGTCTGACACTCCCTTCCGCTCTGCCCAGAGCGCGAGAAGTCATTTTATGATTTCCCATCCGTTAAAAAAAGGGGCTAATATTTATCCATTATTAATATAGTCAAAGTTGGAGACAGATCACAAAAAAATGTAGTGAGAAAATGTTGAGTATATAGTAGATGGCTATAAGACTAGAGGGAGACCAAAGAAACGATGGATGGACTGTGTGAAGGATGATATGGTTAGAAAAGAGGTGACTGCTGAGATGACGAGTAATAGAGAAGTATGGAAGAAGAAGACATGCTGCGCTGACGACAAATAAATTGGGATAAGGACAGGAGAATGATGATGATGATGATTCACATCTCATCCCTTTTGTGGCCCAATATGCTGATTATCCAAACAAGACTCAAATTCGTCTGGGAGAACTTCCACGACGATTTGGATAAAAAGATTGTCATAAAATTCAAGGAATTTTAATTGCACAAAAACAACCATCGGTCGCCACGTATGTAAGTAGGTAATAAGGTTTTAGCTCTGCACACATGAACAGAGTACGATGGAGTTATTGGAGGTCAAAGTTCCAACTTTTTCACAATTGAAAAAAAAACTTTAATTTAAATACCCCCATGAGCCCCGCACTATTCAATGATCTATCAGCACAATGTTTTGAATTCTTAACTACGAGTCCTAATGTAATTTTTGACTCAAAAAAAACTCCTTTCCCCGCAATAGTTTTTGCGTAGGGTTACTTAGTTTGATGAACAGAATACTTGGTTGACGATTTCGTGAAGGGTCCATTTAAACCTCGTTGTTGACGGTATGAACTTCTGACGCGACGTACGGAATTGTATCATCAGGTGCGCAGCCAACGTCAATGTTTTGAAAGAGCGGACACCTGAGCGCATATTAGTTATGAAACTTGTTTCTCAGAAGCCATTGTTTAGCTTTTGTTTGAGTTTAAATTCCCACGTGTTGGGAAAGACGAGTTGGTTATGACTTAGAATAGCAGGCTCTGGATATTGTAATCTAATCTAATAGCATAGCATAAGCATAAAGGCGCATACCCATGGCGAAAACACGCACGGCACGGCGCGGCGTGTGTTTTACACATGCGTAGCCTATCCGAGCGCACGGCGGCGCACAGATAGACTACGCACGTGTGTTGTGATTAATAACTTGATTATATTCCCCACTGGTGGGGATTTGTCGATGGGGATTTCTGGAATAAATCTTAATAATGACCTATAATTTTAATAACCATATTTGTACACCGAAAACGGCAGAATATTATGATCGTAATATATAATGCATACAACAACTTTGTACAATATTCTACCAAATAAATGATTCTATTCTATTCGCTTTGCAAGAAAATGTATGTGATTGTTTCCACTGCAAACCACAGTCACGCTATGCATCAATTGAAGTCACAAAGCTCAACGCTGTCAACGCCATGCTCACTGTGCACGCGGTACACGCTGTACACGGATATTAACACACGACTATGCCACGGTTAGCCACGCACGCTACAGTTGTACATAGTTGCGCGTGTGTAGCGTGTACTGCAGTGGAAACGTTTTAATTCCACCATACATCCTTTTGTTATATCTCAAAGGGTTTAATAATTCAATTATTTATTCAAGTAACAAAACTCATGTGTTAGTAACAATCTGACTTATTCCTATGTTAGTAAACTAAATTAAAACATAGATAAAGACAAGATAAAGAAAGGAAAGTAACATACAATATACAAGACAGCGATATTAAGCTGCAGGTCCAGCAGAAATTTTGCAGCATCGGTTAACGATCGCACAATCCAGCCGGCCCGCGATCATGATTAGCGAAAAAAGCATGAAAATCGGTGCAGCAGTTTTTGAGTTTATCGCGAACAGACAGACAGACAGACACGGCGGAGGACTTTGTTTTATAATATGTAGTGATGGATGATGTAAGTACTCCTAGTTAGAGGAACAATATTTATTCAGGTCTCTCAGAGAGTGAATAAATTAGGCAAAGACGATGACACCACTGCGACATATCTATGTTCTTACTTAATCTTTATTATAGTTAGTCGTTTGCCGGTAAGGGCGCCAAATAAACAAAAGCCAGTGCAGAGCTCAAATCATCAAGGTCATCGAGAAATGTAATACTCCTGATGTAATAGCATTGTTTTGCTTTTGTTTTGCAATATCTACGAATTGTAATGCAGTGGCTGCGATCGTGAGAAGAATTTTCGACTGCGATGCCAAACTACAATTCTTTGACAGTTATTATACCTTGTAGCTGGATTACATTCCTCCAGCTCTTTTTTAAGGTTTCTTTTTATTTCGGATGAGAAATCATCAAATGACTTCTCCTGCTCTGGGCAGAGCGGAAGGGCGTGTCAGACTTGTACTGACTAAAACCCATCCATGTTCCTTCCTTGCCCTTTGTGTTCCAGGGCCGCGGTATCTCTTTCGAACAGTCCCACAGCCTTTTTAGGGTTCCATTGCCACATGGCAAAAAACTGAACCCTTATAGATTCGTCCTGTCCTTCTGTCTGTCTGTCTGTCTATCCGTATGTCACAGCCATTTTACTCTGAGACTTTTAGCACCAGATATTACAATTTTAAAACGAATAATAATATTTTTAAAATTCTTTTAAGTGAATGCGAACATACACATTATTCGAATACGAACCTTAGCTGCTTGAAATTAGGTTTACTATTATTCGTCTGAAAGGCTAAGTAGTAACCTAAAGTCAAAGTGTGATTTGTATGATACTTGATACCCACTATTATCCCCAGTAAAATCCTGCTAATTAGTATTATTAAAGAAATAAGAATTCCATATTGTATTGAACATGGCAACTCCATTGCTTCCGTCACTGTTTCTACGTTTCGATATTGCAAATGATTGCGTTTAATTGTTCAGATTTAGTAAAATATTTGTTTCTTCTTTTTTTACTTGGTGGAGCTTAATAAAAAAAAGATATTACTTGGAAAGAAAATACTCGTTATTGCTCCATATAATGGACATGCTTTCCTTACTTCGTTGATGAACGCTTCTGAAATTATGACAACCCGAAAATGCCGATATTCTTTTGCACTTTCAAAAAAGTCGGGCATTGTATCTGGTTGGGCAAAATCAATTAAATCGGCTTGATATTGACAGAATCTTAAAAAAACTACCTATTAAAGTAGATTCGATCGGAAATAATTTAAAACAAAATAAAAAAATCTATATGAGAAATTATTGGTCAAGATCAACACCGGTTTCTTGAAACCAGTTTTCTTTATGTTGTGGATCTATAAAAGATGCCAGCAAGTTTTGTTTATGAAAACAAAATAACAAGATGGCTGAATTATTGTAGTCAATACAACAGCAAGTAAAACCTGTTTAGTTGGAGATTTATAATAAGGGTGTAAACAGACTCTTAACGGAGCTGAAAGGCACTTGTTCTCTCCGTCATTGCGATCATTTTTTTGTTCTAGACCATACCTGGGAACCTTCTAGTTACGGAGATATTGGGGGTCAAAGTTCCAACTTCTTCACAAGTTTTTTAAATACAATCATGTTTTTAATGTAAGATTTTGACTTTAAACACCTCCACTGACCTCCAGGACCCCCTTACTATTCAATCCATCCAACAACACATTGTTTTGAGTGCGTTACATTGAGTCCTACTATAAAACGTGATTTTTCAGCCCAAAAAAAAAGTCGTTTCCCAGCACTAATTTTGCGTAAAGTTACTTAGTTTGATGTACATAATGCTTGGTTGACGGTTTCGTGAAGCGTCTGTTTACACCCTGTAATTATGTAGTTTGTTCCACAAACGATGGGGCACTTAATATCGCGTCCTGCGTGTCCTGTCGTTAGTTCATTACAAGCACTGATGGACGCTTCTAAACTCGTTTAATTCAGTTCAAACTTTGTTCAAGTGATGGTCTGCGCATTATGTTCTGCGCAGCTTAACGCCAGATGTTTTGAGCCGCAATAAAGTTTGAACTATAAGAGCTGCGCTTACCGTCACTCACACTTACTTCACTCAGATCCAGCCTAACCCCTTGCTGTCCTCTCCCAGCGACGCCTTAAGCCGAGGCTCATACCCCACAAGGTAGCCCTTAGCGTGTAATCGCTTAGTTTGTAAGTATTTTTGCCCTTGGCTGAAGGCCTTATACTCAAGGCACCCACAGGGTAGTCCGGTTAAGCAGACGACAACCTCTCTAGGCCTGCGAGCGACCTGCAAGATGCCATTGAAAAAAAAAACACACTCGCACTCACTGGATTGCTAGCGACGAACTAAGAAGAACTCCAAGCCTTGAAGTTACCCAGCATAGCATAAGCAATACAGTGTTTATTTATTTTTTATTTTTTTATTTATTAGGGACAACAAACAGCAGTATATTAAATATTACACATGATTGGAGTACTAAACTAATAGAATTAACAAATACACTACTCACGACGTTATCCGCAGATTACCATATAAAATAATTAGCATAGGTACTGTTAAAAATAACAATAAGGGCAAACTTAAAGATACTCATTACAAAGTTAAAATTATGTGTGTTCTCACCACTGAAGCCCCATTTTCTTGAAAGAAAATCAACCACGCGGGCCCAATGCAGGTTAGCGTGTATCACATGTCCACAGGTAAAATGTCTATGAATATTGGGACATGTCGATTACCTTACGACGTTCCTTAAACGTTTTGAGAGCAGCTGTGATGAAAACAATTACAAAAAGTAATGGCCGGGTTGAACAGGCCCTGTCTTGACGTAAGATCAATCTAGAAATCTGAAAATCTTGCGCATTAGGTAGGTCTGTATCTACCCAAAACTTCCTTTTTTGTATAACCTTCAAACAAAGTCAATGCAATGTCATTTTGTCGATATTGTCATTGAGAATCAATAATTTTGTTTGAATCATATTTTTAAACGATATAATTGACCTTGCTACAATTTTAAAACTAGTTCACCTTAACGACACCTAATTACTAAATTTGGCGGGAAACTATTGTCCTTTTATAATTTACTAATTGCACAATTAGTAAATTGTGAGGTAGAGGTATAAGTACCTATTCAATTACACTAATTTATTATAATATGTCTCGCATATGATCGCTTTAACGACAAATCCGTCCTGTCAGTCCGTTGTGTCACCCTACGCGAAATGTTTTCTTTTATGAATGTTACTTGTATGGTGTACAATCGAGGACACTCCCGCCTGATCACCACTAAGCTCATTTTTGCTTGGACTCACAACATGAAGCGCTCTCTAGCCTTTTTTTTTTAATTATCAGGCGGAAAAGGCCGCTACTGTACATAATAAAGAATATTCTATTCTATTTTGTGTCTCTGTCTGGGTCGATGACATCAATAAAACGGCGGGCCAAAACTGGCTTACTATATATACATATATATATTGTTAGGAAGAAATGAGATTTTACGTAGCACATGTTAGTTCTATGGCAAAGATTGACAACTTCGAATTGTCACTGGTCGCGAGAGACTTTTTTTGGGAATATGGCTCAAAGGGCTGTAATATTCATAATTCCATATTTTGTGTACTTACTCGCTATTTTCGTAAACAATTACGTGTTAATTGAATTCGTTATGATTTGGGATAGTTTCTGTGATTGATATTTTGTTCCAAGTTACAATAAACGGTTGTATTCACTATTTTGTGTACCTCGTTGTCTTTCTTTAAGCATCTTCGCTTCTGTTTGCTAAATATATATATAGGAGACAAAAATAACTGGTAATTTCGACGCTGTTGCAAGCGCCATGATCGCGGGTTGGCTCTATCGGGCGCTCAAAATAAATAAGTATGGGTGGTATTTCATACTTTAACTGTAAATCCCCTTTTTTCAATCAAAATATTCGAAATTACCACCAAAAATACTGAATTGCACACTAAATTTGCTCAGCAAATAAATCAATTATGCTATTCGGTTAGATCTTTAAAGCTTAAGTGTTTTACCTACTGAATGACTATCTGTTAACTAAAAGTAAATCTAAAACTAACCACCAGATTTAGTAAATGATCACCAAAAATACTAAATGATCACCAAAATTAAATCTCTATTGTAGTGTGGAAACTCGAAACTGTCTAAACGGTTTTAAGGAACCTAACTAACCTAACCTCGGGGTGCCCTAAGTTCCCTATCGTTGCAGATCGTTCAACACCGCGACTTCGACTTGCAGTCCGAAACTCGACAAAAATTTGGTGACCAATTCAGTTGTAATATTGAATAATTTGTGTGCAAATCAGTATTTTTGTTTTACGCAGTAGGTTATTAGTGGAGAAATTTTGTTTGCTTAAATTTCTAAATAGAGGTGCAGTTAAAAATTCCCCAATAACTATCACGGAAGATATACCGTAAGGGGCAATATAAGTTTGCAAAAGCAGTGTTCAGTACTACCGGTTTTGAAAACCTTTAATATTTTGTAATCCCTCCCGCATCATCAAAATACTGCTTTTGTAGTTATTCAAATAATTAAGAAGAGACGAAAATCAATGTCCATTTTGAAACATAGGTGTTGCATGGCGGAAATATTATTATGTAGGAAAAAAGTGACAGCATCCGGTCAGACTGGAAACCGACCCTCATCATCATTATCGGCCTTTTACCAATTACGTTGGGGTTGACTTTCAGTCTAACCGAATGCAGCTGAATACCAGTATTTTACATGAAGCGACTGCCTATCTGACCTCTACAACCCAGTTAGTACTGGCTATAATAATACGATACCCCTTGGTAAAACTGGTGGTCTGAGTTCAGGGCCACTGACTACCTGACTACAAAGATCTGCAAATGACAGCCAGGACTCACGGCTTATAGTACTTTCCAAGGCATGGAGGAAACTCGGTATGTAATGGATGGTAACCCTTAGCAAACGCGGCTTCACCTGAAGATCGGATCAAGTGGCTGTTATTATTTCGCCACGAACAAATCAGGGAGCCTAAGCAGATGAGGAAAAAATGTGATATTTACTTCAAAGATCACATTCTAGAACGCACTAAGGCCAATCAAGCTATACAAAAACCAGTATAAGCGGATGAAAAAAAATAAATTAAAAAGCGTTTATTCGGGGTAACCAAAGCATTATAAAAAAATGGTTGTCTGTAAAGTCGGTATACGGACGATAATTTTACGTGATAACGTTATAAGAAAACATTGATGTAAAATTGCATACTTTTATGAATTGATTTGAATTATGATCACAATTTTGTATAATACATAGATGCGTAAACCGAACGCTTAGGCCGATCGTGCTTCTCTATCGCTTGATCCACGCTCTCGCTTGCACGCTCGGCTCAGGCGGAACGTGACACTTTTTCATGCGTGCAGCCGGCGTTCATCGATTTATAAGGCGTTATCACGTCAAAAATGTTTCTTCTGCCAAACCGTAAAACAGTTTGTTAGCAGACGTAGCTCCCATATACAATATTACCTATATTTTCATGTAACTACTCATAGGGATTTTCCATCAATAACAAGGATATATTAACCGCTAAACATTAATATAACTAACAAAAATATTTTTAAATAGCATAAAGGCTGACTCTGATCTCTCATTGTATGTTAAATCTACGCAAAACGAGGCCAAGTTATGCTGGAAATGCATAGGTTGATGTGTTGCCGTATGTACAGGAAAGTCAACACAAATATCCTCTAAATATGAGACATTTTGACTTAACAGGACAAACTTGTTTTGAAATCAAAATCCCACACAAGTCCTCTGATTCATTCTAAATGTTATTTTATTTTCAAAATGTTAATAAACAAAGGTTGAGTGAGTCAGTCTGTGACTCGTTTCACTTTAGTTTGTACCAACTACTTATAGGACCCTAATACGTAAAACTCCGTAGACTTCCTGGACTAGGATTATCTATAGCTAAAAACGATGAAACAAAAATAATTTAACTATATTTTTTAAGGTCATCGACCACACTTGTGACATGTACAGTATAAAACAATACCTTTGTGAATTTTCACAAAAGAGAAGTGATATCCTATCCTATCTTATCCTAATTTTATCCTAACTAATATTAGAAATGCGAAGGTAAGTTCGTTCGTTTGTTACCTTTTCACGCCTAAACCACTGAACCGATCATCCTGAAATTTTGCATATACGTTGTCAGCTGTACAGAAACGGACATAGGGTACTTTTCATCCCGAAAAAAAGTACTGTTCCCGAGGAAAACCACCTCATCGTGCTTATGATAATAGATGGCGCCACGTGTCTTTCGAATCATGATTGAATTAGATTATTATATAAACTTTGGTAGTGTGTTAAGAGTTTAATTGTCAAATTCAAAATTAACACAGGCCAAGCTACGAGCAAAAGTTAGTTTTAAATAATGAAAACATCTACAATACTTGCGGTCAGACCCCAGAAATCATTTTTGAGGTTATACACTTATAGTTCTTTTGGTACGTTAAGGAAAAATGATGTGAGTAAATTTTTACGATGCGCGCGCACACCGTCACGAAAAACCGACACCCTGAAGTTAGCTAGTCAACATAAACCCTGAAGTTAGCTAGTCAACATTTTAGTTTTATACGCCAAAGAAGTATAACTTCTGACTTGCGTACATATAAGCAGTACACACACACAATTTTTTTTTTCAAATATTGATATCACGGCTGATGACATTCATTTACCTTTGTCTCTGTATAACGCATTTTTAATTAGTGAATCATGTTAAAAAGTTTCACCTAATTATTATCAAAACAATACCGCACCATACGATGCCTCGTTCCATTGTACTGGCGCGAGAATGTTACTGTACTAGCGCACTCGCGCGCGAGTTACTTTCTCTGCATACTTAGATGTTAGCAATATTAGTCATTATTGTAATGTTTCGTAACTTACTGTGGTTAAATATTGACAGTTTGATGTCGTTGGAATGGTTTTCTGTTACAAATAATAAAATCAAGTATTTTATCTGTTTTTTTTTTTAATACTCGAAAACATTGAGCCGTTTGGGGTTGAAACACTAGGGCCATGGGGTCCACCTAGTCTTTCGGGACATCGCCAAGCGGTTGGTCGATTCTTCCCGTGACAATAGGACTGACCTATTTTATGATCAAAGAATCAGCATTGCCATCCAACATGGTAAAGCCAGCCTTTTGCGCACTATTCATGTTGACAGCGATGTGGACGAATTTTTGACGCGTAATGTTTTTTCTCTTTCGTATATGTACAGACGCCAGGTGGTCAAGCTACCCGAAACTGTCAGATTTTCCCAACCAACCTTGAACTTCACATACCTTGAGTTGAAAATCTATTAAAGAAATTTGACAGATTGTAGTAGCTTGAAGTGCTGCAGCCTATATATACATATTTTTATTATTAAGGTTTTGCATAGCTTCTATCGCGGGCCTTGAGCGTGGAGACCGAATCCAGAAATTCCGTAACGAAAATAACCTAACACGTAGTGTCAGATATTGACAAGCCTAGGTTATTATTTTTAATCTACTGCTGGAGCTAGGAGGTTAGGTTGTATAGGTTTTACCTATAAAAAATGCTATGCAATAGCTTTACCGCGGCAGTCTCCGAGTGCCACACGTCTTTTTATTTTAAGTTTAGTTATATGTAGGTGGATAATTATGTAAATTGGAAAAAAATAATTATATAAAGTGTAAGTTAAATACTCGATAGTTAATGTCGAGTTGGGAGCAGTCCAAAGGTGGTCCACTTAGATTGCACTTTAATCACTCTTGAAATCAGTCTCAATACTACAATCCCACTTCTGAGGAAATGTCTCCCCGATAGCCTTCCATTATTTTTACGTCGTTTGTAAGTTTTTTCCCAGAAACCAGCAATCACCTTCAGTGTGGTGTGTTTTCTGGCACGCACTACGTAACGTCTATCTATATGACCCATCGGTCTTGCTGCATTGCACAGGTCCACTTGAGGAACATGTGACTGTTCTGAAATTACCCTAAACTTTTTGTTAAATATTACAGGAGAACGCATAAACTTAAAGTAGGTCAGCCTTAGAAAAGTATTGGTTTCGAAATGTTTAAAGTGACTTGCTAGGTTTTAAACTGGTCACGAGGGAGTAAATGGTTAAAAGGAGCTCGTGGCTAAAACAATAACAGCCGGTCGGGTCGATCTTTAGGTTAAGCCGTGCTTGCCTAGGTTGGTCTGTGGATGGGTGACCACCCATTACATACCGAGTTTCCTCCGTGCCTCAGAAAGCACGTTAAGCCGTTGGTCCCGGCTGTCATTTGAAGATCTTTGACAGTCGTTAAAGTAGTCAGTGGCCTAAAAAGTCTGACAACCAGTCTTACCAAGGGGTATCGTATTTCCCAGTAGTAACTGGGTTGTGGAGGTCAGATAGGCAGTCGCTCCATGTAAAATACTGGTATTCAGCTGCATCCGGTTAGACTGGAAGCCGACCCCAACATAGTTGGGAAAAGGCTAGGCAGAATGATGATGAGGGAGTAAATGGTGCACTTACTAAGTTTCGATGCTTAAATATACCTGCTTTTATGAGAGTTTTCAACGCTGGTGTTTTTGTATTTTGTAGGAACTTATTAGGTTAGCAAGATTATGCAATAAAACGATTTTTGAAAAAAGTGTCCCTTACTAGGTTTTGAAATGGGACAGCCGTGTACTATGTAAGTGCGCCTCTGCCTAACCCTCCGGGGATTACGGACGTACCTAATGATACTTTATGTATTTGTAATAAGACATTCGTTGAAGAAGCAGGTTGGTTGACCTCAGGGTATGCTTATCGACCCATAACGCTACGCCAGTCTACAGAAGATATGTATTTGATTCGGGTTTGGTTGTTAAATGAACATGGTACGGGGAGCAAACAAATGTATGATGCCTGGCCCACTAGCGGTATTATTACAACATTGTGTAGTAAGAGAGTTCGTGTACTGGGTTTCAATTGAAGACTGAGTCCCACGAACTCGCGGTGTAAACGTTACGTATAAAGGGTGTAAAAAGACTCTTAACGAAGCCGAAAGGCACTGGTTCTCCGCGTCATTGCGATCATTTTTTTGTTCTAGATCATACCTTACCTTACCTACCTTCTAGTTACGGAGATATTGGTCAAAGTTTCAAGTTTTTTTTTAAGTACATTTTTTTAATGTATTTTTTTACTTAAGACACATTATTGTTTATTTATTTATTTCATATTTTCAGCCAAAAAAATAATCGTTTCCCAGAGCTATTTTTTGCGTAAAATTACTTAGTTTGATGTACATAAAGATTGGTTGACGGCTTCGTGAAGAGTCTGTTTACACCCTGTATAAAAGGTGTAAACGGACCCTTCACGAAGCCGTCAACCAAGCATTCTGTACATCAATCTAAGTAACTCTACGCAAAATTATTGCTGGTAGACTCCTTTTTTTTTGGGGTGAAATCACGGCTTTCCGCAGGACAATGTAGGGCACTCAAAACGTTGTGCTGATGGATAGATTGAATATTACGGAAGTATACAAAGTTAACTATTAACATTAAACACTTGAATTACAAAAAAAAAACTTCTGCAAATGATTCCCAGATATGGTTAAGAACAAAAAATGATCACAAAAACGTGGAGAACAAGTGCCTTTCCGCTTCATTAAGAGTATTTTTACACCCAATGGTGCCGATTCCCTTATTTACAAACTAAACCAAATTTAAGTTGAGTGCATCTTTTTCTTTCTATTTCATTATGAAAAGGAAAGAAGATAAATTTTAGTTTAGTCCTGTCAAATTAACCAGCGCCTGACACAAGTTTAGACGTGATTAAAAAGTTGACTACTAAAATTGCATCAAATTACGTCAGGTGCTATCTAACTTGACAGGACTAAACTAATATTTATCTTCTGTCCTTTTCATAATGAAATAGTAAGAAAAAGATGCACTCAACTTAAATTTAGTTTAGTTTATGAACAAGGGATTCGGCACCATTATACTTACGCACGATTTAGAATTTCATGAATATTCAAATCTCAACAGTTTGCACGAGCTAAAAATCGAACCTATGGGTCATGCTTAACATTCGCGACCAATAGACGACCGAGGCAAACAAATATTTATTTTATTCTTCTGGGACATACTAGAGAGGGTTTTCATGTTGCAAGGGAAGATTTTACACTCAGCAGATCGGTAAATCTAGCCAAACGCGGTCAGGCGTATCTTAGATTGCACGAAAGAGTCAATGACTTCTAGTCGTTCTCCTAACTGAAGTTGGATCTGATATCATCAGATGAAACTGAATATCAGCGAATAATACTATTTTTATACGGATATTCAATTAAATATTTTGTTAAATCGCAAATATGATGCTGCTAGATCCATAACAAACAAGAACAACGTTAAGAGAACCTTGTTCAGGCTTTCAGGAACTGAGGATGTGGAGGAGTGAAGAGCTGCCTGAAGTTGTTGCCTGAAGGGCTGCGGGACTGTTCGAAAGAGATACCGCGGCCCTGGAACACAAAGATCAAGGAAAGAACATGGATGGGTTTTACTCCGTACAAGTCTGACACACCCGCTCCGCCCAGAGCGGGAGGAGTCATTCGATGATTTCCCATCCGAAAAAAAAAGGCTTTGATCCTTTTTTATTGAAATAATTGGCTGATTACACCCGGTTTCTCTCAGAAATTCATCCATGAAAAAAAAATCAGCGGGTCCATACATTTTGAAGTGTAGGTATTGCACTTTTGTAGGAAACAACTGTTTTTTTTTAATAACCGATAACCTTCCGCGTCGCTGTTTCTTTACGCCTTGGTGCCGCTTGCTGTTCTCCTCACCGCTGTCACTGCGGTGAAGCTGTCAACAACCTCGGTCACCACGGCCTGTCATGCAGCCGAAGTGCGGGCCGTTTTGCACGGCACGCAAATATAAACGACATCATCCGACGAGCTCTTGTCACCGTCGGCGTCCCAGCTGCTTTACAACCAAATGGCTTGGCACGCGACGATGGCAAGAGACCGGACGGCATGTCCTTGTTTCCTTGGAAGATGGGTAGGCCTTTAGTGTGGGACGCAACATGCGTCGATACTCTTGAGCCATCCCATCTTCCAAGCTCATCGTGCTGTGCTGGTGCTGCCGCTGCGGCTGCAGAGAACCTCAAGCGGCGTAAATATAGAAACCATTGTGGTAACTATATTTTTGAGCCGTTTGGGGTTGAAACTCTAGGGCCGTGGGGTCCGAGTGCTCATAGCCTATTCAAAGAAATTTCGAAACGCCTAGTTGACGCTTCCCGAGACCCAAGGGCTGGCTTTTACTTTGGCCAGAGGCTAAGTGTTGCCATACAACGTGGCAACGCTGCCAGTCTCTTGGGCACATTACCAACTGACAGCGTTGAGGAGGAGTTTTTCGATGCCCTTTTATAGTTTGTTGTTAGTTTATTTATTTTAGTTTAATAGTTTTTAATTATTAATGTATATAGTTAGTTTAACCTAATAAATTTGTTGAAATAGATAACCGATGAAAAATTTCTATGTTACTCAGAATGATATACTGAATAAGTGGTAATAATTTTCGCGTCGGTGTCTCTTCGATCCCGTAGTGTCCGTGGCAATTTAAAACGTACCATCCGATTACTAAGTTCATCAACATCAGCCTATAATGTTCCCACTGCTGGGACACAGGCCTCCTCTCTATGAGAGGGAATGGGCTGATCCACCACGCGGGCCCAGTGCGGATTGGTAGATGCCACATGTTTTTGTGGTTCTAGGACATGCCGGTTTCCTCACGATGTTTTCCTTCACCGTTTTTTGAGAGCAGTGGTGATGAAATAAATTACACAAAGTAATGCGCCTGCCTGGGTTCGAACCCACGACTTACTGTTCGTAAGTCGGGGTCGGGCCACCGCTGCTCTCCTCCGATTACTAAGTTACGAACATACAATTTTTAATACCGTCCATTCATGAGTTCTTTTAATATGAGGGTGCAACAGGGCACGTAGGATATCTTCAGTTCATATCACTACATAGTATAAAACATAGTCGCTTCGCGCTGTCTGTTCTTCTGATGCTTAGATCTTTAACTACGCAACGGATTTTGATGCAGGTTTTTTTAATAGATAGAGTGATTCAAGAGGACGGTTTATATCTACACTGCACCCGTGCGAAGCCGGGGTGGGTGACTAGTTAATTATAAGGTCAGGTCAATGGCCTATTTTCTCAAGGTCCAAAAACCTATAATGCCTGCCATAACTATTTCCACAGCACCATTAATCAACTATTTATTCCATCTAAGGCACAAAGGTCTCAATACGCAATCAACTGTGACCGACCCAAGGTCCCAAATATTGCTTAAAACTTGATGACAATCAATACTTCGACATGAAGCTATCAACAACAACCAGTATAAGCTGACCTCTTCGTTGGCTTCCCATACGTCATCACTATGATCTCTTGTTTTATATGTTTTCTGTACAATGAGAAGTTAGCCTCTAAAGATCCCACTGCTGGGACACTTCGGCTTTCTGTCTATACGATGGAATATAGGGTGTAAACGGACACTTCACGAAGCCGTCAACCAAGCATTATGTACATCAAACTAAGTAACTTTACGCAAAAAATATTGCTGGGAAACGATATTTTTTTTGGGTGAAAAATCACGTTTTACGGTAGAACTCAATGTAACGCATTCAAACACTGTGATGATGGATGGATTAAATAGTACGGGGGCTGTGAAGGTGGCTTAGGAAACAAAAATACTTACATTAAAAACATGTATAAAAAAAAAACTTGTTAAAAAGTTGGAACTTTGACCCCCAATATCTCCGTAATTAGAAGGTTATCGGTTACTACTCCGTAACTAGAAGGTTATCGGTTACTCCGTAATTAGAAGGTTATCGTAATCACGGGGAGAACAAGTGCCTGTCGGCTTCGATATGAGTCTTTTTACACCCTTTATATGTATAGGACCCACTCGTAATACACCATGTGTATAATCCCAGTGCGGATTGGTAGGTGTCACATGTCATAATTTCAAATTTTCGATTTGATTCTGTTACTTTCAGAATTCTTTACGATGTTTTCTCTACCGTCTTGAGAGCTGGGATGATGAATGTATTCACATAAGGAAATTGCTTTTAAATGTATGAGACTGGGACAGTACCTGCCAGGGCTGCGGTACTGTTCGAAAGAGATACCGCGGCCCTGGAACACAAAGGACAAGGAAGGAACATGGATGGGTTTTAGTCAGTACAAGTCTGACACTCCCTTCCGCTCTGCCCAGAGCGGGAGAAGCCATTTGATGATTTACCATCAGAAAAAAAAACAGACTGGCACAGAAAGGTGATTGAAGAGGTCTATACCACGCAATGAGTCAATAAAGACTGTGGATAATGTTGATGAAAATACCTTTCTGGGTTCGAATTTACAATAAGTGCTGGCCGATTCTAACAGGGTACCAGTGTTTTCTTATCGTGTGGTTAGTGCCTAACCTGGTGTCAGAGTTTATATACCGCCCACGGGCCTCTGACTTGGCTTTGCATGCGGTCGAGAAATATCTCTCCGGCATGTTAGTTTCCTGACGATGTTTTCCTTCACCGAAGCATGTGATGATTACATAATACAATACGCACATGAATCCGAAAAATCGGAGGTGCGTGACTTGGGTTCAAACTCGAGACCTATAGCAGTGATAGTTTAGTGGAGTGACTGTCGGACTACCATGTCATAGGGTACCAGTACCATGCATTGAGAGGTTGGCTAATGCTGGCTAGATTAGTGACAACCAATATGCGCGGGTCCCGACCCTCTGACGTCACGCGTAAGCTTCTGCCGTGCATAAGCAAGTAGGCTTTATTGCGTCGAAGGCAACGCTTAATGTATTGTGTCTGGGTTACTTCATGACGGCAGTTTTATTTGCAACGTTTGGCTGAGTGCCGACAGTTGATATTACAATAGCATCTTCAATGTCCCTTACGACATTTCTCCACCGTCGTGACTGGAACTGGTAGGTCTACTAATTTGAGAGTATCAGGAAATCAGGACAGGATAATTTATTGCATTTTTTTTTTGGATGGGAAATCATCAAATAACTTCTCCCGCTCTGGGCAGAGCCGAAGGGAGTGTCAGGCTTGTACTGACTAAAACCCATCCATGTTCCTTCCTTGCCCTTTGTGTTCCAGGGCCGCGGTATCTCTTTCGAACAGTCCCGCAGCTCATAGACGATTTTGTGTTAGCCAGTAAAAAAGTAGTCCTCCCAACCGTTTTCAGTCACGATTACGGCGGTCAAGCTCTACGAATATTAGCCATCGACGTGGGATATATTATAGTGCACAAGTGTGTGCGCAGGCGCAGGTGCATCCAATCTCATAATCTAGGAGGGCAATCCTCCATTTATTGTAATTCTGTAACTACTAACGTTTTACTTGCGTGACTCATTTTGCATACAACTTGACACTGACTTGCCAATTGCGAAAAACGCAAGAAAATTTGAATTTCGCGGACTACCCTGACGCTTCCACTTTAAATCCGCAGCCTTACCACTTTGCGAACAAAACGGAACCCTAAAAACAGCTACGCTTACTGGCTAAACTATTTTAAAATTACACACATTACATTATTTTCATTATAATTAACTCCACAAATATTTAAACAATTCAGGTCACGAATAAATGTGTACAACTTGAATAGTTAATGAAGGTAGTGGGTACAGTCCCCAGCACATCAAGTACCACAAACTATCAAATGGTGGTGTTTTAACGCGAATGGATAAAATGGTGTATTCCCGCTGACCCCAATGCTTGGCCCCACTGGTGGGGTCAACGGGAAAAATCAAAACCGTCGTTTCGTTGACCCCACTACTCTACCCCGCTACATTGATGATTTGATTGTTGATTGAATCAACAATCAAATCAATCAATCAATTTGTTTGTTCATTGATTGTTGATTGATGGTATCAACTGGATTTTTTTACCTTTGCTTTGTTTTGTTTTTCTGTTTCTATGTTAATTACTGTACAATTACAGTAATGAACAATTTTAATTAACAACCGTTTTAATTAACTATAAATAAATAAATAATAAATATTGATCAGAAAAATGAAGGAATTAAACAAAAAAACTTAATGTCAATGGGAATTAATAGACATTCCGATCCATACAGTACGACAGCTCTGATCACGGTCTTATATATTTTCCCTGGCAACAAACAGAAATAAAGTTCCCCTTTGTTGCCAGTGAGGCATATAATAATAACACTTAGGTTCCCCAAAAAGTACCAGGCTGGCATGTGCTCAAGTTGGTATGCATTTTAATAATTCTGGGTTTAAGTACGGTCTTCTAGTAATAAATACCTTCTTGGATTCATGTAAGGAATGAGTAGGTACTGTTAACTGGTTGTAGAGGTTTTCCGTAGATGCAATCAAAGACACGTTCACCAGATATATTGTAATATAACAAGAAGAAATACATGAGCACAGCCATCAAAACGGTCACATTGACAAGTACAAAATAGTCATTCTAAATTCAACTTAACTACGACAGTAGTATAGATTCAAAACTGCACCAAGAAGGTCAACATTCAACAGGTACCCTACATAAGAGGAAGTTGCAAATTGAATATTAATATTCTATTACTTTGATGAAAGCGATTTGTTTTCTGTTTTTGCGCTCATACCATGATTTTTTATTATAATAAGTCTCTCCGTGAGGATTTGTAATTGGCTTTCTGGAGGCTACGGTTTCCTTTTTTGTTTGATTTTATTAGCTGTAAGTCCTCCATGTACTAAATAAATAAAGTCTGAAAGTGGCGCCGGTGACTGAAAAGTTGTGTGGTAATTGGTTGTCGTGGTATGGACATGTGATGCGGAGGAATGAGGAAAATGTTGAGTATGAATGTAGATGGCTATAAGAGTAGAGGGAAGACCAAAGAAAAGATGGATGGATTGCGTGAAGGTGATATAGCTAGAAAGGAGGTAACTGCTGAGATGACGAGTAATAGAGAAGTATGGCAGAAGATATGCTGCACCGACCGCAAATAAATTGGGATAAAGGCAGGAGAATGATGATGATGATGATGATTTTAAACCATAAAACGTTAAAAGTTAAGTTCAAAATCGAATAAGAAAGACAGTTGTGGTATGAACGACGATGATGAGGATTTTAAACTATAAAATGTTGATAGTTAAGTTCAAAACCGAATGAGAACATTTTAAAAGCTCACCAGAGCTAATACCAATTAACTACATGCGCTGGCGACTGTACGAAACGATCGACTGGTGTAACCTTAAGGACACTGTATGTTTGGGTTGCGGAGGTTGATTCGTGACATACTGACATACAGCCAAATGCAGACTAATTATATGTTGCAAATGTATGAACATTGATTGAGCAAAAGGAGTATGTAAAGATCGTAACACGTAGCGTTCTGTAATTTTTGCCCTCACCACTGACAAATGAGTTGAGTTAAGGAGGTTGTGGCTTAATAATAACAGCCGCTACAGTCAATCTATAGGTTAAGCCGTGCTTGCTCAGGTTGGTTCGTGGATGGGTGACCATCCATTACAAACAGAGTTTCCTCTGTGCCTCGGAAAGCACGTTAAGCCGTTCTTCTTCTTAACGTGTCTAAAAAAACCTAACTGGCGAAATGTGGGTGTATTATTAGGTACATCATAATCATGTTCCCACTGCTGGGACATAGGCCTCCTCTCTATGAGAGGGAATGGGCTATAATCCACCACGCGCCAGTGCGGATTGGTAGATGTCACATGTCTTCGAATTTTTGGTTCGAGGACATGCCGGTTTCCTCACGATGTTTTCCTTCACTGTTTTTGAGAGCAGTGGTGATGAAATAAATTACACAAAGTAATGCGCCTGCCTGAGTCCGAACCCACGACTTACTGTTCGTAAGTCGGGGTCGCTACCACTGGGCCACCGCTGCTCTCTATTAGGTACACTTCTGCATAATCCTTCGAGGATTACAGGCGAGATGTTATGTTATAAACGTGGTGGATTAGGTACATATATATAGGTAACATTATAGACCGATTATGCTAAGCTTATGCGTCTAGGCAGATACCTAAATAAACATGACGCTCAAAAAAGAACACCTATAAAATTATAAAGTACTAGCACTTCCCCCGTGACTTCGTTCGCAAAAATTGTGATAGCTCGGCTAATTTTCATGATATAAATATTATTTATAGCCTATGTTACTTCCTGATAATTTATCTTTATATTGGTGAAAAAATGATTAAAATCGGTCCTGTAGTTTTTGAGTTTATTCGTTACAAATATACTAATCTTTCTTCTATTTAATATTATTATAGTGCAGATATCACAACTTAGCACATTGCCTATTCAGAAGACCTCCGTTAGGATATTTTTTTCAACATTTTTTTTTGTGATAGGTATTCATGTACGTGGCTTACCAGCTAAGCTAAGCTAAGCATAGTCACAAATGATGACATTACGAACAATCTTTCTTTTGCCCTGCCAAAGAATCGAACCAACTGATCTATAAATCCTTACTTTAATAATTATTATTATAAATGCGAAAGTTTGTTTGTTACCTTTTCACGCCTAAACCACTGAAACGATCATCCTAAAATTTTGCATATACGTTTTCAGGTGTACAGAAACGGATACGTCTCATCCCGAAAAAAAATACTGTTCCCGAGGAAAACAATAATAACTTACTTATGATAATAGATGGCGCCACGTGTCTTTCGAATCAAGATTGAATTATATTATTACAAGCAGACTACAACGACGGCACGGTTGGCGCAGTGGCTGAGCGATTGACTGCTGCGCTGCGTGTCGCGGGTTCGATTTCCGCACGGAACAAATATTTGTATGGCCTACAGGTAGTTGTTCCGGGTCTGGCTGTTTGTGTATATGTGAGTTTAAATGTTTGTGAACGCACCCACGATACAGGAGAAATTCCTAGTGTGGCGCAACGTTTTAAAAAAAAAGAAAGAAAAAAGGAAAAAAAGGAACCCGAATTTAGTGTCAAATTCTAAATTAACGCGAGCGAAACCGCGGGCAAAAGCTAGTCAGTAATAATTTATGGAAAACCCGTGTTTTCTTAAAATTACGAAAGCGGTTACCGGTTTGTTTTAGAACCAACAGAGAAAAACGAGTTAGTATACAATATACGCAACACATGTAATTACCAAATAAAATTCTCTTTGAAGGCACGTTTACTTTGGTCGAGTAAATAGCCTCCAGTACTAGTGGTAGAGTGTTACAATTTTTTGCAAGCATAACTGGAAACAGCACACTGTGTTCTGTAATACAAATTACTGACGTTGTTTAAAAAGCCGTTAAGCTGCTGAAGTAGAACTGGACTGGCCACGTCTGCCGTATGCAGTATGAACTGTGAGCCAATATAGCCATTTTGTGGAGCCCTGACACAGCCAGGTGTCGCGGTAGACCTCACAAAAGGCAGGACGAACTGGACAAAACCAACGACCAGTGGCCAAAGTCATGAGGAGAGGCCTTTGCTCAGCAGTGGGATAGCGCGGATTAACAGTAGCAGAAATAAAAGTGTTTGTAGCACTTTTGCTTGCGAGGAATTCGAAAATACCGAAACAATTTTTCTAAATGATTAACATATTATTCCTTAACCCTCCCCTAAGACGACCCACTGACCATGCGTTTTCATCTTAATAATATTTCAAGGTTTCTGTCACTAAAAACCTTATTAATTACATTTGTAATCAAAAACGTCTTCCTTAGTATAAACTGATTGAATGGTTTTTACATTCGATTAATTTATGAATAATGCGGGCTTTAAAATACCGATAGTTGACTTCACTAATCTACTGTACTAGCATTAGTACTAGACGAGTTACTGTACCTATGTAAACGGACCACGATACTCCGGGAAAGCGCTAAGAAGAAAAAGTAGACATAGCATTGACACGCTAACATTATTTCCACACTTTTTTCGTCTTGAAACCGCAAATCAAGATAGAATAAAATGCTTCTAAATGACTTAAATAATTACACCTGACGTTGCTCTTATAATCCGTTCCATACAATTAGAAATGACTAGTTTTCTTTAAAATACATTAATGCCAGTCCATGGCGGATTATACACGCAGGATACATGTAGTAAAAACATATTTTTGAAAATACTATAATAATTGTACCATGCTTTAAAGTACCTAAATAATAATAAATTATTCTGCTGATACCACAATCATATCGTCGTTATTTCAGAATAAAAATACACAATATGGCGACCGAAAACAAGTTTTATATAAAATTTTAAAAACACCTTTCACTTTACCTGCCAAGGTTTGTCCGGAGACAGCCATAGCGACCGCAACAAAGACTATTAAACACAGAACTTTCATTTTTAACTTAAATACACTTTTAGTATCACATAAAACTATTTTATTCTAACTTAAAACGTTAATTTAAAACTTTGACTAAAGTTTAAAGAGTTTCTTTTTTAAAATTCAAAATGTCACGGCGATGGCGCGACGCATGCGCGCTCGCAGTTAATGGTGAGTGGGGCGTTGGTGTTGCCAGACTAGACTGAGGAAATCCAGTTATGGGTATTTAAGTTACAACTTTTTACATTCTGTTTGGATTACAGGATGTCTTTTACACACAACTTGCTTTGAGACATTTCTTAAGTGAATAAAAAATAGGCCATTCATTTTGATCTGTTTTTTTTGAAGTAATACTTCTTTTGGCGCGTTAGGGAAAAATGATGAGAATATTTTTTTACGATGCGCGCGCACACCGTCACGAAAAACCGACAACCTGAAGTTAGCTAATCAAGAAACACCCTGAAGTTACCTAGTCAACATTTTAGTTGTATACGCCAAAGAAATATAACTTTTTACGTGCGTAATAAGTATCAAGCTGTACTCCATAATTACGTATTACCTTTTGCGATTTCGTACGCGTGGTACTTAGAATCCAGATATTTTACTTTTTTTTTGTGAAAAAATGTAGCCGATATTTTAAGTAAAGCATCTAGCATCGCTCACAAAACGTCAGAAGTCCGCAATTGGGGTCTGCCAACGAGTTATGGAGTGAAGTATACTGGGTGTCAAACTTACGGACCGCATCAAAAACTCCATACTTCGCTCAAAAACCCAAATAGCTGATGCTGGCCTTACAGCTGCTAGGTTGAAGTGGAACTAGGCTGGTCACGTCTGCCGCACGTCGGAGGAGCAATGGGCAAAAATTACCACTCAGTGGATACCAAATGGCAGGAAACGATAACGCGGCAGGCCTAAAAGGAGATGGCGGGACGAGCTGGACTCTTTCGCGAAATGTGGAAGGAGGGAAGGGAGGCCTTTGCCCTGCAGTGGGACAACTTAGGCTTATAATAATAATAATAATAATCTAGCAGCCGAGCGGTGAAGACTGCGTTCAAATCCATACAGTAGTTTTTAGGTGATGCGCGTATAAACATACAGACAGAAAGATAGACAAAAATTATGTTGTTTTGGAGTCTGTTGCTCTAATAAAACATAAAACCGCAATTTTTTTACAATTTTTCTTTCTACAGACATCGGCCTGTTACAATTGTAATATATTATATGTATGATGACTAAGATGGTAAGTACCAACCCTGAATGAGTGGGCTAAGCGAGAATGAGGATAAAAATTATGCAATGGAGTGGATATTTTATTTCATTATGGATAAAAGTAACTATATACATTAATAATTAAAAACTATAAAATAAACTAAACTAAATAAACTAACAAAAGACTATAAAAGTGCATCGAAAAACTCCTCCTCAACGCTGTCAGCTGGTAATGTGCCCAAGAGACTAATGGCGGTGCCACGTTGTGTGGCAAAACTTAGACAAGGTAAGAGCCAGCCCTTGGGTCACGGGAAGCGCCAACTAGGCGTTTCAAAATTTCCTTAAACAGGCTATGAACACTCGGACCCCACGGCCCCAAAGTTTCAACCCCAAACAAAGAAGATGCAATGGAGTAACTACCAGATGCCCATTTTTCATATATCCATATAAACTCACACCTTTTTCCCCATGGGGATAGGCAGAAACCGCAGAACCACCTGCTACGTTCCTTACATACTCCTCTTGCCACGCACACCGGTTGCGAGTACTACGCACCTTACCTTTCTGAAGAACCTTACGAAAAACCGCCCAATTCAATGACTAGAAAAAAAACAGGATAAAGTTCAAAAAAGGCCAGACAAAAGATTTTAATTTCATTAACAAAATCCCAACAAATAGTCGTTCTTCAGGGAAAATAACATTACATGGCAACACCATTTTTGGTCAGACTGTCACGTCAAATAGATACAGTCGCTTTAAAAGTTTATTCAAAAAATAAACGTAACACACCAGTAATAAGACTCAATTTCAATATTACGTAGCAACAATACATTCACATTGTCACTATGTAAGTGATTAGGAAGAAGGTTCATTACGAATTATATTGAAATAGTTAATTAATGATGGGTAACTATGTTCCTAATTAGATACTTACTAGCGTTTGCCCGCGGCTTCGCTCGTGTTAATTTAGAATTAGACAGTCAATTCGGGTTGTACTCACTAAATCATGATTCGAAAGACACGTAGCGCCTTCTATTTTCATAAGGACGTTATTGTAATTTTCCTCGGGTACAGTACTTTTTTTCGGGATGTAAAGTACTCTATGTCCGTTTGTGTACACCTGACAACGTATGGAACATTTCGGGATGATCGGTTCTGTTGGTTTAGGCGTGAAAAGGTAACAAACAAACTTACTTTCCCATTAATAATATTATAAGTTTGGATTAGAATGTATGTAGTTCAATTTCAAAAATATGATTTTTAACTATTTTAATCTTCATAGTTACATTGAGTCTCGTTCGCCATACTTCAAACATGCGAAAGACGAAATACGAATGTACAGACGCCAGAAGGTCAACCTTCCCGAAACTGTCAGATTTTCCCAATAAACCTTGAACCTAATGCTAAAGAAATAAAGTTGAAAAACTATTAAAGAAATCTGACAGATTACAGTAGTAGCTTGATGTGCTGGCATCTGTACCTAGTGTGTACTCTATGTCCGTTTCTGTACACCTGACAACGTATAGAACATTTTGGGATGATCGGTTCAGAGGTTTAGGCGTGAAAAGGTCCCAAACAAAAAAACAAACAAACTTACTTTACCATTTATAATATTATGTTAGGATTAGGATTATTGTAGAAAATAACGAGAGCTCAACGGCTAAAGCTTCGAATTGGCAAAAAGGAGATCACGAGTTCGATCCTGGTTTTTGTTTCGTATTATTGACGAGAACCTACTACAGTCGAGAATGTTTAGATACAAAAACGGCGTCAAAATATCAAAACTGCCAAATATTGATTAACGTGGTGTTAGAACTTAAAAGACACTATGTTAAAGTCTTAATAACATTAGATTCAACAATAATCATGAAATCTCGCCGAGCTACACACATTTGTAACTTATTCATAACTTGAAACGTGTCTAAAAAAATAAAAATTCTACATCGTCACTTATAAAACGTCGAGAAAAGGTGCACGGTTTGGGTTAGTCGTTTCCTATGGAGAAGAACCGGCAAGAAACTCCATGGTTACTCTTTTAAAAAGATTTGGTTTTATTTTAAAATCTTTTTTAACACCGTAAATATGTATATAATCTCAACATGAATGATGTAACCAAGATTTTGTAACAATATTTTGATTTATAAGAGTGTCCATGAAGTTTCTTGCCCATTCTTCTCCATAGAGATCTACGCTTTAGAATGGGCAACTACAGTACTTTCACAAGTTATTATGCCTTGTGCCTGTGACTGTAGCTTAGCTTTTTTTTTGTTGTTTTTTGACATTCAAAAGTGCCTGTAATGGTCTAATGGAAATAAATGCTCTGAATTTGGTGTTTTGAATATTATCATGTTACAGCATTAACTTATGTATGGGGTACAGCGTAGGCTTAATACTTCTGGTACTTCTCTGTACAGTGTCCACAAACTGACCGTTACCTTCACAGAATGTCAAACTTCGTAGCCGGCTGGGAAATACGGTTGAATGATAATTTTGGAGCTCTTTTTGTTTTAAATCACGCTCTATACTTTACGGGGTGGTCAGAAGCATCCTGTGGATGCCATGTTATAATTGGGAGCAGTGGTTTGGAACGAAAGGGGTTTTAGTTTAGTAGTTTTTGAAGTGATCTAGACCACACCTTATAGTATTCTGCTATAAAGTAGATACGATAAAAAATAAATATACGTACAATTTACAGACCATGTGTCCTTCGTTTCATTTTGATCATAAATATGCCTTCTGTGGTGACAGAAAATAGGTATAAATCACGGCATTCATCATCCATGCAATTCGATTAATTTATTTCCAGTTTAAAATTGTAATTTGAGCACTTTTATAAACTTTAAATAATATTTTTCACTAATGACAAGCAACGTCAAGCTGTCAAGCTTATTTATTCTTTCTTTACTTTTTTCTATATCGGCCTGTTAAATGAAGGTAGTATTAGGATGTATTACTAAAAATGATTTATATCGTTTTGGCTAGTTTAAATCTAGTTTTTATATTGTATTACGTTTGTATACTGATTAATAGAATACTAAATGTTAATTTTAAAATTCATAACGCACTCTTGGATTGTGAGGTTTTATACATCTTGGCCTACACCTGGCAGGTCAGACGAATTTTGGCTACAACAAATATAATCGTAAAGTGAGGCAAATAGTTCTGGAACACTAAAAGAGTTCCCTATAAAAGAAGCCGCTTACGTACTACAACCAGTTTACGACGAAATTTCAGTAGCGACTAGTACAGTGCAGTCCACTCCACTAAAAGTGGAGTAGTGCAAGTGTCAAGTGGTAGGGCGCCGACGCTCTGACGTGTCTGACGGGTTTAGCTAAACGGACTCGCCCGGAAACTCCACTCCTAGTTCTGAGACTGCCTGCCACCAGAACAGCCAGGACTGACCTGACGCCTGTTCGGTGGAGCCGCAGGACCAGGTGCTCCAAGGGTCTACCCCCTTCGGAAAACAGCAAGTAGAATTTTTCCACCTACTACCCCAAGTTCTTGAGTGCGTGTAGTTAGGTGTGTGTTTTTATCTTAACTTTATTTCATATCTTCCCTCTTTATTAATTATTAAATTTAATTGTACTGTCTACCGTCTACTTTTATTTATTTGGAATAGTAGACATGACAACCTTCTATATCAAAGAAAATTAAAATGAAAATGTTTTAAAATCAACAAAAAGGAAAATATAAGAAATAGTAGCCCACCAGTTTCGGGAACAGGGTCCAAGCTACCGGCGCGGTAAGGGCTATTTATATTATTATAAATGCGTTTGTTACCTTTACACGCCTAAGCCACTGAACCGATCATCCCGAAATTTTGCATATGCATTGTCAGGTGTACAGAAACGGACATAGGGTACCTTTTATCCGAAATAAAAACTTATGTTTCAAAAGAAAACAACAATAACGTCCTTATGCTAATAGATAGCGCTACGTGTCTTTCGAATCATGATGAATTATATTATTACAAGCACAGTACAACCCGAATTGATTGTCAAATTCTAAATTTATGCGAGCGAAGCCGCGGGCAAAAGCTAGTATTTACGCGTCTGAAGGTCGCGGAAAACAGCTACTTAGTTTATAAGTTCCTTTTTCGTTTACATACCTTCTATGGATGCTGCTTGTTCGATATAAACGTATTTTTGAAGTGAAAACTTCTTTAGCGACGTTGTGCACTTTTTGGGATGGGTAAAAACTGTTAAATTCGCGTCAGATCGTCAGATCGAATCGGCGGCGCAGGGCGCTTGCGCGAGTGTGCATATAGTTTAAGCTAGACGGCGTTGTTTCAAGTTTTTTTTACGGCAGTGACATTTTTCGTTCTTGCAGAAAGCTATTGAAATTTCTGATATTTAAGCTAAATGGCATTGTTTCAAGTTTTTACTTCTGCTGGCACTCCCGGAGTGCAACCCGTTTTTTTATACCGACTTTCAAAGAGGCTTCAAAAAGGACTTCCCTAGCAAAGCGATAAATCCAGACTTCAGGTTACGACACTACATTTCTCTAATTAATGAATACACTAATTTTAGAAAGTCGTTTAAAGAAAAATACAGATTTTTTACCCGGTTAAAGGCATCAGCAAAATGTGAAATGGTACATTATTCACCTCTGCTTACTCTTAACGGGTATACAGGCGTGAAGTTATATTCAATATCTGAAAGTCATAAACCCTAGGTAATAGTACATCTGAGCAACGCTTCACATTCTTGAGAAATGAATAAATTCCAACAGACAGGATATTTTCTGCATTGGAATTTAATAATATGTTACCTTTTATGAACATCCTTAGGTAGAGTGCGTTTCTTGTTGATATCTGCTGCAGGTGGGTTGTGACTTATCAATCTTTTGACTTTATAGAAAAACACGCTATATGTACAGACGCCAGCAGGTCAAGCTTCCCGAAACTGTCAGATTTTCCCAATTAACCTTCGACCTAAAGCTTTGACATTAAAGTCGAAAATCTATTAAAGAAATCTGACAGATTGTAGTAGCTTGATGTGCTGGCGTCTGTACATTCGTATTTCATCTTTCGTATATTTAAGGTATAGCGAACGAGACTCAATGTATGAAGATTAAAATAGTAAAAAATCTTGTTATTGTAATTGAACTACATCCTAAATTATATTTTTATATTTAAGATTAATTAATTATATTCATTTTCTATATATATAAAAATCAATTGCTGTTCGTTAGTCTGGCTAAAACTCGAGAACGGCTGGACCGATTTATAAAAGTAGCCTAAGTTAGACCTTATAACATTAACAATCGGCCAGTAAAATTACCGTCAAAATCAGTCCAGCTGTTTCGAAGATTAACCGGAACAAACAGACTGATGTGTGTAAAAATAGAAAAAAATGTGTGTTTTTTTTGCATTCGGTATATATATTTTCGGTATATGTGTTTTTTTTTTTTACTTAGTATATTTTCGTCTGCATTCGGTAAAAAGCTGTTATTTTGAAACAAACATACACTTCAATTTTATTTACTTGTATATAGATTACAGTCCCTATCCCGTATTTATATTTTTAATTACGCCAGCTCAGAACAGATTGTCTGAATACAAATAAAAACAAAAGCCGGTCGTTGTAGTGTATTTGTTGTACAAATTGAGACATAAGATGTTTGCTACCTGAGCGCTGGGAAATCATTTGTAAATTGAGGTTGATGTTAAAACTGCCACAAATTAAAAACAAAAAAATATGGTTGTCTGTAAAGTTGGTTTACGGATGATAATTTTACATAATAACGTCATAAGAAAACATTGATGAAAAATTACTTATTAATTATTGACTTTTATGAATTGAATTGAATTATTATCACTGAATCATCATTATTTTGTATAATACATAGATGCGTCACAAGCGGAACGCTTAGGTCGATCGTGCCTCTCTATCGCTTGTTCCGCGCTCTCGCTTGTACATACTCGGCTCAGGCGAAACGTGACACTTTTTCGTGCGTAGAGCCTTGGTAAGGCTGAGTTTTTTGGGCCACTACCTGTAACGACTGTCAAAGCTCTACAAATGACAGCCGGGACCAACGGCTTAACGTACTTTGCGAGGCACGGAGGAAACTTAAGTAAGGGTGGTCACCCATCCACTGAACAACGTAGGCAAGCACGGCTTAATCTAAAGATCGACTCGAGCGGCTGTTGTTATTTAGCCACAAGTTCTCCCTTCATTTCTATTCCAAGTACTTATTTATAATTAAATTCATCCCTTTACCATAAGAACTTTGTCAGAATAATTTAAAGTGTGAATAATGACCCCTTTTCCAAAAAAATAGCCAAAGTTACTCCTTATAACATCAGCTATCTGCCAGTAAAAGTCCCGTCAAAATCGGTCCAGCCGTCTCCGAGATTAGCCGGGAAAAACAGACGGACACACAGACAAAAATAAATGTTTTTTTGTTAAAAGTACCATATATACTTTCAAATATATATTTTTAAAATTACAAACAAACACTCCCATTTTATTTATTTGTGTAGATGTATAGATAGAATCTTCATTCAGATAAAACCTCCAGCTTTGGAAAAGCCACTCTTTTAATATCACTTAATTTAAATTACATCCCCACACTATAGTATTTTCCCAACTAATGTGTAACAACCTCTATTTCTTGTACAGTGTCGTTCCAGCATTTATATTAACGCCACAAATAAAACGGGAGTGGGCAGTGTATATCTGTAGCACAAATTAAGATGGAGAGTGTTGTCAGTTGGCGATCTTAGGGGCTTATCCTTATTGCTCCAATTTTGGGTCTATGCTTCACTGAGAGCTATGATAGGCAAGTATAGTTTATAACGAGGCTGCTCAACCATCAGAAATTTTTCAATAACAGCCAGTCTGGATTTAGCATTATAATCTTATATTTTATATTATATTATTAATATTATTTTTTTATATTATTATTTTCTTTTATTTTTTATTATTTTTTTATATGAGAGGAAATGGGCCACCCACCACGCGTGCGGGTCGATAGTTGTCACAAGTCTTCGAATTTTTAGTTCTAGGACATCCTCAAGATGTTTTCCTTCACCGTTTTGAGAGCAGTGGTGATCCGGGTATGACTGTTTTTATTTACAAAAACGTTGCGATACAGGAGAAATTCCTTGTGTGGACACTAGGAATTTTTCCTGTATCGTGAGTGCGTTCACAAATATTTAAACTGACATACACGAACGGCCAGACCCTCACAAAACGAAAACAATTAGCTGTTTCATAAATTTATGACCCCATAACTCAACAAAATATTGTGAAAAGCAGATTCTCTTATCAAGATCCAAGGTATAGAGACAATGAACAGTTTCTACATTTCAAGTTGGACGATAAAGTCGACTTATTTACAAATGTCTCCTTTTACTTTTTTATCAGAAATTGCCATTCCATGATCCACATCAGGGATTCCCAAACTATTTTGGGCAAGAGACCGCCTTTCCAAAATGAACTGATACCTCAGACCCCCAAAGCCAAATAACTTTGAAAATCTTGTCTCTAGTTTTTTCCTATTGATACAAAACAAATACTTACCAATTTAAAAACTTTGCATTTGGTTAAGTGACATCACATCATTTTCTCATCAAAATTGAACATAGTAAATAGACATCATCATCATCATCATTTCAGCCAAAAGACGTCCACTGCTGGACATAGGCCTCCCCCAAGGTAGCCACATTGACCGGTCCCATGCGACTCGCATCCAGCGGATCCCCGCAACCCTCACCAGGTCATCAGTCCACCTAGTGGGAGGCCTTCCAACGCAACGTCTTCCGGTTCGTGGTCGCCACTCCAGAACTTTTTAACCCCATCTGCCCATTAAGTTTGGCAATTCTTCGGGTTACGTCGGTAACTTTGGTTATCTTGCGGATGTCCTCATTTCTGATTTGATCACGGAAGGAAATAGACATAAAATTCAGTAAATATCCTAATTTGTGAATGAGTTGAGTTTTTTTAAAGTACAACAATGATACAGACCTAATTCCTAAAATATTGGTCATTCTTATAACAAGTTGGTAAACGTAACACAACTTACATAGTATCTTGAAAATTTCAAATAAGAACTTGTGCCAATTAATATAGGTCGATTTTAAGACCTCGTCGACCCCCAAAATCAGTATTCGTTCATGTCGACCCCTGGGAAACCTGTGAAACTTTGAGAATCCCTGATCTATATTTTTATTCATCTCACAATTCATGGAAAAAAATGTGAATCACACACATAATAAACGCATACGTCATCATAATTGTATGTTATCCCCCATCCATGATAATATATGGCTCATGTAAAAATGATAACCTAACGCGATAATTGATAGCGTCGCGATGCCCACGCAGTGTGCACACCGCCTTATCTGCGAGAGTGAATGAAACGGGGTGAAGTGGAGCTGTTGTGTAGAGGCATGGTTCTGTAGCAGTATGACCAAACAATAGTTAATATAATACATTACCAAAAATACTTAAAACATTAAATTATAAATTATTTAAAATTCAATTATATAAATGGCTCAATAACAATAATTTCTCTTGAGGAGGTTCCTTTCTCAGAGCCCTGACCACTGGTAGAGCGGACCCTGTTCCCAATGCTGATGGGCTACTATTTTTTATATTTTTAAATGTTTTTTATATTGTTTTATATTTGAATATTTAAAAATGTAAAATAATATGTGTAAAAATAAATAAAGGAAATAATTTCTATAGTATTAATGATTTTTTTAATATTTATTCAATGTAATAATGTATTTAAATGTCACAATGTATTGTATTGTGTTTATAAGGAAGTTTGCACATGCTTTCGATTCGATCTAATATTTTTTTAAACCTTATACACCATGATTGTTTTAAGCAAATAAAATATCTTATCATATCTTAAAAAAATGCTGAATAGCACTCAATACTCTCTGAATAGTGCTCTTGTCCCATGTAATTTGGGGTCGTCGCATCACGTTTTTTTCTTCCATTCTCCTCTGTCAACCGTCACGCTATCATTTACTCCTTTTTCCCTCTTTTCTGTGGTCTTCCTCTCCCTCTCCAGCCATCGACATTCATATTCGTCGCTCTTTTAGTCAAATGTGTTTCATCCTTCCTCATCAGATAGACACAAGACAGACGACTCCCGTTCCCTGTCCAATTGAGTATGTGAAGTGGTGTCATACATTTTTTCAACAACCTTTACTATAATAATAATAATAAAAACATTTATTTATCTCCACAAATTACATTGTTATGTTAGACATTTTGGGTTGACAGATTGTTTGGCAGAAGGTTGTAATTTGTGGGAGATCTGGAGTCTAAACTAAGCCTAGGCCTGTATTTTAGAACTCCAGGCCCCTCATTACATCATAAATAGTATTGTCAACGTGGAAATTGTGCGAAATTGGTGACGGTGTGTATATCTATGTGTCGGTGTGTGTGTGTGTGTGTGGGTGTGTGTGTGTATGTGTGTGTGTGTGTGTGTGTGTATATATAATATATGTATGTAGACATTTATTACACAGTAAGTATTTTATTAATTGAAATATATATATATTTATACATAGGAATATATACGATAATATGACTATAATCTTACCTAAAAATATGTGTAAGTAAGTATGGACTGCCTTACTTGGCTTTACTATCCCACTGCTGGGCAAAGGCCTCCCCCAATTCCTTCCACGTGCTCTTTACCCGTGCCTCCTCGAACCAGCCCTCGCAGTACGCGTCCATTTCGTCACGCCATACATACATATCGTAAATAAAATAATATAAGGTGCCTTGTAAACATGGAAATAAAGCATTATATTATATATTATATTATTATATAAATAAGTCGAAAATCAATACATGTAATTTCATCTCTATCATAATTATGAAGAGATCAAAATATTACAGTAGTTCTACTGCTATCCGAATCCTGTGTTTGAAAGTATAAAATTTTTTATTTTGCTTTCTGAAATATTGTGATTATAAGATGCTTTTTGACATTGTAATTCGTTTATTGTTAGATTTAAGCGTTTCGGTAAGAAAATGGAAGCTTAGAAAGTATTTCTGAATAAATAATGCAAGCACCCTATAGCAAGCATGGTTTTTCTACCCCACGTACGGATCCCCGCCAATAATGTACGCGCGACTAGAGGTGTTGTGATTTCAGTCGCGTTTGGGATTGCTTGCCGGTGCCAGCGTCCACGTGCAACTGTTGGGATAAATTGTATTATCTAACTTATTTAGTTCAGTTCCTCAGGAAGAGTATCGGATTTAATAGGGTAAGTTACTAGAAAATAGCTAGTTTTAATGTTATTTATTTCTGTAAGTTGGCTTGTCAGTGGCCCGAAAGTATGACAACCAGTCTTACCAAGGGGTATCGTATTACCCAGTACTAACTGGGTTGTGGAGGTCAGATAGGCAGCCGTTTCATGTAAATTACTGGTATTCAGCTGCATCTGGTTAGAATGGAAGCCGACCCCAACATAGTTGGGAAAAGGCTAGGCAGATGATGGATCCCCGACGGATTAGGCAGAAGAATACCCATAGTGCACCCACATTTGCTATTGTTTAGTTAATCAAAACAAAAACTTATCGGATTTACTGCCTCGTTGGTCGAGTGGTCGCAAACGCGACTGCTGAGCATGAGGTCGATTCCCTAGTCAGGCAAAATGTTATCTGATTTTTCCATCAGGAATTTCTGAGTAGCAGTCACAGAGTCTAGATCTGTGTCCGGTTGATGGCAATTAGCTCGCCCCGACATAGAACTTTAACAAAACTGACGAAATGTACCTGTACTTTTAGATAAACCTCTTTATTTATTTTTTCGGATGGGAAATCATCAAATGACTTCTCCCGCTCTAGGCGGAGCGGAAGGGAGTGTCAGACTTGTACTGGCATCATCAACACCCATCCATGTTCCTTCCTTGCCCTTTGTGTTCCAGGGCCGCGGTAGGTATCTCTTTCAAACAGTCCCGCAGCCCTGGCAGACTTTAGATACACCTCTGCCTTACCCTTCGGGGATTACAGGTGTGATGTTATGTCATTTGATGAGTATGTAAAGATCATGGTGGCGTTCTACAGTTTTTGCTTACCCCAAAAAGCAATATAATATATTCTTACCAATTCGCATCTAAAATTCTATTCAGACGGCTCCCACTGGTTCTATTTTGGTCCATTCAGCAGAAATATGAGATTTGTACCTTTGGCTTTTAATTTATAAATTCGTACTCATATTTATTACAATTTATTAAAGAATGGATTTCCTGAAACGTCTAATTCTATTTTCATTTATGAATCATTTCGAGTTGGCGTTTTTACAGACTTATTCATTTTACGTTCATTATATTTAGGGTTTCGTACCTCGGTCAGCAAAATGGAACCCTTATTATAGGATTAGTTTCTTGTCCATCTGTTAAGACCCTTTTTCTCTCAGAATAGCGTGGAGGTATAAAGCTGAAATTAAGAGGAAGTGCGGGAGGTATTTGAAGAAACTATCGCTGTCGCTCTGCCAGCGTGATCTCGACATTGGTGCGATAAGGACAACTATAGTAAAAAGTCATAATTCGAGGTTTGGCTCTCGACTATTTCCTCCTCCAATATTCGACCAACTTAAAAGATATTTCATAAACTGAATAAGAAGGATAAGTACTGTGTCCCTATATTTTTCGTCTTTCATTAATAGTTCTCAAATTTGTACACTATGCCTCTCTTGACAGGCGATATAAATAGGCAGTTTTGAGCATTTTGTAAAGGTTCTAGTGCTTATACAGATTAAAAATAAAGAAAAAATAATAAAAATAATAATTAAAAATATTAATTATATATTTTATGAATTATATTATTATTTATATTATTTTATTTTCTTTTTTCTTTTTATTATTAATTTGATTAATAATATTTGTCAGTTTATAAATTGTTTGATAAAATTTCAAAGAGCTGTGGATTTTGTGATGATAATAAATAAATAAATGTATCATCAAAAAGGAAAACATAGGGACATAGAAGAGGTTGATATTTATTTGACTGTAGAAAATCATAGCTTCAAAGTCATAAACCAGAAATAAAACAGGCGAGAGCGTTTTATGGAGAAATAACCACCTGCATTTCCTCTTCATAACAAATACTCAGGTCTGCGGCCCCTTAGTGTAGGGAAAAAATACTCCAGATCCATCTTGTAAGTCAACGCGATCAACAGATACGACCGAATCAAAACCTATAAGGTACTTCCCGTTGACCTAGAACCATGAACTTTGGCAAGAAACAATGTCTTACAGCACATGTAAAGGAAAAAATCTGAAAACCGTTAATATGTAGTTTAATAACAAACATAACATCACGCCTGTAATCTCCGTAGGGCTAGGCAGAGGTGTACCTAATAGTACACCCACATTTCGCCAGTTATGTTTTTTTTTAAGTCCCATGTAATAGGGGGCGAGCCTATTGCCATCAACCGGGCACAAATCCAGACTCCGTGGCTGCTACTGAGAAAAACCCAATAGCACTTTGCCCGACCTGGGAATCGAACCCAGGACCTCATGCTCAGCAGTCGCGCTTGCGACCACTAGACCAACGAGGCAGTCCAAACGAAAACAAAACCAGCAGTTTAATAACAAAATACCTACTTATATAACAATTAACACGTGTTAGAAGTGAAACCTTCAAAAATGTTGGCTTCAAGATAAACACTGTTTAATGCTTCCTATGTCATTTTCTCTCACGTTAGATCTTTTGAATTTATGTGTGTGTCTCTTTTTACTGTCGCTTTTTTGTTTCATCGACTTTCAAATCACAATGATGCTAAAGAAGTTCTCACTTCAAAAACGGAACCCTCGGTGCGCGAGTTCAACTCACACTTGGCCGGTTTTCTTTGTTCTGCCTTCTGTTCTAAAAATGGTAATGGTCCCTTATATTTATCCGATTTCAAAAGAGAAGGTCGGCAAATCAACAGTATTTGAAGGATGCTCGGGCAAGAATGTTACTACCTACTTATTCAGGTACAAACAGTTGATTCGGCAATATTTGTTAAACAACTAAAGGATGATGTCCACCAACCGGCTCGCATCGCACCGGATCGAAACGGATTTTAAATCGTGTAATATACAGGGTGTTAAAGAAATTTCGTGCCATAGCTTCATGATGTGTTCAGTATCAATAAAGGAACAAGTAAAAAATAAAAAAGTACCTTTAAAAAAAGGAAAAAAAAACCGATAATTATCATAAGATTAACCTAATATAGTACCTAATAATTAAATAGCAATCGTTTAGAATTGATTAAAAAAATTCTTAAAATAGGTTTTCATTTTATTTAAATGCTAATTAATAATTTTGTAGCGTTACCTACCTATTATCTAAGCTGTGGCACGCAATTTCTTTAACACCCTGTATGGTACTTAAAGTCTAAGTCTTATGTATAACACAGCAGCTTGACCGCGGACGTCTTCTGCGACAGCGTAGCCGAAAGTATGTTGCAGCGCGCGATCGGCTCCGTTTGCCTATCATCGTATCCGATTGGTCCTTTCTGCTGTCAACACGGTAGGAATGAAACTTATATTTGTCTAGGCGCAGAACGGATACGAATGCAAGCGACGGTACGGAGCCAATTGTACGCGTCGGCCATCCTGCCGGACACGATCGGTTGTGTCATCCGTTCGTATCCTTTCCGATCCGATGCGAAGCGAGTCGGTTGGTGGAAATCATCCTTTAGCCGACCCAAGCAATTACGGGTCAGTTTCGGCTCGTGTCGATCGGGAAACTACGGTTGGCATCAGACTATCGCTGGATCGTCGGGTAGTTTAGGCTCAATTTAAACTAAGCTGAGTAGCTTTTCCCGAACATAGGTATGTCTACATTTTTTCATATTTGACTTTGCCGCCCGGGCGTGATGAATCAGGCCGAGCCCAAAGTTGGAACCTAATGGATGTAAAAATACCCTAAACGAAGCCGATAGGCAGTTTTCCTCCCCGTCATTCTGATCATTCTGGTGTTCTAGACCATACCTGGGAACCTTTTAGTTACTGAGATATTGGGGGTCAAAGTTCCACCTTTCAAACAAGTTTTTTTTTAAATATATTAAAAGTTTTTAATGTTGTAACTTTACTTTAAATACCTCCACGACCCCCGTACTATTCAATGGATCAATCAGCACAAAGCCCCAGGACAGGATAAAGAGTATCATCATCAGTATCATTTCAGCCGAAAGACGTCCACTGCTGGACATAGGCCTCTCCAAGTGTCACCACATTGACCGGTCCCATGCGACTCGGATCCAACGGATCCCCGCAACCTTCTCCAGGTCATCGGTCCACCTATTGGGAGGCCTTCCAATGCAACGTGTTCCGGTTCGCGGTCGCCACTCCAGAACTTTTCGGCCCCATCGGCCATCCGTTCTGCGAGCAATGTGCTGCCCACTGTCACTTTAAGCATAAAGAGAGATAAGAGTACCCTATGTGTTAATCCAGATTATAAAACTTCTGTGTGCCAAATTTCATCCAAATCGTTTTGCGTAAATGAGCAAACTATCTATTCATCCACGCTCACAAGCTTTCACATTTATAATACTCGTAGTAGTAAGATAATATGGATTATCTGTTTCTTCGTTCCTGATGAAAAAATCAAATGATATAACATAACATAACATCATGCCTGTAATCCCCGTAGGGTTAGGCAGACGCGTACCTAATTGTGGCACGTGGGCCTTAAGTTTTGAGAAGTGGACTGTATGAGAAATATTGAGGTTTTTAGAGATACCTAATAATTAATAATTCTGGTGTAAACTGACTGATATTCAGATCCTTGTCTAGAATAGGCAATTTGACTCCACTAACCTTTTGTTCACCCTAGTCCTGGATTGGATCAAGCTCGCTGATGCAGCTCGCTGATTCAGCTCGCTGCCGCGTGGTTGAATGTGACGTCACAATGGGCTTCTAGAAAGTCTCTCGGGATCCGAATTGTAAGCACACACAAATTATTGTCTACTATTGTTCTGATACGATCAGAAGGCACTATATCACAAAAGTAGACGAAAGGTCAGGGATTACAATGTGGTAATCAGCACATCGGCGAGCACGGCATCGCGATCCTGCTTCCCTTTCAGTAGTCGAACGTCGACTCAATTCAGCACTAAGATGGCTGCTCCTCGCCATCACTTCACCAGAGATGAGGGTAGAAGGCATAAAAATAATGACGCTTAAAACTACCTTAAACTAGACAAGGATCGAACACTAATAGTACACCTACATTTCGCCAGTTACGTTTTAAGTCCCATTTAATAGAGGGCGAGCTTACTGCCATCAACCGGCCACAAATCCACTGCTACTGAGAAAGTCCTGATGAAAAAACCCAATAGCACTTTGCCCGACCTGGGAATCGAACCCAGGACCTCATGCTCAGCAGTCGCGTTTGCGACCACGCGACCAATGAGGCAGTCAAAAAATAATAATATTATTTAATACCGGTCACCGTCGAAAAATTACCCGACAAAGGCCACATTGACAGGTACTTTTAACCGTATCAATGAAAAAGCAAAACACAGCACTCTGCTTTTCAATCTAATCGTTAAAACCGGTCCCTAATGAATCCTCTCTTATCTCATCGAAGTCCTCCACACTCTTCAGATTTCAGTAGATAATCCCACCTAGGTTCTGGTTTGTCCGATTTTTTTATTAAAATATCATGAAAACAACAACAATACTTTTATTTTATACATTTGCTAGCTGATGCACGCATCTTCACCTGCGTGGATATCAGTTATCGTGACCAAAACTAATCACAAAAGTAATCATGAAATTTATCCCGTTCCCGTTACAAAAACTTGACAAATTATATACTAAAACCTTCCTCGAGAACCATTTTATCTATTGGTGAAAACAGCATAAAAATTAGTGCAGTAGTTTTTGAGTTTATCGCGAACAGACAGATAGACGCGGCGGAGGAATTTGTTTTATAATATGTAGTGATAGTGATACATTTAAAGAGTTCAGTGACTACAAAAAAAACCAGCCCAGTCGAAGTCGCACATGAAGGGTTCCTAACCATCGTAGTAGGGGTAAGGGGAGCCCCCTTTTATTTTTAATTTTAGTGTTATTATTTGATGTTAAAGCGGCAACAGAAATACACATTCTGTGAAAATTTCAACTATCTACCTACATCATCATCAGATACAGATCATGAGATACAGTCTGCTGACAGACAGACGGACAGACAGCGGAGGCTGAGTAATAGGGTCCCGTTAAAAGAACGTACGAACCGTAAAAATAACTTTTCTGTAAGTTTCGGGTTTTTTGTCCGCACCATCCAAATGTAATGGTAACCCTAGTCCCAAGTGTTATCAGCACCTGATGAGTACTTATTTCTGCTGATAAAAATGTTATTTTAAAGGGATATCGGCAGATTGCGCGGTTTTTATTCATGTTGGGGAATGATTTGATTCTTTTCGGTATTGAATAAATCGCCCATATTTAAAGTATATTATTTTTATCTTATCTTACAGCCGCTCGGGTCATCTTTAGACTACGCCGTGCTTGCCTAGGTCGGTCTGTGGATGGGTGGCCACCCATTACATACCGAGTTTCCTCCGTGGTCCCGGCTGTCATTTGTAGATCTATGACAGTCGTGCGTTAGTCATTGGTGCCGATTCCCTTGTTTACAAACTAAACCAAATTTAATATCAGTGCATCTTTTTCTTTTTATTTCATTAAGAAAAGGACAGAAGATAAAATTTAGTTTAGTCCTGTCAAATTAACCAGCGCCTGACACAAATTTAGACGTGATTAAAAAGTTGACTACTAAAATTACATCAAATTACATCAGGTGCTGACTAATTTGACAGGACTAAACTAATATTTATCTTCTGTCCTTTTCATAATGAAATAGAAATAAAAAGATGCACTCAACTTAAATTTAGTTTAGTTTTTGGACAAGGGAATCGGCACCAGTGGCTCAAAAAGTCTGGCAACCAGTCTTACCAAGGGGTATCGTATTACCTAATACTAACTGGGTTGTGGAGGTCAGATAGGCAGTCGCTCCATGTAAAATTCTGGTATTCAGCTGCATCGGGTTAGACTGGAAGCCGACCCCAATATATAGAGAAAAGACTAGGCAAATGATGAATGATTTTTATCTTATCTCAATCAACCATTTACATAATAAGTTTTATTGTTTCAGACAACCTCACACTTCGGCAAAAACAACAATGTCAAATTGAATCAAAATGGGCACCACCAAGTTTTTAATCCTACTTTTCCTATTCAAGACATGCCTCAGCCAAAATCTAGACCAACTCTTCCGAAAAATAAATGAAGAAACTGGCAACTTTAGTAAAATAGCAGCCCATTTAGCATGGGAGTCTTCAGTCAACCCTGGCAACCCTGAACTGCCTGCCCGCTCAGCAACATATCAGAAAAATCGAATAATCTGGCAAGACCAAACGTGCAGTGAGCTGGCAACACTGTATGATCGTCAGTCGTTGAACAGCACTCAACGGAGGCAGTACTATTTGCTGTGCAGGGGACCGAAGTTTACTTACGAAGAAACCAGGTAAATTGCATGTCTTTTCTTACTTTTATCATGTAACTAGCTTTTGCCCGCCGCTTCGCCCGCGTGTATATCGGTTATCGCGACCAAAAGTAATCATGAAATTTTGATCCCGTTCCCGCCCTCCAACAAATATCATTATATTTTAGCCAATGTCTACAAAAACTTGACAAATTATATACTAAAACCTTCCTCGAGAACCACTCTATCCATTGGGAAAAAAGAACAGCATGAAAATCGATGCAGTAGTTTTTGAGTTTATCGCGAACAGACAGACAGACGCGGCGGAAGACTTCGTTTTATAATATGTAGAGAAGATTTCTAAAAACGGCTCAGAGGTCGATGTTCAAGGTTAAAGAACATTTGCAGATCATTCTATGGATGAGTGACCAATGTGATGGTCCCGAACATATTGAAACTCTCCCTGTCTCAGAAACTCGCAAATCCGGCCGTCTCAGATTTCAATCGTAGACCTTACAGTCTCCACAAGATCACAGTTACTTAGTAGACCATTATCTTCCTGCCGTTGTCCCATTATATTTGGGGTCACTGTCAGGTACAGTCGCGGCCTTCCCGCCTGGTCAGTTAAAATTATTTTTCGCTTGAATCATGCGGAGGTGCCCTGTCCGTTTAGAGATCGCTTAATGTTGTGAGTGCAAGCAAACATGAGCTTAGTGGTGATCAGGCGGGAGCGTCCGTCATTGTACCTAGAAGACCAAAAAGGTTTGAAAACCAGCCTTTCTAAGAGAAATCGTGTTATTCAATTACTGGTTTGTGGGGGACATACGGGGTGTTAACATACTCTTCACGAAGTACATCAAATTAAATAACATTAGAAAAAAAAGTTTTTTTGTTTTTTTTTGGGGTGAAAAGTCACGTTTCACGGTAGGACTCAATATAACGCATTCAAAACATTGTGCTGATAGATGGATTGAATAGTACGGGGGTCGTGAAGGTGTCCTAAGTAAAACAAGTATTTAAAAAAAAACTTGTGAAAAAGTTGAAACTTTGACCCCCAATATCTCCGTAATCTAGTTACGGAGATATTGGGGGTCAAAGATACAACTTTTTCACAAGTTTTTTTTTTTTAGGTTCCCAGGTATGGTCAAGAACAAAAAAATGGTCGCAATGACGGGGAGAACAAGTGGCTTTCGGCTTCGTTAAGAGTCTTTTTACACCCTTTATAGGCAGATACTCCATGACAAAAACTAGTTTTTCAGCTGCATGGTTAGGCTGGAAGTCGACCTCAACATAGTTGGTAAAAGGCTACTTTAGTTTAGATTGCTGTGCCGTGGTTGCTGAACATGAGGCCCTGGGTTCGATTCCCGGGTCGAGCAAAGTGTTATTGGGTTTTTCAATCAGAATTTTTTCAGTAGCACCCACGAAATCTGAATTGATGGCAATAGACTCGCCCCCTATTACATGGGATTTAGACATAACTGAAAATGTGACTGTACTATCAGGCACACCTCTACCTAATCCTTCGGGGATTACAAGCGTGATGTTATGTGTGTGTGTACGCTATTATCATAATTATAAACTTCATTGTTGATCAAAACCCGTTTTTTTTTTACGGATGGGAAATCATCAATTGACTTCTCCCGCTCCGGGCAGAGCGAAAGGGAGTGTCAAACTTGTACTGACTAAAACCCATCCATGTTCCTTCCTTGCCCTTTGTGTTCCAGGGCCGCGGTATCTCTTTCGAACAATCCCGCAGCCCTTATGATCAAAACCCTCTTCCTAAGATTTAAACGTTTATTTTTCATCAGTGGCTATTTAGTCTACTTCTTTCACGATTCTGTCTTAAAAAGATAAGTATTATTCTAAACTGTTTTCAGACATACAAGCAATCTTTACGAAGAACTACAATCCATCTATTCAGATGCCAAAATATGCATTCCAAGTGGCACAGACATATCGACAAATAATCTGACAGAAGTCGAAGCCGCCATCTTGAATTATCTGTCAAACTTCAAGCAGGTTTTCAACATTGAACACGGAGATCCGATTCTTTTTGCCGCTAAAATTGCTGTCAATCGTTATTTTGATGAAAAAGATAAGCTTTGTTTGAAAGGAGAGGGTGATTTTGATAAAATGATGGCTTTTTCAAGAAATGAAGAGGTTTTGAGGTGGTTATGGCTCGCTTGGAGGGAGAAAGTGGGACCACCTATGAAGGTACCTTATAGAAGATTGGTGATGGTTGAAAATAAAGCAGCTAGACGTAATGGTAAGTACCAGATACGAATTTTGTAACTTACATTTTTATTCGTACTTTTTTAGTGACATTTAATGTTGTGTCGAAAGCAGTGACAGTGTGGGGTTGTTGGTCCGAACCCAAACAGGAGTATAATTAATTTGCGTTATTTCGTCACACAAAACGGTAAAGGAAAACATTGTGAGAAAACCGAACTAGAACAAAAAAATAGAAAATATGTGATATACAGAGAGGGAGGAAACTCCGACTTATCTTAACATCTAATATAATCTAAACATCTCATCTTAATAGATAAATAAAAATGGAGTGTCTGTTTGTAATATTAAAATAACCGCTTTACTTAGTGCACATGGATGTACACACGGTACATATAGCAAAACGTCATTTTTTACAATTTTTGTCTATCTGTCTGTCTGTTTGTCCCGGCTAATCTCTGAAATGGCTGGACCGATTTTGACGGGACTTTCACTGGCAGATAGCTGATTTAACAAGGAGTAACTTAGACACTTACTTTTATTTTAGATAAATAATTAGGGTTACCTGCAAAAAAAAATCCCTTGAATTGGTAACAAAATTCGATTCAAATAGGGAAAGGCTTTTATAATGGGATTTTTTTAATAATAATATCACACGAACGAAGGTCACGGGCAACAGCTAGTAAGATATATATCAAATAATCTGGATTTGAACCAGGTTAAAGGAACAGGCGCACCCACTATTACATAGGACTTATATATAACTGGCGAAATGTGACTAGGAATCTCATGATTCTCTTCTGATGACAAACTATTCCAATTTGATTCCAGGGTACCCAAACATCGGTGCCTCCTGGCGAGACGAGCTCGAGATTCCGAAACTGCGTCAAGTCTGTCGAAGTCTCTACCGGGAGGTGGAGTACCTCTACCGCTTGCTGCATGGAGTCGTGAGGTTCTATCTGCGAAGGTTACATGGTAATATCGTGCCTGAACGTGGACCTATTCCAGCACATTTGTTGGGTACGTAAAAAAAAGTTCTTTTGTTTTTTTTTTTCTTTATCATGTGTATGTTAGTCTGTAAGGTATATCTATGGGCCAAAGTTGGGTGAGAATAAATGTATGTTATTGTTGTTGTTAATCCTTTCTCTTTCATAAAATTCCTAACACAATCAATTCATCTTTTCTTCGGTTTTCGTTTCACTTTCCAACCATCAACATTCATATCCATCATTATTTTAGTTGCATGCGTTTCATCCCTCTTCATTGTTGGTATAGTAAAGGGACGTCCCTTTACTTTATTACGTCACTTAGGCTCTGCACAAACGGGCCACCGGTGGCTGTTGCGGGCCACGTCCTTTAGTACCGCGCAAACGAAGGTGGTCAGTGGCTGCCACGAGTATTTATTTAGAATTCACCACCGGTGGCGTTTCACGGACACTGAGTCGCGAGTAGCCGCCACCGGTGGTAGCGTGTCGCGGTCACTGAGTCGCGAGTGGTCGCCATACGCTACTACGCAAAATTTAATACCTATGTACGATCGAACAAGCTATTTGGTATACACGCAGAAATATTCACAATCCTAGTTCATACACTGACAATATTGTTTGCAATTTTATTTTATAAAGTTTTTGTCATTCGTAGTCAGTCTCTTAATGATGAAGCTTTATAAAATAAAATTTATACGTTTCGGCATTGGATTATGAATATTTTCGCGTGTATACCAAATAGCTTGTTCGACCGTTCAAAAGAAATTATGTTGTTCAGAAAAAAGGATCTCTGTGTCCTTGACATTATCCGTTTTTCAGTCGTCGAAAAGAAGTCCCATTATTTTCAAGAATTCAAGTCCATTACCGAAACAAAGCGAGTGCTTTTAATTACTTCGCTGCTTTAGAAGTATGTACTGTAATTTAAATTTGGAATTTAAACGGTTTCAGGTAGTCTATGGGCACAGAACTGGGAGCCATTGGCTTATCTTCTACTGCCACAGACCATAGATTTGGATGAGAGTATTAAGAAGATGAATTGGACCGTAATGCATATGGTAAGTTATGTTACGATAAAGCATTAGTATAAGACCAAAACATTATAGGTATTTTCTTTTAGCCCAAAAAAAACCCAACCACTCTGGGAGTGCCGCCAGATGTGAAAACTTTTTTGTTTTCAAGATTCTGGATTATTTTTAGAAAATATTTTTGCATAAGTCTTTTAGTTTTACATTTGACTATACACTGTATTTTTTTTGGGCTTGTAATATGTAGCAATACGGCTAACTTTGCAACGAAAAAGAGGTGATTTAACGGTGTCGCGAGTTCAATTGTTTTTCCCCATCTCAAAAATGCTCAACGCGCCTAAAGAAGTTTTCACTTCAATTAAAAGTTTTACCTTATTAAGATCAACATCACGCCTGTAATCGTTAAGCCGTTGGTCCTGGCTGTCATTTGTAGATCTTTTGGCCCGAAAGTCTGACAACCAGTCTCACCAAGGGGTATCGTATTAGCCAGTACTAACTGGGTTGTGGAGGCCACATAGGCAATCGCTCCATGTAAAATACTGGTATTCAGCTGCATCCTATTTGACTGGCAGCCGACCCCAACATACGTACTTGGCAGGCTAGGCAGTTGATGTTAATGATCACGCCTGTAATCCCCAAAGGCATTAGGCAGAGGTGTACCCGGTTATTTTAAGATCCCATGTAATAGAGGGCGACTCCATTGCCATCAAACGGGCACTATAATCCAGACTCCGTGACTCCTACTGAGAAATTCCTGATGAGAAAAACTCACTAATACTCTGCCCGACCTGGGAATTGAACCCAGGACCTCATGCTCAGTCAATCATGCTTGCGTCCACTACACCACCGAGGCAGTCCCTTATGAGCTTTCTCATCCGTCATTATGTATTGTTTACTAGCTAATTCGCACCGTAACGCATTTTCATGCACACTTTAACCCCTATTTCATCCGCTTAGGGGTTGAATTTTCCAAAATCCTTTCTTTGCGAATTATTGTCATCATTCTCCTGCCCTTATCCCAATTTATTTGTGGTCAGCGCAGCATGTCTTCTTCTTCCATACTTCTCTATTACTCGGCATCTCATCAGACACCTCCTTTAAAACTATATGCAGCTGTTATTATTTAGTCACGAGCCCTTCTCACCCTACCCTGTAACCTGGGACACTGTTCCTCATACTCCTAAATCTTAATTATTTTTTCCAGGCAAGAAGAGCAGAAGATTTTTACCAGTCGCTTGGCTTGCCCGCCATGACAGAAACATTTTGGCGCGAATCAGTGTTTGCGCGGGAAAACAACAGTGACACGCGCTGTCACGGCACTGCGGCAGACATGTTCCAAGATGGCGACTTCCGGTTAGTGCTGCCAATACTTTGGGTGTTACATTTTTGTTTGGATTTTCTAAAGCAATATTTCATTTACTTTCTAATTTAATGAAGTACAAAACAAACAAGAAACAAGTCCCCCATGGGATTTCACATCAACAAAAATTACAAAATTATTTAAAGGATTCTGCCCACTGTACCGTACCATACTATGAACAGAGTGTGTGCGCAGACTCCTTTAATATAAATCGTTCAAGTTTTTTTACCTTTATATTTTCAGGCTAATATATTGTTCAGGCACATCCAAGGAAGACTTCTACGTACTGCATCATGAGTTCGGTCATATTCAATACTACATGGCGTATGAAAATCAGCCTGCCTTGTTTAGGGTAAGAATAATTAAAATTAAATTGTATTTAATAACGAAAACGGTTCAAAATCGTTTTCTAAGGTTTCGATCTCTATTGCCAATTATTTTAAATAATTACCTGATTGTGAACAGAGGCTAAAGAGGCTCCTCACTGGGAGGAAATCATCATCACCATCATCATTTCAGCCGAAAGACGTCCACTGCTGGGCATAGGCCTCCCCCAAGTGTCGCCATATTGACCGGTCCCGTGCGACTCGCATCCAGCGGATCCCCGCAACCGTCACCAGGTCATCGGTCCACCTAGTGGGAGGCCTTCCAACGCAACGTCTTCCGGTTCGCGGTCGCCACTCCAGAACTTTACGGCCCCATCGGCCATCCGTTCTGCGAGCAATGTGTCCTGCCCACTGCCACTTAAGTTTGGCAATTCTTCGGGTTACGTCGGTAACCTTGGTTCTCTTGCGGATGTCCTCCGGGAGGAAATACGGTAGTTATTTAAAGGAACTATCGCTGTCACAGAACAGTGGGGCGCTAGTGCCACGCGTAATATCGGCTCCGCGTTTTTTAATCGCAAAAAAATATTTAAAACCCATCCAAACAGTAAATAAATAGTGAAGTGTAAACATAATAGTATAATAAACAAGTACAAGTATTATCTGAGTGTTATCTTCAAGTATAGTGCCTAAAAATACTGTTTTAAAAATCCAGAAAAACATCAGTTGTTTACATCTATAACTATCCATATTTACCTTTAAACACACTATAAAACATGTAAGTGTAGTGTTAATAACATTAAATATAAGTGGAACTATGTACTTTTAACAAAACAAAATAAATAAATTGTGTTGTGCAAATAAAATAACATCTGGCGGTTGCGGGAAAAAGTTCAAATTATCTTCGTAACGAACTATTTTTTTAAACAAACAACTGCAAAATAGTGTATGCCTTTTTGAACACAAGTCTCTATCGACCAAATGGCTTAATGGCATGAAGGTGCACCTCAACGCTCGGCGTTTCGAGTTCAAACCCAGCATCTTACAATCACTTTTTGAGAATTTAAAATTTCATTAAACACAGTTCAGTCTAACTGTTATAACGACTGCGTTGAAACCTGGTGCAAAACACACTTAAAATATGGATAACAATAATGATCAAAATGTAACATACCGACGCATGAGACGTTCTTTATCACTCCATGAAATGTCTAATACTTCAATATTTGACTCAACAATGTTGAGTTTGCCGGACACTTCGATTAACACGCACAAATCGTGTTGTGAAGACTTGCGATCTCAAGTCGAGACGTTAACAAAAAATCTTGAAACAGCGACCAACGAAATAGATAATCTACATGATGAAATTAGTAACTTAAAGAATGAACTGGCAAAGTATTTAAAGGTAGTAGAAGTGTATAAAAAATTGGAATCTTCTGACTTATCAAACAATCTATTAAATCGGAAGAAAAAACGCCTATCTATACATGACAAGAACAGAACTTCCCTCACGACTTCTTCCCCTACACAGGTGGTTGAAATGGCGCCTTTACATGTCAAGTACGATTCCAATAAGTCTCCTGTTATTGATAACAACTTGACACAAAGACTACCACATGACACAAATACTCTTTCCTGCCCAGCAGAAACTGAAGTACCGCCAGTATCTTCTGAAACTAAATTGATTAGTCTTCCAAGTGAATCTCCAGGCTTCGTAGCTAATCTGACATTGGGAACGATGAATAGCGTGAAATCTGACACTAGCACTCTCATGCAACAACAATCATCCGACTCATGTAATCTACAAAAATATGTAATATGCACCCGAAATGCAACATCACCCCCGAAAACCATACCTGCTCTACGAAAAAAGGTCATTATTCTAGGTGATGACCAAGGGCGAAATATTCGATACACTCTCCAAGCCCTGCTGGGCAACGACTTTCAAGTATTAAGTTTCTGGAAATCTGGTGCAAAATTGTCGGATGTTTTATTAAATTCATACAGCTTTGGGACATTGACTAAAAATGACTATGTTATATTATTGACAGGCATTAATGATTCCAATCCTCTGGACTTTCAAATTGACCTGAGTGTTTGGTTTAGAAGTATCAAATATGCTAACATTATTGTATCAGAAATCCCTTACAACAATCATTTAAATGTAAAAAGTTTGAATAGTTCGCTACGCCTCGTATGTAATAAATATAATGGTCTATTTGTGAACATGGGATATAGTCGATTTGTTCCTCGAGGGCAACATCATTTCACTGTTAGTATTTGTAGATATTTACTGAAAGAAATATTACATATTGATTATAAAAATAAATTTGTGACATACGTTGAACAAAATCGAATATTGACCAAGCTGAAAACCGACCAATCTACACAGACTTGTAACATACCTGGCGACGTTGTAATTGCTAACTGTGACCGATCCACTCAGACTTATGATATTCCTGCTGACATTGTTAATTGTGACTTGTCTCAATGCTTGGACAATGAGTTTAAAACTGGTAATAACAGTTGTTTTCGTGTATAACTATGTCTATATCTTCCATCAAAATATTAATGGCTTGATTGGTAAGTCGGACCTACTTACTCTCCATCTCGAAGAATTATTGGATAAGGAACTAAGCATTGATATATTATGTATTACTGAACATAATATGATAAATGGAGATCATTTTCACCTATCTATCCTCAATTATGAATTAGCTGCTTTTTCAATGCGGGACACTAGAAGCGGTGGTTCTTGCATCCTTGTAAATCGTGTGCACAAGTACAAAAATATTGACCTTAGTAAATTCTATGTGCCTAACGTCATGGAGTGCTGTTCAATAGAGTTAATATTACACAATATAATAATAATTTGCATATACAGACCTCCAAAAATGAAGAATGACTGTTTAGAAGTCTTTTTTTCGAATTTAGACGGTGTTCTACGAATGTGTAGCCTTAGTAACTATAAGAAAGTGGTCATTTGCGGTGATTTCAACATAGACACAATGGCACAAACTAAAATATGTAATAAGTTCCGAACACTCCTTCTGAGCTATAACTTGAAAATGAGCATACATCAGCCTACTCGCTTGGCAAGTGGTAAATGCATAGATAATATCATACATAATATCAGAGGTAGTAAATGTGAGGTACTTGACCTTGCATTATCGGACCACACTGCCCAAATAATGAAATGCACTGTTAAAAAAACGTGTACTATTAAACATTGGTACGCTCTAAAGCGTGACTATTGCCCAGATAACTTGACGAAATTCATTGACTGTCTTCGTAATCTTAGTTTTAATGAAGTCTACCTACACCATAATCCCGAGGAAGCGTTTAACTGCTTCTATGATTTATTTAAACTTTTTTATGATCTCTGTTTTCCTTTAAATAAAGTAAAAATCACGCTGCGTAAGAAACCACAGTGGATTTCTAAGGGAATTAGGCTAAGTAGTAAGCGTAAAAGAGAAATGTTGTGGCAATACAGGCGCTCCCCTAATACTCTAAATAAAAATCTATTGAAGCAATATACAGTTCGATTAAAGAAAATAATTACCTTGACCCAAAAATCACAGAATGACTACCACATAAGTTCAGCCAGGAACAAATCTAGGGCATCTTGGAATATCATTAGTAAAAATAAAAATAATTATCCTAAAGAAAACTTACCTGATTGCGTTACAGTTGAGGGCAATACAATACGTGACCCTCGACTAATTGCAGAAGCTTTTAATAATTATTTTATAGACGAAATCAAGCCGACAAATAAAATTCCAAATTACTCAAATATTGACACTAATTCTAGCTCCATATTTATCCCCCCTACATTACCATCTGACATTGTAACTATAATTTACTCTTTAAACAATACCAATAGCCACGGATATGATGGTATCATCACTAAAGTAGTTAAACGCGTAGCACCATTAATAGGGCCTGCTCTAAGTTACATCATCAATCTTTGTATAGAATGCGGACACTTCCCTGAAAAATTAAAAACTACTATTATCAAGCCTATTCATAAAAAAGATGATAAGAGGAACATGGGCAATTATAGGCCAATAGCACTAATACCATTTTTTTCCAAAGTCATAGAAAAGATAATTTACAATAGCCTTTACTCCTTTTTCGAAAAACATAATCTCATAGCCAAAGAGCAATTCGGTTTCAGGAAGAATAAATCCATAAATATGGCGATATATGATTTAATCAAGAAAATAGTTTCTAACGTTGATACTAGAACTCCAGTTGCTGCCCTTTTTATGGATATGTCTAAAGCATTTGACCATGTGGATCATGGTATACTGCTGAACAAATTAGAACGCTATGGAATAAGAGGAAATGCTCTAGAACTATTAAAATCTTACCTTTGTAATCGCACTCATATTACAATAATTGACAGGCTATGTAAAAGTTCTAAAACTGAAACTTCTTATATGTCACGAGCTAGAAAAACTACTTATGGTGTTCCCCAAGGCAGCATTCTCGCCCCCCCGTTGTTTAATATGTACATAAATGACATGCCTAAGATCAGTAAACATCAGATGGTCCTGTTTGCGGACGATAGCACTATTCTATTCTCTGGAAATGACATTGATATTCTCGAAAATAACATTAATAATGATCTTAAAAATATTATAAATTGGTTAGTTAATAATAATTTAAAAATAAACTTGACAAAAACTAAAATTATGACTTTTAATCAACGAACAAATAAACCAAAACTAAATATAACATATGACAATGTAAAAATCTCAGAAACTGATACCACTAAATTTCTAGGTATCTACTTAGATAGTCATCTGACATGGAAAAATCATATTGACGCGCTATCAAAGAAGCTTAGCCAATTTGCGTATGCTCTGTATAACCTATCAAAAATGGTTAACCGCTTTACGGTACAAATAGCGTACAACGCTTATGTGGCATCTAGTATTAGGTACGGCATTATTTTCTGGGGCAACTCTACAGATAGGGAGATTGCTTTTAAGGCTCAGAAGAAATGTTTACGATCATTTACTAAACTACACTCGACCGATAGTTGCAAGCCGTTGTTTAAAGAACTAAACTTACTTACTTTGCCGTCTATGTACATTTATGAAATGGGAGTATTTGTACGCTATAACTTCCATTTATTTGAGACCCTACGTTCACGACGCTGCCAGAATGTCATTCGTACTGACCCTCATAAAACGGCATTTTTTGGTAAAAGTGTGCTCGGTATGACCTCTAAAATATACAATAGCATACCCGTAGCTATTAGGAATAAAGAGTGTCTGGTTTCCTTCAAAAAGTATTTATTTAAATTCCTCCTAGATAGATGCTACTACTCTATCGCAGAGTTTATTGCTGACAAACGGAGATACGAAGATCCGACTTGCTAATTAATGAATACTAATAATTTTGTAATGAACTCATTATCAATGTGACATAATACTTTGACTAATTATTAATATACGTTTTAAATTGTGACATTTTACTAATTCATTGACATACCCATTTTTTTATTTTTTTATTGTAATCTGATTGTATTTGAAATTATTAATTGATTCTTATTATTTGTTTGTTATAACCTAATTTTGTACGCCATCTCTTGGCAAAACATAGTGAGCATGTTGTCTAACCATAATTACTATCTGGAAATTAACCTATGTTTTACAGAATAAATGATTTGATTGATTGATTGATTGATTGAAGTGAGAACGATGTACGTTAAGAGCGTCCAGAGTAAAAGATTAATAAAAAAGATTAATAAACTGTCGCTCTGTGAATGCGGTTTCGATATTGGTGCGATAAGGACAACTACAGATCTTTGTCGGTAAAAAGTAATAATTGAAAAATATTATTATTATCATAATTATGTAAAAATGTCTACATGGAAAATATTATGCACGTAGCTATTTACCGCTAACATCTACTAGTAATTATGTGAGAGAGATGTTAATTTCTGTTCTTCAAGTAAAAATCGGTCAATACTTACTGAAATTTTGCTAAAGTTCACTACGTCCTTGTTTTCATTACATACAATTATAAACTAGTGGCATTAAAAAAAAACGGGTTGCATTCCGGCAGTGCCGGCAGAGGTGAAAACTTGAAACAACACTATCTAGCTTAAATATCAGAAATTTCAATAGTTTTCTTCAAGAACGAAAGATGTCGCTGCCGTAGAGAAAAAAAGTTTGAGTATACTTAATACGCGCGTAAGAACTTCTTTGGCGTAAAAATTTCGACTTGCTAACTTCAGGGTGCCGGTTTTTCGGGACGCGTGAGCGCGCATCGCAAAAAATTACTGTCATTATTTTTCCCTAACGCGCCAAAAGAAGTATAACTTCAAAAACTTGAAACAACGCCATCTAGCTTAAACTACACGCACACTCACGCAAGCGCCCTACGCCGCCGATTCGATCTGACGATCTGACGCGAGATTAACAGTTTTTACCCATTCCAAAAAGTTCACAACGCCGCTAAAGAAGTTTTCACTTCAAAAACATTTTAAATGATTCTATTTGCTTTTACAGCAAGCCAACACAGCTCTCCACGAGACCATAGGAGACACAATCATGTATGGAGTCCTAACACCACAGCACTTGAACAGATTGGGCCTTTTAAATGACTCTTTACTTTACACATCTTATAATAACGAACCTAAGATAGACCCAAACAGGGCCGCAATACCTTCCTCTATCAGAGAAAATTTAAACAACGATCAAAGTACTATAAAAGAACACGAAGAAATCACAGCCAAATTCAAAGTTGAAAAAAATATGACATTTATAGGAAGCACAAATAATGAAGTAGACGAAGATATTATCAATGAAGATCCTCCGAAATTGTTTAAAGGCAAAGATGTGACTACAGATTTAATACTTCTACTAAAGCAAGCTTTGAATAAGATCCCGCAAATTCCGTTCTCTCTCCTAATAGATGAATACAGGTGGAAATATTTCGAAGGTAGTCTAAAGGCAGACAATGAAGAATTCTGGGATATGGTAATGGAGTTGCAGGGGATCTCTCCACCTGGATATAGAGGAGAAGAGTATTTTGATGCAGGAACTAAGTTTCATGTTCCAGACAATACGCCGTACATCAGGTATACTTTGTTTATTTGCTTAATTTGGGTTAGTACAGACTCCAACAGGTCAAGATACCCGAAACTGTCAGATTTTCAAAACCAACCTTCAACCTAATGCTTTAGAGATGAGATAAAGTTGAAAATTTATAAGAACTTTGACAGATTGATGTGTTGGCGTATCCACATGGGATCATCTCCTTTGTTCCATAGATGTGGGAGTATAATAATCTATTCACGAAGCCGTCAACCAAGCATTAAGTACATCGAACTAAGTAAATTTACGCAATCAAATATTATTATTATTCAAAATATTGCTGGTACGATTTTTTTTTTGTGGTGAAATATCACGTTTTGCGGTAGAACTCAATGTAAAGCATTCAAAACATTGTGCTGATAGATGAATTGAATAGAACGGGGGTCGTGAAGGTGTCTTAAGTAAAAAAATACATTAAAACATGTAATTAAAAAAGAAACATGTGAAAAAGTCGGAACTTTGACCCCCAATGTCTCCGTAACTAGAAGGTTCTCAGATATGGTCTAGAACAAAGAAAATATCGCAATGACGGGGAGAACAAGTGCCTTTCGGCTTCGTTAAGTCTTTTTACACCCTTTATGTAACAGTGAAAACTGTTCTTCAGTCAAAGTTTAGTCTCCTTACAAATTTACCTAACTTGCTGTGCTTGCCAAAGTCGGTCTCTGGATCTAACCAAGTGTCATTCTTCCGTGCCGTTGGTCCCGGCTGTCATTTGTTGATTTCTAACCGTCGTTGCAGATAGTCAATGGCATAAAAGTCTGACAACCAGTCTTACCAAGGGATTTAATATTACACAGTTCTAACTGGATTGTCAAGGTACTGGTATTCAGCTGCATTCGGTTAGACTGGAAGCCGACCCCAATATTGTTAGGAATAGGCTATGCATGCAGATGATACTGACCAAGAAGATGCGCTTTAATATTCCTTCAATTATTCCGACTAATAGGGTTTGTATGGACATGTAATGAGGAGGGATGAAACGCATGTGACTAAAAGAGAGATGGACATGAATGTTGATGGATGGATTGTGTGAGGAATGATATGCAAGAGAAAGGAGTAAATGACACCGTGACGGTTGTCAGGGGAGAATGTAAAAAGAAAACGTGTTGGGCCGACCCCAAATAGAATGGGACAAGGGCAGGAAGATGATCATCATCATCAGCCTATAAATGTTCCCACTGCTGGGAAACAGGCCTCCTCTCTATGAGAGGGATTGGGCTGTAATCCACCACGCGGGCCCAGTGCGGATTGGTAGATGTCACATGTCTTCGAATTTTTGGTTCTAGGACATGCCGGTTTCCTCACGATGTTTTCCTTCACCGTTTTTGAGAGCAGTGGTGATGAAATAAATTACACAAAGTAATGCGCGCCTGCCTGGGTTCGAACTCACGACTTACTGTTCGTAAGTCGGGTCGCTACCACTGCGCCACCGCTGCTCTCGGAAGATGATGATTCCGGTTAATAGGGGAGACAGGCATAAGACCAAGGCAGGAAGGTTATGATGAGGATCCAATGATAAGGATACTTTCCACGTTCCTTTTTTTTTTATTTCGAATGGGAAATCATCAAATGACTCCTCCCGCTCTGGGCGGAGCGGACGGGAGAGTCAGACTTGTACTGACTAAAACCCATCCATGTTCCTTCCTTGCCCTTTGTGTTCCAGGGCCTACGTATCTCTTTCGAACAGTCCCGCAGCCATGGATTTTCCACGTTCCTGAGGTTCCATTCTTTCCAGATACTTCCTCAGCAGCTTTCTTCAACACCAACTCTTCGAGGAGCTATGTCAAGCGGCAGTGTTTGGTCGTCGCAGCGCCAAGGGTCCTGTGCCAAAGACCATCAGCATGACCAGATGTGACTTGTATGGATCTAAGGCTGCTGGGAAGATCTTGAAGTAAGTATTCATAACATTACATCAGACCTGTAATCCCCGAAGGGTTAGCCAGAAGTGTACACCCACATTTCGCCAGTTATGTTTAAGTTCCATGTGATAATAAATTAAGTATGCATCATAAATACAACTAAAAAGGAAAAAAAAAGTATGTGTGTACTTATGTACACGCGTTAGAAGTTATACTTTTCTAGAACATAAACGAAAGTAAAGTAGTTTATAACAAAGTCTAATATCAATTACCTATACAACCTAACCTCCTAGCTCCAGCAGTAGATTAAAAACAATAACCTAGGCTTGTTAATATCTGAAACTACGAAAGTAAATAAACATTGGGAGAAGTAAGGTAAAACTAGCTAACTTCAGGGTGTATGTTGACTAGTTAACTTGAAGGTGTCGGTTTTTCGTGACGGTGTGCACGCGCATCGTAAAAATTTAATCTCATCATTTTTCCTGAAAAAGAGCCAAAAGAGGTCTAACTTCTAAAACTTTTTTGCAAAAAAAAAACGACTTCCAAAAAACACGGTGTCTTTGTTTGTTTCATTGACTTTATTGCCTTCGACTTCGGAAAGTACGGTTATTTTAGACTTGTTGAGTGTTTTTTGGAAGTCGGTTATTTTCTTAAAAAAAGTTTTTTGTAATGAAATTAGATTTTTTGACGTACAGCAATCTTCTTACTACAAGTATCTCCATTACTTTCTACAGAAGATAATTTTAATTTATATTTTACAGAGATTTCATGTCCCGTGGTCACTCGCAGCACTGGAGCGAGATTCTGAAGGCTACCACAGGAAAACATGACCTTTCGCCGGGAGCTCTCATTAGATACTACCTACCTTTGTCAGATTTGCTAGAGAAATTCGTTTATGCGCACCGTATTCCTATTGGCTGGTGAATAATTTTTTTATGGCTGTGCATCCTAAAAATTGACAATTTTGCAAATAGCTGTAATTCATTTTGATTATTAATTCAATAATAAAATTTCCTCCGCGATTTGGAAAGCACGTTAAACTTCAACCATCTTATCTGGACAGGCGGCCAAACACAGAACTAAAATTAATGTACCAACTTTGACATATCAATGCATTGTTTTTTTTCCGTTTAGTCTACATTTGACAGATTCTACTTTTGACATCATAGTCTTCATTTGACAGATTCTACGTAATAATATGACAGATTCTACATAAGACAGATTCTACATTTGACAGATTCTACATATGACAGATTCTACATTTGACAGATTCTACATATGACAGATTCTACATTTGACAGATTCTACATTTTAACAGATTTTACATTTGACAGATTCTACATTTTAACAGATTCTACATTTGACAGATTTTGGATTTCGTGCACCACCTTGAACTGCACGCTTGAAGCGGTCATTCTGTAAGCCGTTGGTCCCGGCTATCATTTGTAGACCTTTGACAGTTTTGGTTATGAATTGCAGTGATACTACTGAATTTGGTGTTGCTATAGTTTTAGAGGTAGAAAGGCATTTGGAATGTTTCGAGTTGCTTTTTAGGGTTCCGTACTCAAAGGGTAAAAACGGGACACTATTACTAAGACTCCGCTGTCCGTCTGGCTGTCTGTCACCAGGCTGTATCTCATGAACCGCGATAGCTAGAGAGTTGAAATTTTTACAGAATGTGTATTTCTGTTGCCGCTGTAACACCAAATAATAAAAATTAATTCAAAATTAAAGGGGGCTCCTCTACCGTGATGGTACGTAACCCTTCATGCGCAAGTCCGACTCACACTTGGATTTTAACACCCTTAAGATGTCAAAAAAAAATAACAGTAATTCAGTGTCACAGTATTGATGATATTTCGTAATTTCGTTCAGTAACGTTAGTAAATTGTTAAAGCAGAGAAATATTTGACAGCTTTATACAACTTTGCCAATTTTCCGAATACACCCTGTATAAGGATTTTTTGACGTTTGGTCAAAATTGGAAGTAGTACCGCCATCTTGTTTTTGTCATTACTTTAACTTGCATGAAGATTCAAAAGATCCTTAAAACTTTGAGATTATGTTTCTTATTATCTGAAATTACTTAAAAAATAGTGCGTGGAGCCCCTCCGCGCGGATAAAGTGAAACTTCGTAATGTGACGCATTCACTCTCGCTCTGTCTCTTTCTATTCCCCCTCCCCAGGAGCGTTGAACGTTCAACGCAACAGTGCTTTCATACCCCCTCCATGGTAACGTTAAACGTTTAACGCAACCTTGTTGAAAGTCGCATTAGAAGTTTCACTTCAATAAATTCTAGTCATTTATTATGTCTTTAGTTTCTGAAATCGAGTTGAGAGAGTATTATAATTATATTTTTCAGTAGCATAAATAAAATACTTTTTAAATTAACAATAAATACAATTTATTAAATTAACATTAAATAAAGTATTTTATCAACAGCGATTTTTGTCTTCGTCAATAAAAAAAACCTTAAAATTAGTTTTTAACAAAAAATAGAAAAAAATGGTACAAAATAAATTAAAAGCAGAATAACTTACTTCAAGCGCTTTTTAAATTATTACTTAATTTATTTATTTACATTAAAAAATGGTAGAAAATGTAAAAATCTTGTAAAAATATATTTGTTACGTATTTACACATAGCAGGATATTTACAAAAGATGTAAGATGTTTTTAAAAACGTCAAAGACTGGGGAAACTTTTTGATCACAAACATACTGCGATTGTTAGAAAACTAAGGATTATTTTCTATAAAACAGATTTTATTAACCTATTATTGAATTAATATTTCACCGTTGGCGTTCTGGTTGTTCAAGAACCCAATGGTTTGGTACGCGACGATGGCAAGAGACCGGACGGTATGTCTTTGTTTTCTTGGAAGATGGGTAGGCCTTTAATGTGCGCAACATGCGTCGATACTCTTGCGCCATCTTCCAAGCTCATCGTGCTGTGCTGGCGCTGCCGCTGCGGCTGCAGAGAACCTCAAGCGGCATAAATATAGAAACCTTTGTGGTAACTATATTTTCGAACCGTTTGGGGTTGAAACTCTGGGGCCGTGGATCCGAGAGCTCATAGCCTGTTTAAGGAAATTGCGGAACGTCTAGTGCTGGCTCTTACCTTAGCCTTACCTTACTCTTACCTTTAATGTTGCCATACAACGTGGCAACGCCGCCTGTCTCTTGGGCATATTACCAACTGACAGCGTTTGTTAGTTATTGAATTGGTTAAAAACCGTATTTATTTTGGAAACTGAGTTTTACATAGATCTCAGCACAAGCTATACACAGATTTGTGCACAAACTATACACAGATTTATGCACAAACTACACAGATTTGTGCACAAGCTATACACATATTTGTGTATAAGCTTTCCACAAACTTGAGCTTCCAGCCGCGCATAAATGTTTGTGACCAACAACCATCTCCAAATTAAGGCACTAATATTAAAACTCCACATTATGTTAATATTGCAATTTAAGCGAGTAACAATATTTTTCAATGAATTTAATATTTTATCACAATAAAAATCTTAAAATAAACAATTCTACGAAACAGGTGACTTTTTGAAAAGTTTTTTTTAGAAAAATATTATTAAAAAAAAAAGGTAATTCTATTGACTATTTGGTGGAATAGGGAATAATATTATCTACTAAACGTAAGTCGTTGGTAATATACAAATGTTAACAGAATTTTTTGTCGTATTCAATACGACAATTGGCTTCTTTCGTTGTTTTTTTTCCTGCAGCGTATTTTACATTTACACATAATGATTGTCTTTTATGTACACATTTTTGTATATGCTATTGCAAAGTATTTTAATATTTTACATGGTTCAAGAGAAATATATTTCTTTTTATGATTACTTAGACTGAAATACAATTAAAGCATTGGATTGTAATATATCTACACATTAAAATGAAAAATATAATCTCTTCATTTGTGCTACTTATTTTTGATTACCAATTCTGCCGCTAATGCGACAAAAGGCCAATTCACAAAGGTCTACGACATATGATTTCTACAAAACGACGCTTTCGTTACATTGACCAAATAAAAAAAAACAATGTTTTAAGGCGTTTCCCTAATGACTCACTGAATATAGTTAAATTAGCACTAAATACCAGGGCAAGGCCATCCTCTCATACCGGGACGTCAATGGGCTGGTATTTTTTAAGCACTAAATATAATTTAAACACTATTTCATTAATAATAGAGAACATACCCGTGCTGGTTTGAAATGCCGTATGGGACATCGAGTGTGCTTTTGTGTCTTCGACTTTCGGTTCTAAGTCATAGCGTTACAAATTCAGTAGCGCAAATATACCGGTATAACTGTCATTTTAAGAATATTTAGACTTAATTATATTTAGTGAGTCGTCAAACAATCAACAATTCGACATTAATTTTCTAAAACTTTCAAAATGGCGCTGCTATGCCTAAAAGTTACTCCAACGGCTTAACATTACAATTTCGCTATTTAAATTTTGAACAAAATTTAGTAGCCAATCAAAATCAAGCCTTTTCATTTGTAGCTGTACAAGGATCTTTTGGCGCGTGGCTAAAATCAGAACTAACACCACCATTTTGTTTGTTTTCACAAATGTTTACCCACAACTGTTTTTTTCTGTCAATGTCATGCAAGCTCCAAAAGATTCCTGTATAGTGTTGCATTTGTCTTTTGGCGCTTGAACGTCACTGTCAGACTTGATAAACATTTTTGAAATTGTCTCTGGCAATTTTGTTTTAAAAAACAAGATGGCCGGTGTTACTTTCTACTATAGCCACGCTCTAAAACACCCATGCAGCACTGTAGCATTATTAAACTCTAACTTTTAATCACACCAGCGCCACCTACAGCTCTTTATCAGACACTAAAAAGTTTCATCACACTTCACTCTTGTCGATGCTATGACAGCGTAGTAGCATGGGAAATCCAGTCCACCGTGTGGGCTACTCTATGGTATATGCCTGGTTGACCCCTGCTGGCACAGGAGTAACCAGCGGAGACGACGCCGATGAGATACCAGCGACCTGCCCGTTCCAGCATGAGGGGACCTCCACTGTCCCCTTGGCAGGAGTCTTTGCCACCCCCTCGGTACCCCGCACAGAGCATTTCAGGGTATATTACCACGTTTATGCCTGGAATTTGAGAAAGAGAAGGGTTAGATAAAGTCGATAATTAAATTATTTATGATTAGCACTTTGCGCGCAACTACGTCCGCAAAAATTGAGATAGCTCGGCTAATATGCATGGTATTAATATAATTTATACTATTTAGACTTTCGAAGACTGCGGGCAATATAACAGAATAGCTAAGACCACAGATTTTGACATCTGTAAATCTTTCGCACATTATAAAAATGCTTCAAAAATGTATGTATTAATTTTTTAACTGTTATAAGTTGTAAATTGTTTTAATTTAATTTTATTTTTCCAACTTTATCATATATATATATATTTATAATATACCAAATGTGTTTTGTTTTTTTTTTAAATGCTACTACAACTTTGTTAGCTTAGTTATAAATTCTATTATGGTATTATGTATGTGTGCTCCTGCAAGTGACGGAGAAACCCCTTTTTTTTTTTACGGATGGGAAATCATCAAATGACTTCTCCCGCTCTGGGCAGAGCGGAAAGGAGTGTCAGACTTGTACTGACTAAAACCCATCCATTTTCCTTCCTTGCCCTTTGTGTTCCAGGGCCGCGGTATCTCTTTCGAACAGCCCGCAGCCCTGGCAGGCATCGGCCCTTGCGGGCCCCTCCCTGTTTGCTGACATCTCTTTCTTTTTTTTTTTTTTCTTTTATTCTTTTCTTTCTTTTCTTTTTTTTCTTTTTTTTACACCTAAGTGGTTCTTTTGTCGTTGATTATTTATTATGTGTGTTTGTGTACATCCTTTGTTGGAGATCTTAAATAAATATAAATAAATAAATTAGCGGCCAGAAGCAACATAGTTTTGTTTTGAGACTTTCAGTCTTCCCTAAGATACTGGAAAAAGTTCGAGTTTACATACCATTAGCCCGATGCCACCTCTCGCAGACTCTGTTATCCAGCACTGGTACATCCACCGCCTGCAGTGTCCTCGGCCGCAGCCGTGAGCCTGGACTCAAGGCACCCCATCCAGCTGCCCAGCCGTACTGCCCGAGGAAGTCGGACCCTCGCTCCGGTAAGCAGATAGGGGCTGAAAACAGAAAATTAAAGGGGTAAATGATTTGGAGATTTTTTTTTAGTTTTGTGCGTGAGGTGAAATAAACACTAAGAGAAGTATGGAAGAAGACATGCTGCGCCGTTCCCAAATAAATTAGTATTCATCATCATTTCAGTCGAAAGACGTCCACTGCTGGACATAGGCGTCCCCCAAGTGTCGCCACATTGACCGATCCCGTGCGACTCGCATCCAGCGGATCCCCGGAACCTTCCTTCCAAATGAGCATTTTTTTTTTTTTTTTTTTTCGGTTGGAAATCATCAAATGACTTCTCCCGCTCTGGGCAGAGCGTAAGGGAGTGTCAGACTTGTACTGACTAAAACCCATCCATGTTCCTTCCTTGCCCTTTGTGTTCCAGGGCCGCGGTATCTCTTTCGAACAGTCCCGCAGCCCTGGCAAGCATCCCTCCTTTTTTGCTGACATCTAATCAAATTAGCCATATGATAATAATAATCTTCTATACTTATAATATTATAAAGAGGAAATATTTGTATTTTTGTATGTAACGAATAAACTTAAAAACTACTGGACCGATTTGAAAAATTCTTTCAGCAATGGATAGCTACATTATCAGCAAGTAACACAGGCTATATTTTATCCCCGTACTCCCACGGGAACGGGAACTATGCGGGTGAAACCGCGTGACGTTCGCTAGTACTTGATATTTTTGTGAGTGGTACTGAAATGAGTGGCATTTAGTTTGCTGGTTCACGCCGCTATCCACCAAAGCCCAGTCCTTCCTACAGAGAGGTGTAAGATGTGTCTCAGCAGAAGGTTACACGTTGTGAACGTTAGAGGACAAAGTTTTCTGGTGCAGCTCTGGAGAAGCTTACGTCCAGCTGTGGACTGCTATAACACGACTGTAAGGCAACCTATAGGAAAACATTTAAAAGCTTTCTTAAGGTTCCGTACCCAAAGGGTAAAAACGGAACCCTAGCTATTACTAAGACTACACTGTCCGTCTGTCTGTCTGTTTGTCACCAGGCTGTATCTCATGAACCGTGATAGCTAGACAGTTGAAATCACAGATGATATATTTCTGTTGCCGCTTTAACAACAAATATAAATTATTTAATAATTAAAGGGGACGCCCATACAAGAAACATGTTTTTTTCGGTTTGTATGGTACGGAACCCTTCGTGCGCGAGTCCAACTCGCACTTGGCCAGTTTTTTTTTAATCAACAAAAAAAAACTGGCCAAGTGCGAGTTGGACTCGTTATTTAAGTAAATAGGCTCGTTCAGAAGTTTACTTTCAGAGCAAAGTTTTATCAACGCCACTATACACCTATTATTTGAAGGTTTGGAGGCGGTAGACCCCGGCAATTTCTTGTAATTTAATAACCTTAAAGTCCGGATTCTTCCAAAGCTAAGACGAAGAACGGATGATTGTGAGAATCGGTCAGTCTAATATGATTGTTACAATCTTGCAAATCTCTCCTCTCGTCTCCCGGTTGACAGAATCCGAGCATTATCCTTCTCGTCTACATCTCACACTTTAGTTTTGGAAGTGGGCTGATAGATCTACTGGCCTTTTCTGAGCATATCAGGTTTTTCCAGTCATTGCACAAATAACCCAAAAAGCCCCATACTCACCTATATGAGGCATATAGTGAACATTTCTGTCAAGCGTCAACACCGCCACATCAAATCTATCAGCTTGCGGTGTGAACTTGAACAGCGGATGCACTTTGATAGTCCTCACGCCAAAGGTGTAAGCGGGCAGTGGTTCCGCTGCCGAATTGATGACGTAATCTCCTAGTGTGACGCGGACATGGCGTGGCTGGGCCCGGGCTACGCAGTGACCAGCTGTCACAACATGGCGTCGAGATATTAGGGAGCCTCCGCATCTGAAACGTTATGAGGATTCGGTTAAGGTCGTAATTTTGGTTTGGGTGGCTTAAGGAAAAAATGGGGAATTTAAAGATTTGAGGGATTTTAAGAAAATATGCGGGACACATTGCTCGCAGAACAGATGGCCGATGGGGCCGTAAAGTTCTGGAGTGGCGACCGCGAACCGGAAGACGTTGTGTTGGAAGGCCTCTCACTAGGTGGAGCGATGACCTGGTGAACGTTGCGGGGATCCACTGGATGAGAGTCGCACGGGACCTGTCAATGTGGCGACACTTGGGGGAGACCCATGTCCAGCAGTGGACGTTTTTTGACTGAAATGATAATGATGATCAATGATGGGGGAGACCTTTGCCCAGCAGTGGTACAGAGACGGCTGATACAAAAAAAATAAAACGTATTGCATAAAAGCAAGAATTGGAGCGTAGGATTTATTAAGCGCTGCATATTTAGAATGAAGAAAAAGAAAATGGAAATCATAGATATAGAAGCGGATGAAGTTTTTCTTCGTCACAAAACTGGCTTAACTGGATCAGCCGAAGATCCTGGGGACCTAAAATGCCTGCTTCAGCAAAATCATAAGAGGAGAGAGAGTTCAGATGGGACTTGCTTTAACTAAAAGCCATGGAGACGGTAAGATACAATCGAATCAAATAAAAAAAAAAGTTTAGGGAACTGCATAGCTATTCACAAACGCATCGATTCGATTTCGATTCGACATGTCGTATGACAAAAAAATCAAGTCGAGTCGTCTGTGGTTACCATTTTTTGGGATTACGAAAGCGAGCGAGATTGACATACGATTCCGAATCGAAATCGAATCGAAGCGCTGTCTTATGTGATTGTGTTATATCATAAATTAAATCCTGTGTACTGAAATTTCAATTCTTGTCGTCTATTTTGTCGACTAACAGATCAAAGTTTAAAATAACTTATTCACTAATCAAAAACTAAAATTTTACTGTACTAAAGTATCATGCAAAGCATACAATCATGCTTAAATACCTAAAAATTACATTGCTATAAAATCACTTACCTCTGTAACAAAAAATATTTAAAAAAAATGTTAATTGGTTATTCAGTTAATAAATAATTGGTTAGAAAAAACAACTTAATTTTCGACTGAAATAGAAAAGAGGAATGTGCGAAAAAGTCGGTGAAATAAATTAAAACAATTTTACTACTATTTATAGGTACTTATTTTCGCTATAACTACGAAGTATAGACAGAGATAGAAAGAAGATTTAAATTTGTAAACCTACTGAGTGATTCGAATTTCTAAAGGGGATTGGGCAAAATTGCCCTAGCGTCCAATAGCGTTATACAAATGGTAATAATAGATGTCTTAATAAAAAAATTGGTTTATGGACGATAGTTTAACGTGACAAAGTCATAAAATCAAGAGAAGAGAGATAGATGCGGCGTAAAGGGACAATGAGCGTAACGGGACACTTTTTCGTGCATGCAGCCGGCGTTCATCGATTTATTAGACGTTGTCACGTAAAAAAAATGTATATTTAAAAAATCGAATCTTTAAAAATGTATTTTACACTACGTACAACTTCATTCAATTTTAACTAAAGAAAACTAACATGTTAAAGTTACGTTATGTCACATATTTATTTTAGTTTCGCATTTTTTTTTTAATCTCATCCAGAAAAGAATACCTGCTATGAAAACCATGATATCGTGTTTTCCTGTTACAAGCCCAAGGTTCTATTCTGGCCGAATAACGGATAATTATTTTAAGAAACAAAATACTTAAAACTCATGCAATTTCATGCTCGTAAGGCAAGGATTAATCTGAGCGGTATACGTGGCAAAACTCCGCCACATCATCAAAGTAAGTTTCGATTAAATCGGTTCCGACGAATTCAGGACGCAACTTCAGACAATAGCCACTTCATATAATAAGACGTCTTATAGCAGTGTGGGAAAGAGAGCTATACAGGTCGTCTAGCGCCATCTCTTTCCTTCACTGGAATGACAACTGCTTTGAGACGTCATGGTTGGCTACCAGGACATTATCTGTCCGTTGTCCGCAGTCAGTCCGTAATTTGTCCATACCCAATTTGGTCGAACCTTCAGTTTGTTGCGTTCTCCCGCTCAGAATAGTCCTTGGCCGTAGTTGCAACGTAACATAAACATGTCCTAAAACCCACTACAGAATAAAAGGTAGAAGTTGCTGAACATCATGCTATCTCTTTCGCACATTTACCTCTCTATCCAACACTGCTTCCAACCGATAAGCTCGAATATCGACATAAGCATGTTGCATCTGTAAACATTAATTATTAATGAATGTTAATACATTAATTATTATTAGTTAATTTATTAATTACTGATGGGCATGACTTTTGGAGTGGAAATAATAAACAAAATTAATCTTTTAAAAGCCATTGTCACATATACGTGACAAGCAAGCGCATACCCTGTACGCCAACGACACAAATAAAGGGTGTAAACAGACTCTTAACGAAGCCGAAAGGCACTTGTTCTCCCCGGCATTGCGATATTTTTTTTGTTCTAGACCATACCTGCGAACCTTCTAGTTACGGAGATATTGGGGGTTAAAGTTCCAACATTTTCACAAGTTTTTTTTTTTTATACATGTTTTTAATGTATTTTTTTTACTTAAGTTACCTTCACGACCCCCGTACTATTCAATCCATCCATCAGCACATTGTTTTGAATGCGTTACATTGAGTCCTACCGTAAAACGTGATTTTTCACCCCAAAAAAAAGTCGATTCCCAGCAATAATTTTAGCGTAAAGTTACTTAGTTTGATGTGTATAATGCTTGGTTGACGGCTTCGTGAAGAGTCTGTTTACACCCCGTATGCGACAAAAATGCGGAGTACTATAAGTAATAGCCTGTGCCGAAATTAACAATTAACTGGTTTTTTTTTTACGGATGGGAAATCATCAAATGACTTCTCCCGCTCTGGGCAGAGCGGAAGGGAGTGTCAGACTTGTATTGACTAAAACCCATCCATGCTGCCCTGGCAGGCGGTTTTGGAAACCCTATATATTTTTGCGATAGGTAGGTATTGCGATGAAATTGTGGTTTGGAGTGGAGGGCACGCGCGTGCTTTTAGGCTCTGGCGTTCAAAAGGGGTCAAATCGTCCGTTTTTGCCTTATGGCTGTTTTCTGGGAGATGAAATTACAGAAATGTATGATTTCACAACAAAATTATACAAATGTGCTTCATGTAGCGTAATGAGTACTATTACAATAAACGAAAAGAGAAGGTAATGAGGTAGCAGTATTTCTTTACAGTAGCAAATATTTTAATTTTTTGGGACTATTTTAAAATTATGATGCTAATGAAAAATCTTAACGAAATCAGTATTATTTCCACTCTAAATATTTACACAATTCATTAAATATTTAGTCCACGCAAATAGTTTTGTTCAATCCTATTCTACTGCTTTTATTCAATATTATTTAACTTCTTCATAATGCTGCTTACTGCCTTGTTGGTCTAGTGGTTGCAAGCGCGACTGTTGAGCATAAGGTCATGGGTTCGATTCCCGGGTCGGGTAAAGTGATATTGGGTTTTTCCATCAGGAATTTCTCAGTAGCAGCCACGGAGTCTGGATTTGTGCCCGGTTGATGGCAATAGGCTCGCCCCCTATTACATGGGACTTAACATAACTGGGGAAATGTGGGCAGGGTACCTATACCGCTGCCTAACCCTTCGGGGATTACAGGCGTGATGTTATGTTATGTAATAATTTTAGTTTGAGAATAGGCTCACGGGGTCGCCCCTTCTTAAGGATCAGTTAAATTGGTATGGACTATTTGGGGACGCGGCTCCGGACACTGAAATACAATTTACTGAAGTATTGGTCAGTGTCCGTTGTCCGCATTTAGTCCACAATCTGTACTGATTTGAGCGAACTTTAATATAGGACTTCTTATTTCTTTATCGTGTAGTTACTTATTACCTAACCTGGTCAGTCACGCCTGTAATCCTCGAAGGGTTAGGCATAGTTGTACCCTACCCACATTTTCCCAGTTATGTTAAGTCCCATGTAATAGGGGGCGAGTCTATTGCCATCAACCGGGCACAAAACCAGTCTCCGTGGCTGCTACTGAGAAATTCCTGATGGAAAAACTCAATAACACTTTGTCCGCCCTTGAATCGAACCCAGGACCTCATGCTCAGCAGTCGCGCTTGCGACCACTAGACCAACGAGGCAGTCATTAAAATGATTACTATCGGATTATTTGCGTGAACTAAATACAACATAACAAAACGTTTAATTAGTAACAATTTTAGTAAATTAGTGCGTTATTTTTACAATGTTAATTCAATGTAAAATAAATACTGTGCTGTCATTAGTGCTTTTAATACAAAATGGTACAGAAAATGTCGGAGTATTCGCCAGAACTGTGACAATAATGAGTGTGACATTCATGTTAAAGTGTAATATTCGTGTGTGATATTCATGTTAAAGTGTGACATTCGCGTGTGACATTCATGTTAAAGTGTGACATTCGTGTATGACATTCGTAGTTTGATATGTTTTGTTTCATTTGCTCACCGTTTCTGAAAGGATCTCTTATGTAACTGTCTCTTTTGTAGTGTGTTAAGAGTTTAATTCTCAAATTCTAAATTAACGCGTGTGAAATCGCGGGCAAAAGATAGTTCATTATAATTAATGGCTTTCAGAAACCGTAACTAAAGATGAGAAAATGCTAGTGATGATTAAAGAAATGTGCGTATAGGTAGTTAATATAATACATAAATATAAGTTTGCGGATAAAGTATTAATTGTTGACACATTGGTCATACCTAATTGATAATAGTGCATGTCACTGTACCTACATACCATTTGTCAAGTATGAAATTAAATTAGAATGTGTTGTACTGAAAAAATGCTGTACTATTAGACATAATACAGCATTTTGTATTAATCAATACATAATAAATATCCAATAATGGAACAATATTGTCTAAACGTCACATTATCGAACCAGAAATATGCCAACACATCAAACTGGCCACAACTGTGTCATAGTGACATTCTAACCTAAAAACTGTTTTCTATACGACTGTGCCGTGTAAAAAATGTATGTGTTGTGGAAAGGCATGTCTGTTGTAGGTCACAAATTGAGACCACACTTATATCTTCAGTAAAGCCTGGCTACATCATACTGTACCATATCTACTAAAATGACACAAAATTGGGCCAAAACTATTCTATTTGAAAAAACATAGTGTGTGAGTACTTATGTACCCGCGTTAGAAGTTATACTTCTTTGGCGTTACAAGATAAAAATCTTTTTAAACAAGGTGTAATGTCAATTACCTATACAACCTAACCTCCTAGCTCCAGCAGTAGATTAAAAATAATAACCTAGGCTTGTCAATATCTGACAGTACAATGATATCTTTGAAGACATCGACTTCTTCTTCGTCTCTGCTCAAAAATTTAAAAATCTTACCAACAAAATACTTTTAGAATATAACAGTTAGTTTAGTTAGTTACTTTAATATTTGCTCATTCTCTCTCTGTTTCTCTGTTGTTTGCATGCCTGTCTATGTTTAAGTTCACTTTTAACTACTTTTCTGCTTTAAAATGTTAGAATAGCGCACTGTTTGATTTAACTTTTAATATGTTGTGGAAAATATCGTAGGTTATACATTTATAAACCTTGTATATTTATAACTTAGCGTAAGATTTTAATGTATAACTGTTTATTTTCCCGAATAAATAAAATAAAAATACTAGCTAACTTCAGGGTGTATGTTGACTAGCTAACTTCTGGGTGAACTTTCGTGACAGTGTGCGCGCGCATCGTAAAAATTTACTCTCATCGTTTTTCCCTAACGCGCCAAAAGAAGTATAACTTCAAAAAAAATCTTTATCACCACAATTGTACTATATCATCTAAAACGTCACATAAATGGGTCACAAATGTGGCACTCAAACTGGCCACAAGCGTGCCAGCTTGTACAGAACTATATAACCTTGAGGATCCGATCCTGATGTACGCCTGCCAAGGGAAGGTGCCGAAGCCAGCGTCGTCTCCACCGACGATACGACGCTGTGCTGTTTGCTTGCTAACTGCTATGCCACAGCCTGGAAAAAGAAGAGAAAGATGGATTAAGAATTTATTATTATTTATTATTAATTTATCATTATGAACATATTATAGTGGTACATAAATCCAAAAAAGCCCAAAGAAGCCCAAATAAGGTTTACATTTTCACTTTTTTTTTTGTTTAAATTGAGGAGCTCCTGGCTTAATGATAACAGCTGCTCGGGTTGATCTTTAGGTTAAGCCGTGTTTACTTAGGTTGGTCTGTAGATGGGTGACCACCCATTACATACCGAGTTTCCTCCGTGCCTTGGAAAGCACATTAAGCCGTTGGTCCCGGCTGTCATTTGAAGATCTTTAGCAGTCGTGGTAGTTAGTGGCCCAAAAAAGTCTGAAAACCAGTCTAACCAAGGGGTATCCGTATTACCTAGTACTAATTGGGTTGTGGAGGTCAGATAGGCAGTCGCTCCATGTAAAATACTGGTATTCAGCTGCATGCGGTTAGACTGGAAGCCGACCCCAACATAGTTGGGAAAAGGCTAGGCAGATGATGATGATGAATAGTGGTACATGGCGGACTTGATGCCACAAGTATTATCAACCTGGCCATGGTCTGTTTAAGCCTGAAACCGTAAACCATTCTCGATCAAGCAAGGTGTTCTATGCTCTGCCCTTTAGGAGAAAAAGCTTTAACCCTGGAATGGGGTCAAAGACTGGTATTTTACTGTCTTAACCCCATTCCAGGATTAAGAAAAATTGTGATGTACAGTCACGGCCTCATCCGCCTGATCAGTTAAAAAAAAAATCTCTTGAATCATACGGAGGCCGGACCCGGCTAGAGAGCGGTTCATGTTGTGAGTACAAGCAAAAATGAGCTTAGTGGTGATCAGGCGGGAGTGTCCGCCATTGTGCTTATCTGAGAGAGTTGATTTCGTCGTGAAGTTTAATCTAATTTTACTTAAAACTCAATATTTATTCATTACTAGCTGTTGGCCACGTCCTTCGTTCGCGTGAAATTATATTTTATGAAAATAAATATTACTTCCCTTTTTTAATTGGATTTATTTATATATCTATCTGCCAGTAAAAGTCCCGTCAAAATAGGTCCAGCCGTGTCAGAGATTAGCCAGAACAAACAGATAGACATAAAAAAATGTATATTTGTTATAAGTACCGTATATATTTTCATCATATGCATTCAGTACTAAGTAAGTTCACTTATTTTTTTTTTTTTTATATATATTTTAACCGTGGTTTGATACTAGTCCTTATAAGCGCTATCAGTAATCCTACCTTTATAAGTCCAGTTTTGTGATCGGCCAGTAAAAGACGTGTATTCCACCTTATCTTTTTCTTTTTTACTGTTTTTTTTCTTCTCAACTGTAAAAGTTACTAATGAACTTACAACCAATAATGTTAAAATGAACTTCATTTTAAAATGCACTGAGTTTTTGTCATACGTATTTCACCCGTCATTTAAATAGTTTAATTAATTTAAAAGTTCGAAATCACTTTAATCACTGAAAAAGTAAAATATGTCACTAAAACACTTTTAAAATGTCGATCGGAACAGAAACTACACCAATTTCGTCAAACTAAAATGCACAAATATTTTTCAAATTAGGCTATACCAATTTTCTTAAATTAAAATACACAAATATTTTTCAAACAACACCGATTTTCTCAAATTTAAATGCACAAATATTTTTCAAATTATACCATTTTTTTCAATCACGACAATTTTCTAAAAAAGCACCAATTAACTCAAATTCTTTTTAAACCTCAAATGAAACGCGTGTTTACAGTACATAACAGTGTATATGGACTGAAGTTGAAACAGTTTTCTTTACATAATGTATGTATATAACGTTTCCGAGGAGTTTCCTTTCAGGAAACCGTATACATTTAACCGGTTTTTTCATGTATATGACTTATGAGGGAACTGTTGTACGGTATGAATAAATGAATTAACATCATATACCTTTAAACGAGCCATTCTTGTATATATATATCGCTCACCTAGTAATATATTGGCACATCTACGTTTTTTATATTTTACAGAAACGAAGATCAAAGATTTTATAAATGTTTAAAATTTATTTATGGGTTCATTTTACGTTTTTTTTACAGAATTTAAAAGTTTATTAAAAAATAATTATAATTAAGTAATTACTTGTAACTAATTAATTTTAAACATTAATAAAATCTTTGATCTTCGTTTCTGTAAAATATGAAAAACGTAGATGTGCCAATATATTACTACGTGAGTTATATATATATATTTTTTTTCTGAATCTCGGAAACGGCTCCAACGATTCTCATGAAATTTAGTATACAGGGGGTTTCGGGGGCGATAAATTGATCTAACTAGGTTTCATTTTTCAAAAACGTCAAAAACAAAAACGAGCAAAGGTCATCCAGGTACTAGTACTTACATACAATGTACAAAATGTTTTGAAATACATGGTATTAATTACCTTATAGTTATGTTTATTGCGCTTAGTTTGTGGCTCACTGATTATATGACACAGCAGATTTTTACTATTGACTAATAAACTTATTTAGATTTTGATTGATTTTTTTTCTGGTATTTTTAAATGTTTTTATTTTTTTAAAGAATTTATGTCAATTTTAATGTTTTTTATTTTTTAGTTTGCCTACTTTGTCCCACTGCTGGGCAAAGGCCTCCCCCATGGCTTTTCAACCCTGTTTATAATGTAAATGTAAGGTTTGTTTTTTTTTCTATATTCCAAAAGTTCATAATATATGTTTCAATAAATCTTACACAATTTACTACTTTTTATCCCACCTGTATATTCCCGTTGGGATCATTCCCGACCTAAACACGGGTAAGGCCGCGTGCAAAAGGTAGTTAATAGTATAAAACAAAATCACTTCTGTCTGTCTCCGTTTTCTTATTTTAAACCACGCAACAGATTTGGATAAAATTTCCACTGTTGTTTAGAAAAAAAGTGTGTGTGTACTTATGTACGCACGTAAGAAGTTATACTTTTTTGGCGTAAAAACTTAAATGTTGACTAGCTAACTTCAGGGTGTCGGTTTCTCGTGACGATATGCGCGCGCATCCTCAAAATTTACTCTCATCTTTTTTCTATAACGCGCCAAAACAAGTATAACTTCAAAAATGTACTTATGCCGGAAGATTTATATGTATTAAAGTGAATTAAATTTCACCCATGCAAAGCCGGTACAGGTCATTAGTTACAGAACAAATTTAAGATAAAACAATAAACCTCAATAAATAGAGAAAGTGTGTTAATACAATACATATTTTTATTTGATTAAATACATAGATGTTTGTATGGGATGATTATTACTAGAAACAGTGACTTGCAAAGTAAGTATTAATCTAATCCTATTATGTTGTATTGTATTGTATGTATGACTGTCAAAACTTTGACATTTGACTTAACATTTCGTTAAATTTGACATATGAATTTAAGTCACTTAAAAAGCAGTCCCGGATCAACGCTTTTTTCGAACCGGGGTAGAAACTTGATAGTGGCGCCACTCACTCCAGCGTTTTAGATAAATTACTTTAAAAAACTCACAATGACGTCAATTTCAGTAAAAAGAAGTCAATTGTTGACACGGTAAATCAATCCTGAAATGGACATCTCGAGTCCACAAGTTCACTTGTGGTGTGGCCTGGTGTGGCACCTTTTTGGTAGCTAACCGGGCCTGTATGCTAGTGCTTAGTGGAGCAAGTTTTTATTTTTATTTTTAATCATACTACATATATTATGATTTTCGAGGAGGATCGAGGAGCTCGTGGCTAAATAATAACAGCCGCTCGGGTTGATGTTTAGGTTAAGCCGTGCTTGCCTAGGTTGGTCTGTGGATGGGTGACTACCCATTACATACCGAGTTGCCTCCGTGCCTCGGAAAGCACGTTAAGCCGTTGGTTCCGGCTATCATTTGAAGATCTTTGACAGTTGGTAAGTAGTCAGTGGCCCAACAAAGTCTGACAACCAGTCATACCAAGAGGTATCGTATTACCCAGTACTAACTGGGTTGTGGAGGTCAGATAGGCAATCGGTCCATGTAAAATACTGGTATTCAGCTGCATCCGGTTAGATTGGAACCCTACCCCAATATAGTTGGGAAAAGGCTGCTGATGATGACTTTATTATGATTTTGGCGTCCCCTGAAACTGCCACCCGGGGCGGTTGCGATTTGCACCCCCCTAGATCCCGGGCTGCTAAAAAGTCAACTGCCCACTGCAATGTTACAATGAAATTTTGGCACTTCAATACAGTTAAAGATATATTTTTTTTTTAAAAGAATTACAAATTTAAATAAAGGGCGCTCACCAGCTGGCGTGTGGCCTGCTTGGAATCGTACCCAGGAAAGGCGTTCGGAAGCCACACAAATAACCAGCAAACCAATGAGACAGTAAATGTAAAGTTAACAACTTCCTAACCACAGTTTACGAAGTAAGAACCGCAGTTGCGAAAGTTCAAGTTAATATCTATTAACATTAAAATTTTGCTCTCTTGTGGTATGAAGTGTTATTCAATGTTAATATAAATGAAGTCGTAATATAAGCTAGTCAGCAAGTTAGCAAAATGGTGGATTATTAAGAGGAAACACGGTAAGTATTTGAAAAAACTATCACTGTCGCTCTTCGAGCGTGTTACGACAGTGCGATAAGGACAACTATAGTAAAAAGTTATAATTTGAGGTTTGGCTCTGGACTATTTCCTCCTCTAATATTCGACCAATTTAAAAGATATTTCATAAACCGAATAAGAAGGATATATACTGTTTCCCTATCTTTTTCGTTTTTCATTAATAGTTGTCAAAGTGCACAAGGCCTCTGTTGACAGGCAATGTAAATAGGCAATTTTGAGCATTTTGTAAAGGTTCTAGTGCTTATACAGATTATGTATCATCAAAAAGGAAAACATAGGGACATAGACGAGGTTGATATTTATTTAACTGTAAAAAATCATACCTTTAAAGTCATAAACCAGAAAGAAAACAGGCGAGAGCGTTTGTATGGAGAAAATACCACCCGCATTTCCTCTTAAGACACGTGTAATTCAACAATCGATTTTGTATAGATACAGTCGTTCTGGTCTTTGTTACAAATTATAACATGACATGGTAACATTACAGTTGCATGCTATAAAGCTCGTTTCTCCTCACTCTCTGACCCAATCAAAATTAAATGTTAGATTGAAGGCGAATGCTACCGGTAAAGAAGCGGTTTTATGGGTATTTTCGACCACCTGTGCGAGTGTGATGCTCTTGGAGACCTGGCAAGACTATGTCCCACTTGTTGGAGTGTCTATGGTGTCCCTACTCCTGCACATATGGAGACTTCTTTCTTGCGTTTAGTGCCTAACCACACGAAACCAGAAATTGTAATATTAGCCAACTGGTATCGGGAATAGGGTCCAATGCTACCGGCAGTCAAGGCTCAAATTCACCCCATTCAGGGATACATCATACAATTATATTTATTAATCGTAAACGGTCCAAGAGATGCGTGGAGACGGTTAATGTCCAGTGGACGTCTTTTGGCTAATTATGATGCTGTAGTCTCTTCTTCTTTTCGTGTGGTTAGTGCCTAACCTGGTGTCAGCGTTTTTATGCCGCCCATGGGCCTCTGACTTGGCTTTACGTACCGTCGAGAAATATCTCTCAGACATGCTGGTTTCCTCACGATGTTTTCCTTCACCGAAGCAAGTGATAATTATACAATACCCACATGAATCCGAAAAATCGGAGGTGCGTGCCTTGGGTTCGAACTCGAGACCTGTGACTTGGCTTATGCTGTAGTCAGTGGCCCGAAATAGTCTAACAACCAGTCCTTACTAGGGGGTATCGTATTACCCAGTACTAACTCAAACTCAAATCATTTATTTCAATTAGACCATTACAAGCAGTTTTGAATGTCGGAAAAACAAAGAAGGCTAAGCTACAGTCACAGACACAAGGCATACTAACTTGTGAAAGTACTGTAGTTGCCCATTCCAAAGAGTAGATCGCTATGGAGAAGAATCAGCAAGAAACTCCATGGATACTCTTTTCAATCAAAATATTGTTACAAAATCTTGGTTACATCATTCATGCTGAGATTATGTATATGTAAGAACGATGTAAAAATGCGTGCAAATTAAGAGCGTCCAGAGTATAAGAGTAAATAAACAATTTAAAAATAAAGTACTTAATTAAAATAAACCGTGACAGCTAAGAGATGACCAGTCCCAACTGACAGCGCCCGTTCACGAACATGACGCATAGATCAGCGCACTAACCGGGTTGTGGAGGTAAGATAGGCAGTCGGTCCCTGTAAAATACCATTCAGCTGCATCTGGTTAGACTGGAAGCCGACCCCAACATAGTTGGGAAAAGACAAGCAGATGAAGATGATGATGATGGATTCCCTACCCCTCAACAAATCAACAAGAAGTTATACTTAACCATTTTCATATCGGTGTGGTATTAACTTGAACTTTCGCGTTTTGCGGTAAGGGACGCACCTACTTACCTAGCCAACGCTGCGGTTAGGAAATCATTCCGCATTAGATTTCCTAACATTATCACCTCGACTTTGAACAAAGGCTATAAAACCGTAAGATCGCGAGAAATTTGGCTAGTAATACGCATTTATGGTTTAAGTAACATCAGATTATAATAATAATAATAAAAATCTTTATTTATACAAAAACCTTCAACGTTGCTTAAATGCTAGGTCACATAACTTTCAGTGAATACAGATAGTGTAAACCCTGACTCCCAAACTAGGAGATCCTGTGACTTAGGAGTCAGTGTTCTGCTGTCACTATGATACCAAAACCTTTATTAAAAACAGTGTTATTCCATATACAAAATCATGGCAAAAATCAGGTTTAAAAGTACAAAAAATAAAGTTTATAAATGTACATTTGAATTGAAATTATAAGTACACCTCCTCTATATGAGGGGAGAGTGAGCCATAATGAACCACCTCATTATATTGACTGCCTCGTTGGTCGAGTGGTCGCATGCGCGACTGCTGAGCCAGAGGCCTTGAGTTCGATTCCCGGGTCGGGCAAAATGTTATTGGGTTTTTCCGTCAGGTATTTCTCAGTAGCAGCCATGGAGTCTGTATTTGTGCCTGGCTGATGGCAATAGGCTCGCCCCCTGTTACATGGGACTTGTAAACATAACTGGTGTAATGTTAGTGCATTAATAGGTACACCTCTGCCTAACCCTTCGGGGATTACAGGCTTCGGGGCTTCGGGGGTTATCTCATTAATCGAAAACGATAGCCACTTGTCCAAAACCGCTGAGGTATATTTTTTTTTAATATTAGATTATTATCACCATATTCTGTGTGAAGGATGATATGGCAAGACAGGAGATGTCTGAAGAGATGATGAAAGAAATACAGGAGAAGAGTCATGACCCGCTGACCCCTAATTGACGGCACGGTTGGCGCAGTGGCTGAGCGATTGACTGCTGCGCTGCGTGTCGCGGGTTCGATCCCCGCACGGAACAAATATTTGTATAGCCTACAGATAGTTGTTCCGGGCCTGGCTGTTTGTGTATGTGAGTTTATGTTTGTGAACGCACCCACGATACAGGAGAAATTTCTAGTGTGAAGGAATTTTTTTTTTTTAATGTTGCCCACATTAAAAAAAATGAAATTGGAATATGGGTAGGAGACTGATGACAGATCATCATCCACAGCCTGACTAGTCCCACGGCTGGGTCTAAGCCTCCTTTTGCTAGAGCTAATCTTCACGATCCTGTGCCAACCGCCTCTATTTGCTTTGCCTTTTCCCAACTATGTTGGGGTCGGCTTCCAGTCTAACCGGATGCAGCTGAATACAAATATTTTACATGGAGCGACTGCCTATCTGACCTCCACAACCCAGTTAGTACTGGGTAATACGATACCCTTTGGTAAGACTGGTTGTTAGACTTTTTGGGCCACTGACTCCCTGTAACGACTGTCAAATATCTACAAATGACAGCCGGAACCAACGGCTTAGTGTGCTTTCCGAGGCACGGAGGAAACTCGATACGAAATGGGTGGTCACCCATCCACAGAGCTACCTAGGCAGGCACGGCTTGACCTTAAGATCACCCGAGTGGCTGTTATTATTTAGCCACGAGCTCTTGTGCCAACCTCATCCAGGATTTATCCGCAATGGCTTCAATGACATCTGCATCAGCATCATTCTTGGACGTCACAAGATCACAATGCGATCTTCACCATGTTTTTGCAAGCGATTGCAACAGCGGACACCCATCCAAGGTTCGACAGCCGTACTTAGCCTCGTCATCAATTATACATTCTACCAGATCAGCATACAATACTCATTCTCAGGGTTTCCCTGTCTCATAACATTGTGCTCAATGTGTAGCTACCGTGTAATGATACGAAGTCGTATGCGCAATGTCCTCACTGAAATATAATTTTACCTAATATTGCAAAATATTGCGTGCTCGGAGAGCACAGTACGCTATTGGTCCCGGCTGTCATTCGTTGGTCTTTGATAGTCAGAGAAGAGCGATTTCCCTAATTCAAGAGCGTCATAGAAAAAAAAGAAAGGAGGAGGAACTCGTGGCTAAACAATAACAGCCGCTCGGGTCGATCTTTAGGTTAAGCCGTGCTTGCCTAGGTTGGTCTGTGGATGGGTGACCACCCATTACATACCGAGTTCCTCCGTGCCTCGGAAAGCACGTTAAGCCGTTGGTCCCGGCTGTCATTAGTACATCTTTGACAGTCGTTACAGTGGCCCAAAAATTTTACAATCCGACCCAACCAGAACCCTTGGTCTGCCAATCATCTGCCAAAACTTTTCCCTATTATGCTGGAGAAGGCCTGCTATCTTGCATGGAGCGACTGTCTTTCTGATCTCCACATCCTAGTTCCCGGTAAAACGATACCTCTGGTATAGCTCAGAGGTCAGATAGGCAGTAGGGGATTTTTTAACGTATCGTAATTTTGACGAGATGGTTTAAAGAGAGTTTTGACAATTAACTTTTGTAAGCGGTGATCGTTTGTCTTTGATTTAACTATGTTTTGTTACTTGTCTATGGAGGTCTAGAGGAGCTCGTGGCTATATAATACTAACCACTCGATTCTGTTAAGCTGCACTTGCCTAGGATGTTCGGTGGATGGGTGACCACCCTTCTAGGGTTCCGCCTTTCTCCGTGCCTCGGAAAACACGCTGAGCCGTTGGTCCTGGCTTTCTTATGTGTCCCGAAAGTCTGATAACCAGTCTTACCAAGAGGTATCGTATTACCCAGTACTACTGTACTGTCAGATAGGCGCTTCATGTAAAATACTGGTAATCAGCTGCATCCGGTAAGACTGGGAGCCAACCATAACATACTCGTAGTTGATTATGAAACTGTAGGTATACATCAAATTCTAGCTCAATCAAATGCAACAGATCTCACCTCATAACCACTCACATTCTAAAAATAAACCCCGTCATCACCATAGCAGCCATCTTAAGGATGCAAATTGCAGTAAAAATCGATATAAATAAATAACATAATATTTCCGAACGACTTACACAACTTGCCTTGCGTAACAAGATCCGCATTGTGGTTTTTTACACAAATAGCTGATGCCCGCGACTTCGCCCGCGTGGATGTCGGTTATCGCGACCAAAAGTAATCATAACATTTTGAAATCCGATCCCGCAGCAAAAAGTTGACAAATTATATTTATTTATTTATGGACTATTTATGTATGTATATACTAAAACCTTTTTTTTTACGGGTGGGAAATCATCAAGTGACATCTCCCGCTCTGGGCAGAGCGGAAGGGAGTGTCAGACTTGTACTGGCTAAAACCCATCCATGTTCCTTTCTTGCCCTTTGTGTTCCAGGGCCGCGGTATCTCTTTCGAATAGTCCCGCAGCCCATATACTAAAACCTTTCTCGACAACCACTCTATTTATTGGTGAAAACAGCATAAAATCGATGCAGTAGTTTTTGAGATCATCGCGAAAACACAGACAGACGCGGCGGAGTAATTTGTTTCATAATATATAGTGATAGTGATGATAGTTATAGTGACTAGATTTTGCGCGTTAATTTATAATTGGACAATCAATTTGCACTATTAAAGTTCAACCTCATCAGGAGGGAAAGTACTCTAAATAAAGAGATAGCAAATTTTGCTCAAAGGAAACATTCTTTCATTTTTAAAAAGATACAAATCTGTGTTTAAATATTTTCGAGAATTCGCTTGTCTCGGGAATCAAGCCGGCTAAAATCCGAAAAAATAACTTCCTGTACTTTTATGGTATCAATCGATTGGGTCAATTATAAGAATCAAACTTCTCTAACAATCATGATAAATTAAATGAAAGGAAAACCATGAATTCTAAACTTTTAAATTCAATGGGATAAGATAAAGCACTTTTAATCAAAGGTCCATCCGATTACTTATGTTAGTACCTAATTAACAATTACATTTGACGTCACTTATTAAAATTACGAAGAATTGTTTAAGAATTGTGCTATTTGCACAAACAAACACTTGCAAATAGTAATCTTCTTTCTTCAATTGTTAATTAGGTAGTAACATAAGTAATAGGAAGGGCGTATGTTTGATAGACCTATGCCTAACCCTTCGGGGATAACAGGCGTGATGTTATATGGTATGACTGTAATAGTTTTAAAAAGGAAAAAGACCTGCTTCAGACTTTTTTTTGGGTGAAGTTTCATGTTTTACGGTAGGACTCACAACAAATATTTGTATGACCTACAGGTAGTTGTTCCGGGTCCTGGCTGTTTGTGTATGTGAGTTTAAATGTTTGTAAAGGCACCCACGATACAGGAGGTTTAAAGGAGACGTTTAAAAAAATCGTTCTAACATAGACACGTCAAACCAATCACAATTAACACTACAATTGTTTACAAAACGTGTTTTGACTTCTGACAGCTATATTATAAACTTAAGTAACCCATGGCTAGCGCATTATGTCATGTAGAAAGCCGACCGCTTGACCAACTTTAACTTAAAGTTACGTCAAGTGACGTAAGGTTGTATTATCTGGTCTTTCCTGCGTGTTTCCGTGTTTTGGCATTTATGATAATTATCGTGATTATTGAGTTGTGTTGTTTACTTTGAGTGGTTATTTGACCTCATTTTTAGGATTCCGTACCTAAAATGTAAAAACGGGACCCTATTACTAAGACTCCACTGTCCGTCTATCTGTCTGTTGGTCTGGCTGTCTGCCTGTTTGGATGTCTGTCACCAGGCTGTATCTCATGAACCGTGATAGCTATAGACAGTTACAATTTTCACAGATGATGTATTTCTGTACCGCCATAACAACAAATAATAAGACACAAGAAACGTGTTTCTTTTTTTCGGTTTGTGGTACGGATCCCTACGTGCGCGAGTCCGACTTGCACTTGGCCGGGTTTTTTTTAATGTTATTGGGTGTTAAATGTGTATATGGCAAATGCGCCACAGCCTCGCTCGTTTGGAGTTCGGTAATCGCCCCACGGCATCGTACTACCAAGATAAAAAGTGTGTTAATCCAGGTTATAAACTATCTGTGTGCCAAATTTCATCCAAATCCGTTCGGTAATTTTTGCGTGACAGAGTAACAAACATCTATCCATCCAACCATCGATGCACCCTCACAAACTTTCACATTTATGACAGTAGTAAGATAGTTACTGCCGTCAATGGAAACGTCCAGATACGTTGCCATCCCAAAGACAAAGTAACTCTGTATTATAGATGTCCATAGACTGATTGGTACAAAAAGGGGGAGCCCTGAACTCAGCAGTAGGTGGAACATGCCTGCCAAAGGTGATGATAATGATTAGTTTATATTTTACGCAAAAACTATTGCGCTTTACGGCAGGACTCAATGTAACGCACTCAAAACGTTGTGCTAATGGATGGATTGAATAGTACGGGGGTCATGGAGGTGTTTAAAGTAAAAATCTTACATTAAAAACATTTATTTAAAAAAAAACCATGTGAAAATATTGGAACTCCCCCACTGACCCCCAATATCTCTGTAACTAGAAGGTTCCCAAGTAAAGTCTAGAAAAAAAAATGATCGCAATGACGGGGAGAATAAGTGCCTTTCGACTTCGTTTATGGGTCTTGTTACACCCTTTATATTATTACTATTATTTACAGCCGGGAACTGTAGGTACAGTGTAGATACACAAGTAATCGCAGGTTCAATTCCCCGCTAGTACTTGTTTTTAAACCTCACACGAGAATGTATACACTAACTTTTAACGGCCACATTATATAACAAAATATAATGGGGTCTATTTAAACTGTAGAAAGCGTACATGTTTTAAGAAGGGCAGTGTCATGAGCCCAATTCTATTATAGGTATAGTATATGTATTACGTACTTGTGTTTACAAAGTTGGAGGTCACATATAAACATGAGACATGGCCGGAAGTCAACTAAGCTGGCCATGTTGATCAGATGGCTGAGGGAGCCTGTAGCTGCACTACAAAAAGTACTAAAGCAACATAGCCACAAAAACGCCAGCGGATGCTGCGGGACCCGGCAATAAAAAACGCTTAACCGCCATTGGGTACTCGAGGCAACGGGTTCCTTTTTTAATGTCGTAATTTTTAAATTGACATTATTGACAATGACATAACAGTGACACTGACAGTTCATACAAGGTTTAAGTGGGGCGCGCCAATGGATAGTACAAAAAGAACTACAACTATATATCACAAATGCAAGACTAAAATCTAAATGATTGGTATTTTAAAGTATGAAATAGAATTTTTGACAGGACCTTACTCGCCAGTGGCGCCATCTAGCGAACTCAAAAAGGATAGCCCTCATTAGAAACTACTATTGGTAAGAGCTAATGATGAGGTGGTGACTATGATAGAAATTACTAACATAATGAAAAGTATAAAGGTTGTAAGAAGACTCTTAACGAAGCCGAAAGGCACTTGTTCTCCCCGTCATTGCGATCATTTTTTTGTTCTAGACCATACCTGGGAAGCTTCTAGTTACGAAGATATTGCTGTCAAAGTTCCAACTTTTTCACAAGGTTCTTCTTAGATACATGTTTTCAATCTATTTTTTTTGACTTAAGACACCTTCACGACGCCCTACTGTTCAATCCATCCACCAGCACAATGTTTTGAATGTGTTACATTGAGTCCTACCGTAAACCATGATTATTCACCCCAAAAAAAAAAGTCGCTTCCCAGCAATAATTTTTACGTAAAGTTACTTAGTTTGATGTACAGAATGTTTGGTTGACGGCTTCGTGAAAAGTCTGTTTACACCCTGTATAGTGGAAGTTTATTCAATCACCATAAATATCACGCCGCATTTTCAAAACCACATCAAAACATTCAAGGTCTTGAGACTCTAAGTGTAGAATACATAAATATATAATTTAAGTATGTCAAACCTACTTTGATTTGTTTTGAATTCAATATGTGTATGTATGTTTGTATGTTTGTTACGCAATACAAGCTTTGTAGGCGTTCTTGTGGTGATGATTTTACTTTGCAATTATAATGAGATTGCGTTAGTGTGCGGCTTTCTCGAAAACTGCTGAGCTGAATTGGATTTCGTTTTATTTTGAAGAAAGATTAAATGAATGTATGTAGATTGGATTAAATATCGAGTAGGAGATACTATGGCTGGGTGAGTACATGATAACCACAGATGGTGATAACCGTAGAGGGTGACATTGATGACCACAGGGGGTGCAGATAGGGCTGCGGGCTGTTCGAAAGAGATACCGCGGCCCTGGAACACAAAGGGCAAGGAAGGAACGTGGATGGGTTTTAGTCAGTACAAGTCTGACACTCCCTTCCACTCTGCCCAGAGCGGGAGAAGTCATTTGATGATTTCCCATCCGTAAAAAAAAAGAAGGGGGTGCAGATAGCCTTAATACGTTCCGGGGGCCCACCCCCGATCACCTCTAATGGGGACACAGTCATTGAGGATAACTGAAGGAACACAGTGTAGTCTTCTTCTTCTTTAACGTTTGATTAGTGCCTAACCTGGTGTCAGAGTCCTTTGACTTGGCTTTACATGCTGTCGAGAAATATCTCTCAGGCATGCTGGTTCTACGATGGTGGTATAGTGTGATTATTCAGTAAGAGTCTGATAGCCTCCTCCTTCCCTGTTTACTTAAGACTGAGGACATCCGATGATGAATGGGGCTATCGTTTTTAAGCTCACCAGATGGCGCCACTGTCGGTCGAGTTAGGTCCTGGCATTCATTCTATTTTAAAAAAAAAGTACAAATAACTTCATGAAAGGTTTATTTCATTTCGTATATCAACATAGTGTAAACTTCAGATACATATTTACAAATATTCTCCCTAATATTAACAAGCATGAAACATTTCAAAATCATTCTACCTCCAAGTACTAACAAATAAGATCCTAAGTCGCTACTTAAAATCTTCAAGTCATAATTAATCAGGAATGGCTCAATCTAGATCAGAATCATGAATATTAGTTTAAATACGTGATAAAAAAGCACGCAACGTGCGAAAACTTTATGACATCTGACTTTTCGGAAGACCTTACTCTACACGAACGCCTCTAGCGGCGAATTGACTCCACACAAGAAACAAAAGGTACTGTCAACTTAAGTTAATACTTGAAAAGTGTAAAAGTGTCACACGCAATGACATAATGACTGTGCCACTTAAATTACTTAACTAATAAGAAATGCACACACGTTTACAAACACCATTAGTAGGCGTCCAGTGTTGTCGAGGTGTGTCTTGTGAACTTAAGGCGGTTATTAGGTCGCTGAGGCTATGCTGAACTTATATTTAGTTGTCTTCTAGCAAGAGTTTTAAGTATTTTATGCCAAATTGACACGAATGTTGTTTTTTTAGGACTGACTATCTGGTATGTCTGTCTATATATCAGTGACATTAAGTTGAACACCGGGAGGGCACGCCCTAAAAGAACATACGCTGACCTTATTGGTGAGGTTCTTCAGAAAGGTCAGGTGCGTAGTACTCGCAACCGGCGTGCGTGTATGAACGTGGACGAGGCAAAAGTAGTATTTAAGGATCGTAGCAGGTGGCGTTCTGTGGTTTCTGCCTACCCTCATGGGAAAAGAGCCTGAGTTTATGTATGTATGTAGTAAGTTGAATTTTTGTAAATTGTGATAAAACCGGCAAAAAAATATATTTAATACTACAAAAAAAGCAAACTTTTATCCTAGAACCACAAATTCGTTGAAATGTGACGGATATCCACCAACCCGGGAAAAAACGGGTTTTACTATGGGACCGAAAGCTCGTTTCGCATGCCCTACCACCAACCCGCACTGGGACAGCGTGGTGGATTACAGCCCACCCCCTCTCACATGTTCCAGCACACCCCATAAGTAACACTATAAATGTAAAATGGGTTCTAATGTCGAGTTGCCCAATCGCCTTTATTCTTAATTTAAAACGGTTCAATAAAAGTGGACCGTGGGTGGCAATTGCTATTACCACCCATAGCTATTACCACCCACGGTCCACTTTTAATGCCTAAAACTGTAAAAAACAAACATCTATTTACGTTTCTATGGGATTTTAATTCGACCATTATGGTTTTTTATAAAAATAAAATGTCCCTTAAACGACTAATGTAAAACTTTCATTGAATTTAACGATAAGGAGGATCAATATCGTCCTACGCTACGATATTTATTTGACTTTCATTCTTTAGAAATTCTTTTCCATATATAGGGAAAATAAGGGGGGATGGAGGGTGGCTTATTGGGTTTATTTAAAGATATGTACAAGACATATCAAAAGTTTTACAGGGTGTCAAAAAATTCGTCCACATCGCTGTCAATAGAAAAAGTGCAAAGAAGGCTGGCAGCATTGCCACGTTGAATGACAATGCTGTTTCTTTGGCCAAAAAATAGGCCCGCCCTCTGGTCACCATTGAATATTGTAATTTTTGGGAAACGCATTAAAGTTTGGTAAGCTTTTCATTTAAATAAGGTCGTTTGTAGACTATAATGGCATGAAAATGTATTATTATGTTCTTTTATTTATCAGTTTTAGGGTTCCGTACCCAAAGGGTAAAACGGGACCCTATTTCTAAGACCCCGCTGTCCGTCCGTCTGTCTGTCCATCTGACACCAGGCTGAATCTCATGAACCGTGATGAAATTGAATTGAAATTGAAAATATTTATTTCAGACTTACACATTAATATACACAAGTCCATATTATGTAAGTAGCTAGAAACTTATAACTATGTGAGTAAAATTTAAAATAACTTCGTTTTAACATGCATAAGTGACCAATGCTTCAGGATGTGATATTTAGACTGTTGAAATTTTCATAGAATGTGTATTCCAGTTGCCGCGACAACAATAAAAAAAAATTAAGGGGGCTCCCCTACTATGATGGTACAGAACCCTTCATACGCAAGTCTGACTCGCACTTTGCTCTAGAAGTAAGATTAATGTTTACTGATAGAAGTTGATAATTTATTTAAAAAACGAATCAATTTTTTTTCTTAAAACTCCATCTCCAAAAATTAGGAACTTATTACCAAATCTTTCATAATTCGGTTAGGAAATAAACTTAAAATAAATCCTTAGTATTTATTCTAATACTTCTAGGTTTTGTATAAAAAAAAAGTTTACCCCTAATTTAAAAAAAGGTTTACAAAAAAAAAGCAAAAAGCGGCCTAAATAATCATCTGCCTAGCCTTTTCCCAACTATGCTGGGGTCGGCGTCCGGCCTAACCAGATGCAGCTGAATACCAGCGTTTTACTTGGAGCTACTGCCTAGCTGACCTCCACAACCCAGTTAGTACTGGGTCTTGGTAAGACTGGTTGTCATAGGCAACTGACTACCTGTAACTATTGTGAAAGATTTACAAATGACAACCGCGACCAACGGCTTAACGAGCTTACCAAGGCACGGAAGAAACTCGGTATGTAATGGGTAGTCACCCATCTACGGACCAACCTAGGCAAGTCGAGGGGGCGAGTCTATCGCATCAAATGGGCACAATTCCAGACTCCGTGGCTGTTACTGACAAATTCTTGATGGAAGAACCCAATAACACTTTGCCCGACCGGGGAATCGAACCCAGCACAAGGCAGTCAAACGAGAGGGTCATTATCATCATCTCATTACAGCCGAAAGAAGGCCACTGCTGGACATAGGCGTCCGCCAAGTGTCGCCACATTGACCGGTCCTGTGCGTCTTACATCCAGCGGATCCCCGGCTCCTTCACCAGGTCATCGATCCACCTAATGGCACGCCTAAACGAGGGGGTATTCTTCAGATCATCATCATCATCAGCCTATAATGTTCCCACTGCTGGGACACAGGCCTTCTCTCTATGAGAGGATAATGGCTTATTATTGTCTAAAATACGGACTTGAAACAGTCAGAAATGTATCACTTTCGCTTGAAATATTCAAGACTGGCAAGCCGTATAAATTAGAGTTTCGTTAGCCCATTGTCTTATAATCTCCACAATGGAATCTGTTGCCATTGTCAAAAGATATAGAAAGTGTATATGAAATACAGGCCGGGTTAAATCTTCTTTGTTGTAGATTTAATATGTTGTGATGTAATTTATAAGTTAATAAAATGATGTAACGCTATGCCTGTGTTCATTAAAGTGTTATAAAGGGTGTAAACAGACTCTTAACAAATAATAATAATAAGCTGAGAAAGAGAAACAAATAAAATATCTCGACTTGGCACACGAGGTTGTCGACATGTGGAATGTGAACTCGGCTGTCATTGTGCCGATTGTCGTAACGGCCAATGGCCTTATGGCTAAGAGCCTCGACGACCATCTTTCGAAGCTCTCCTTAGGCGGTTGGATCAAGGGCCTGATTCATAAGGCAGTACTCCTCGATGCGGCTCGCATTGTGAGGTGGTTCCTGTCTCTGGAGCCCTAATCACCGGTAGCTTGGACCCTGTTCCCGACACCGGCGGACCGCTATTTTTTTATATTTTTAAATGTTTTATATATGGTTTTTTTTAAGAAATATGTAAAAATGTTAAAACATGTGTATATATAAATGAATAAACGGAATAATAATAATAATTTATTTATTTGTATCGAAGCCGAAAGGCTCTTGTACTCCCTGTCATTGATGTATAGATTCAATATCTTAGTATTATATAATTGCATATCACATGTGTGAGTACTATGTACTGTAAAGCTACCATTTACATTTTGTTATTTTTTCATTGACTTGAATTTGCCGTGGTGGCTGAGAGAATGTCATGCTCACTCAAATGTCTCGCTGATAGTGGCAGGTGTGTCGGGTCATTTAGCTCTCTTTAATGTGGTTGAGCTGAATGGGGCTGATCCAAGCGTCATGTTCGTGTACGGGCGCTGTTAGTTGGGACTGGTCATCTCTAGGCTGCCACGGTTTATTTTAACTACTTACTATGTTCTTAAATTGTTCATCTTTTACTCTGGACGCTCTTAACGTACAAGTATTTCTACATCGTTCTCACCTATATGTATAATCTCAACATGAATGATGTAACCAAGATTTTGTAACAATATTTTGATTGAAAAGAGTGTCCATGTTTGATGAGTTTCTTGCCCATTATTCTCCATAGAGATCTACGCTTTGGAATGGGCACCTACAGTACTTTCACAAGTTATTATGCCTTGTGTCTGTGACTGTAGCTTAGCCTTCTTTGTTTTCTGACATTCAAAAGTGCCTTTAAAGGTCTAATTGAAATAAATGCTTTTGAGTTTGAGTTTGAATTGCGACCATTTTTTTTTGTTCTAGACCATACCTGGGATTCTCTAGTTACGGAGATATTGGGGGGTTAAAGTTCCAACTTTTCAAAAGTTTTTTTAAATACATGTTTTTAATGTAAGGTTTTTACTTTAAACACCTCCAGGACACTCTTACTATTCAATCCATCCATCCGCACAATGTTTTGAGTGCGTTGCATTGAGTTCTACTGTAAAACGTGATTTTTCAGCCCAAAAAGAAATGTCGTTTCTCAGCACTATTTTTTGCGTAAACTTACTTAGTTTGATGCACATAATGCTTGGTTGACGGCTTCGTGAAGAGTCTGTTTATACCCTGTAGTAGGGGATCCGAGCTAGGAACGACCTTCAATGATTTGTTTAATGAATAAAAATTATTTTATATTACGTTTAGTATGTTAAAATATATATCGGGTTGGCAAAAAAGTCCTGGCCAAGCTATTTTACTCGACAACCTGCACTCAAACCAGATTTTTTGCAGACAACCCTTATCATCCGACCCCTCACAACAAGAAAAAAGTCGTTTCCCAGCAATAATTGTAGTAGTAGTACATAGTTTGATGCACAGACGCCAGCAGGTCAACCTACCCGAAACTGTCAGATTTTCGCAACCAACCTTGAACCTAATGCTTTAGAGATAATATTAAAGACATTTGACAGATTGTAGAAGCTTGATGTGCTGGCGTCTGTACAATGCTTTTTTTTTTTTTTCATCAAATGACTTCTCCCGCTTTGGGCAGAGCAGAAGGGAGTGTCAGACTTGTACTGACTAAAACCCATCCATGATCCTTCCTTGCGCTTTGTGTTCCAGGGCCGCGGTATCTCTTTCGAACAGCCTGCAGCCCTGGCAGGACAGCCCGCAGCCCTGGCAGGGTCTATACAATGCTTGGTTGACGACTTCGTGAAGGATTCGTTCACACCCCGTAAGTACGTTCTTTTCTAATAAAAACCCTCTTCTTCAAAATAAAAATAATTATGAAATGACATACGAAATCATGTTTAAAACAGCATAACATACATTTATGAAAATCCTGTTTTTCAAAAGCCTACTATTAAATAACGTATCTTCAGATAATCGGCCGGAAGTAGTGCGCCCTTGATTGCAACACGCCGGAAGTGACGCTCGGCCGCGCACGCGCTGCTTTAACGTGTGGTACAAGTCATAAGCGGGAGCGATAGTGCAAAAAAAAAAAAAAAAGACCGAATTTTGCGAGTTTTATTTTACTTTGTTGGTCATGGAATCTGGCGATATTCAAGTGCTATGTAAACCTCGACCTATCTCGTAAGAAAAGACAAGCATGAATATTAAATAACGTAAAATAAAGATTTTTTAATTTTATTAAAATGTTTTTATTTATTTACGCTTAATTAAAAATATTCTTTGCTAGATAGATCGACAGTCATCCGTATAGTCCTAATACTTTAATACTTCTTAGTTCATTAAAAAATGTACTTTTATCATTTCTAACAAATAAATTAGACGAAAACCAAAAAAGTGCTATCAGCTTATAATCAAATGGTTAGCAGGGTCAATTACGAGGTCTAAAGAAAAAAACTCGAACTTGCCTTAGATTTCCACCAACACATATACTACTCCTGTAATCTCCGAAGGGTTAATTAAGCAGAGCTGTACCTTATTGAAGTAGGCTCGCATTTTACAAGTATATTTTAATAATCCCACGTAATAGGAGGCAAGCCTGATACTGAGAAATTCCTGATGGAAAAACTCAATAACACTTTGCCTAACCTGGGAATTGAACCCAAGACCACTTGCTCAGCATTAACGCTTTGCCACCACAAGACCAACAGGGCAGTTAGTAAAGAAAAAAACGGCCTAAGCTTTTTACAAAGATTTGCTCAGCATTAACTCTTTGCCACCACAAGACCAACAGGGCAGTTATTAAAGAAAATACTTTTTACAAAGATTTGTACCAAATTATCGTCAATAAATATTATTTGCATGCGTTGAGGAGTTACTAACTAATCCAACATACTTACAAAATCACATACTACGTCTTGCAAATATCCTAGTGTCAAAGGACAATCACATACATCAAAAGATTAAGCAATACATCAATCTATCATCAGATAGCTGTGCGGAAGCTGACAACCCTTGATTATCGTGCTGAGTCGCGCCGGAAGATGGCAGGCTTCAATGCACGAGCGGCTTTTTATGTGTGGTGCAGACATAGGATGTAGCGACAGCGGGATTTTCACTTGACAGCTTGACTAGCATGACGTCCCAGAAAAAGAGTTCGCCATAATCGACCGCGTGGGCCCAGCGTGAATGATGTCACATGTCTTCGATTTTTTGAGTGTAGGATATATAGGGTGTAAACAGACTCTTAACGAAGCCAAAAGGCACTTGTTCTCCCCGTCATTGCGATTTTTTTTTTGTTCTAGACCATTCCTGGGAACCTTATAGTTACGGAGATATTGGGGGTCAAACTTCCAATTTTTACACAAGTTTTTTTTTTAATACGTGTTTTGAATGTAAGATTTTTACTTTAAATACCTCCAGGACCTTTTTACTATTCAATCCATCCATAAGCACAATGTTTTGAGTGCGTTACATTGAGTCTTACGTAAAACGTGATTTTTCAGCCCAAAAAAAAGTCGTTTCCCGGCACTCATTTTTACGTAAAGTTACTTAGTTTGATGTACAGTCAACAAAACAGATACGTATACAGGTCGAAAGATATAATTGATTTTTTCTTAAAAAACCGATCGATGTTTTCGAATGAAATTAAAATTAAATGAAGAAAAATAAACAATTGGTTAAATTAATTCAATTTCATTTGAAGATGTGCAACAGTTTCTAAAAAAACTGCAACTATATCTAACGACCATGCATACTTATCTATTTTGTTGACTGTACATAATTCTTGGTTGACGGCATCGTGAAGAGTCTGTTTACACCCTGTATATAGGTTTTGTCACGATGTTTTCTTTCACCGTCGGTGATGAAATTAATCACAAAACGTACAATTTATAAGTCATAGTCTTTACCACTGGACGCTTACGATCGCTTTCGCGATTGCTTGTGACGCTTATACAACGTGTAACGTTAAATGCGCAAAACCTGAAAATAGTTTGATCAGAATAACGAGCAGAATTAATTGAACCACTTTTTAATATAGGTCACATTTTTCAAAAAATCGTCATTAAAATATTGCCCTGTCTATTTATTATTAGGGCGCAGCGGCCCAGTGATATATCTACCTACCGACTCTTCCCTCGACAGAGCGTCGTCGCAGACACAAGAAACTATCAGGATTGCCAGTAAAACAAAAACAACACATAAAACCTTTTTTTTTTTCTCTCTCTGAATTAAGTCAATTGGATTAAAAATCATTTGGGGTGTCTGAGGTTTTGCGCATTTAACGTTACACGTTGTATACGTACTGTCATTTCTGTGAAGCTGCCCTTAATATCCTTTATCCTCAAAAGACAATCTTCATGATCCTTTTCTTTTTGTTTTTAAAAAACGTTACCCCACACTTGGAATTTCTCCTGTATCGTGGGTGCGTTCACAAACATTTAAACTCACATGCACAAACAGCCAGACCCGGAACAACTATCTGTAGGCCATACCAATATTTGTTCCGTGCGGGGATCGAACCCTCGACACGCAGCGCAGCAGTCAATCACTCAGCCACTGCGCCAACCGTGCCTTCGTATGTTTAAGATAATGTCTGGACTCACAGAGCAACATTTTGTTTTTTACAACCATTTCCCAACCAAAGCAATCTATCTGACTTTGATTCTATTTTTGTCAGAAAACTCTGTGTCAAAGAGAGTGAGACTTGATTTTTTCTCTTTCAGTGTTTCTTTCTAGAGTAGTCGGACAAAAAACAGCGACCTTAAAAATTATCATCAATCTCATGCCCTTATCCTAATTTATTTGCGGTCGGCGCCGCATGTCTTCTTCTTCCATACTTCTCTATTACTCGTCATCTCAGCAGTCACCTCCTTTCTAGCCATATTATCCTTCACACAGTCCATCCATCGTTTTTTTTGGTCTTCTTCTACTCTTATAGTCATCCTCCTAACTTCATCATCATCATCATCAGCCTATAAATGTTCCCACTGCTGGGAAACAGGCCTCCTCTCTATGAGAGGGATTGGGCTGTAATCCACCACGCGGGCCCAGTGCGGATTGGTAGATGTCACATATCTTCGAATTTTTGGTTCTAGGACATGCCGGTTTCCTCACGATGTTTTCCTTCACCGTTTTTGAGAGCAGTGGTGATGAAATAAATTACACAAAGTAATGCGCGCCTGCCTGGGTTCGAACCCATGACTTACTGTTCGTAAGTCGGGGTCGCTACCACTGCGCCACCGCTGCCCTCTATATATCCTCCTAACTTGCCTCACGACATTTTCCTCATTCCTCCGCATCATATCTTTACCATGACAACCGATTACCGTAACTCTTTTTATAACACATTTGCTCGTAAAGGGTCTCTTATTTCACCAATTTCAATATTGTATTGTATCTCATTACGTACTTGTGCGGTAATGTAATGTAAAACGCACGGTTTATCAAGATGATCCGTAAAAACGAATGGTACTTTTTCAAATCGGAAAAGAGTTTTTATGTCAGAAAAGTGGTCAACATTTTATAATTAAAATTAACTTTGGGAGGTAAAATATAATAAATAAACATTTAATTCTTTAATTTAATTAATTCTGACAATCGATTACAACCACTTATCTGTAACAAAAACACAAAAGTATGAATTTACTGTATTAGTAATACTGGCTGTTTTTTGTTTTGTGCCTTTTCCTTAAAAAAAAGCGCTGATGCGCGCGCCTCACTAATTTGTAAACAAGTAAAAATTATTCCACGCGCTTTTTCTTTTCGCTGTATTGTTTTTATTTGAAAATGTCGTCCAGTAATAATTAATTTATTAATTCGACACCGCCTGAAGTCTCAGAGGCAGCGAAAAAGGCTACTCTAAACCACTTGTTTAAAAAATCGACCGATAGATACTTACAAGCGTATCAAAATTTCGTTTAAGAAAGTCTGAGTTTTATTGATTTCCTCGCAAATATGTTATAAAACGTCGAATGACATACGTGCGCTTTGATAATTACAGCCTCTGCTTTCTTATAGCAATATCGCCTCGGCTGCAATTTTCAACTTACCGCACTTATATCATAATGTACTATTACTCAACGGCGCCACTTTCAGACTTCCTCTTATACACCGACCTTAAGAAGTTTATTAACACCTTCACCGTGCTAGGAACCGACCTGGTGGGTTCTCTAAAGTCGCACTTGCGATGCTGGGAAGCCACCTGGAGGGTCCACTACTCTACTTGTAATGTGGGATGGCACATCATCATCATCTGCCTAACCTTTTCCCAACTTTGTTGGGGTCGGCTTCCAATGTGGGATGGTACATGTGCTTCATGAAAGGGGCCACACCCTTTCATATAATAATTGTGTCAATCTTTTTATGTGTTTGTAAAATCAATTTGCTAAATAAAACATCATTTATCTTATAACTTGCACCACAGCCCATCAGCTTGTAATCAGGCGCAGCGGCGTGTTGTTTCCGCACCCCACCTCACGCCTGGCACCTTTCACCAAGTTTACATTAGCCAGTGACAACTATTATTAAAGCTATATATTCACGGATGAACGGATGGATGAACGGACCGACAATCGACAAGTGTCTACTGCAGCGGTGGCGAAGCTTGGCTGCGGGACTGTTCGAAAGAGATACCGCGGCCCTGGAACTCAAAGGGCAAGGAAGGAACATGGATGGGTTTTAGTCAGTACAAGTCTGACACTCCTTTCCACTCCGCCCAGAGCGGGAGAAGTCATTTGATGATTTCCCATCCGAAAAAAAAACGCGGGTGGCGAACCTTTCTGGATCAACGTGCCATATTTTTTTAAGAAATGTTTAATGATAAACGTGCCATCAAATAATTTTGACTAGTGATTATTGGGTAAATAATTAAACTAAATAGATACTGGTGCCGATTCCCTTGTTCACAAACTAAACTAAATTTAAGTTGAGTGCATCTTTTTCTTTCTATTTCATCATGAAAAGGACAGAAGATAAATATTAGTTCAGTCCTGTCAAATTAGTCAGCACCTGAAGTAATTTGATTTAATTTTAGTAGTCATATTTTTAATCACGTCTAAACTTGTGTCAGGCGCTGGTTAATTTGACAGGACTAAACTAAAATTTATCTTCTGTCCTTTTTTTAATGAAATAGAAAGAAAAACATGCGTTGAACTTGAATTTGGTTTAGTTTGTAAACAAGGGAATCGGCACCATTATCAACTAAAAATTCTAATTTACTACTAAATATACATTTTGCACTGAATGTTGATAAATGTTTACGTGTAGGTAATTCAAATTAAAGTAGGTAACATAAGTGTGACCTCTGATGTTGCAGATTAGATGACAAATAACTTATATTAGGGTTGTAACTTTTTATAAGAGGTTACTTTTAGTAGAATATATGGTGAACCTAGTTATTTTGAACTAAAATGCAAACGATTTTGATCGGTGGCATGTCCAAAATATTGTGTAGATGATTTCTTGTCCTCTTTTTACCCGACTTCTAAAAGGAGTTTAGCTAACGCAGAAACCATAAAATCTAGCCAGTGTGCCGTCGAGTTTAACAATAGTAAAAGCTCTTTGTAACAGAGTCCGACTCGGGACAAAGCATTATTACATGATTCTGTTTGACGGCAGTCATTTAAAAATTTCTCTGAACTACAAGCGAAACCCGTACATAGGAGTCTAGACAAATTATGTAAACTATGATTTTGGAAATCCACTTAAATAAAAGGAGCTCGTGGCTAAATATTAACAGCCGCTCTGGTCGATTTCAGATTGCCGCGCTTGCCTAGGTTGGTATGTGAATGGGTGACCACCCATTACATGCATACCAAGTTTCCTCCGTGCTTCGAGAAACACGTTAAGCAGTGGGTCCCGGCTGTCGTTTGTAGATCTTTGACAGTCGTTACAGGTAGTCAGTGGCCTGAAATTGTGACAACCAGTCTTACCAAACTCAGAACTAACTAGGTTGTGGAGGTCAGATAGGCAGTCGCTCCATGTAAAATACTGGTATTCAGCTGCACCCGGTTAGACTGGAAGCCGCCCCGACATAGTTGGGAAAAGGCTAACTCATAAATCACCACAATCGAGTCGAAAAATAATTATTTTCAACTAATCACAACTCTCAAAAACGGTGAAGGAAAACATCGTGAGGAAACCGGCATGTCCTAGAACCAAAAATTCGAAGACTTGTGACATCTACCAATCCGCACTGGCCCCGCGTGGAGGATTATAACGCGTTCCCTCTCATAGAGAGGAGGCCTGTGTCCCAGCAGTGGGAACATTATAGGCTGATGATGTTGATGAATCACAACATTAACAACGACTTTACTCACCAGCTGATCTTTCGTAAACCAAAGGTATTTAAATGTTAAATAAGGTTGTATATACACAACATATATGTTAGGTACATATTAGTCATTGCTGTCTCAACACTATTCGCAGACTGACCAACTTTCATCGGTGTACCAATGATGTCATGCGGCTGTCTCCAATTCGATTGCCAAATAAGGATAATGATTTTTGCATTTCATAATTCAGAAATTATTCAGCAACCTACGAGTTTGGTAAGAGAAGGGAAATATCAGTTACAATAGTGGCTTTTACTGACTGCCTAATTGGACGAGTGGTCGCAAGCGCGGCTGCTGAGCATGAGGTCCTGGGTTCGATTCCCGGTTCGGGCAAAGAGTCATTGGGTTTTTCCATCAGGAACTTCTCAGAATTGGGTTTCCCCCCAAGTGTCGCCACATTGACCAGTCCCGCGCGTCTTGTATCCAGCAGATCCCCGCATCCCTCACCAGGTCTTGGTCCACCTAGTTTATTCTGAATTCTGAATTCTATTCTACATAATTGTTTTTTTTTTAAACGCATGGTATCCACAGAACATATTATAAAGGGTGTAAACAGACTCTTAACGAAGCCGAAAGACACTTGCTCTCCCCGTCATTGCGATCATTTTTTTGTTCTAGACCATACCTGGGAACCTTCTAGTTACGGAGATATTGGGGTCAAAATTCACAAGTTTTTTTTTTAAATACATGTTTTTAATGTATTTTTTTACTTAAGACACCTTCACGACCCCCGTACTATTCAATCTGTGCATCAGTACAATGTTTTCAATGCGTTACATTGAGTCCTACCGTAAAACGTGATTTTTTAAAAAAGTCGTTTCCCAGCAACAATTTTTGCGAAAAGTTACTTAGTTTGATTTACATGATGCTTAGTTAACGGCTTCGTGAAGAGTCTGTTTATACCCTGTATACTCTAGCGAGATGGAGTCACTTTGCTTCGCCTCACCGCGGTAATCCACTTATGGCGCTGAGTTAAACTTATTTCACATACTAGATCCGGCATTGCAATTCATTCTCTTTGGTCTGAGTCAATAATGGTGGTATTACAATCAGTTCTCGGGACCGTAAACGGAAAATACGTCTTACTTAATTTAGAATAACCATTCTAGTTAGTGGTGAAGTTTTGAAAGAACTTGAAAGGTCAATGGGTTAAAATAAGATAATTTGATAGTTACATAACGTAACATGACGCCTGTAATCCCCGAAGGGTTAGGCAGAGGTAGGGCTGCGGGACTGTTCGAAAGAGATACCGCGGCCCTGGAACACAAAGGGCAAGGAAGGAACATGGATGGGTTTTAGTCAGTACAAGTCTGACGCTCCCTTCCGCTCTGCCCAGAGCGGGAGAAGTCATTTGCTGATTTCCCATCCGAAAAAAAAGGGATAGGCAGAGGTGTACCTAGCAGTACACCCACATTTCGCCAGTTATGTTTAAATTTGCATGTTTTATGGGGCGAAACTATTGCCGTATAATAAATAATAAACATTCAACGCATAACAAATATTTATAAATAAATACTAAAAGAAGGAGGTTAACAAAGAAGTTGAGAATCAGCAACACCCTCTACGAGTACATAAAGGGTGTAAACAGAATCTTAACGAAGCCGAAAGGTACTTGTTCTTCCTGTCACTGCGATCATGTTTTTGTTCTAGACCATACCTGAGAACTTTCTAGTTACGGAGATATTGGGGGTCAAAATTCCAACTTTTTCACAAGTTTTTTTTTAAATACGAAGTGTAAGATTTTTACTTTAAACACCTGGAGGTGTTTAAAGTAAACCCCGTAAAACGTGATTTTATAGCCCAGAAAGAGTTTCCCAGCACAAATTTTTGCGTAAAGTAATTTATTAGTTTGATGTATATAATGCTTGGTTGACGGCTTCGTGAAGAGTCTGTTTACACTCTGTATTATGAAAAATGCTATAAAAAAAAAGTTATGTAAATCGAAATCATGTCAAAAAACTATTGTTTTAGTTCATGCATAATTATTTAATTTACAATTACATGCTATCTAAAGCATAGACTATTGTTTTTTTTATAATAACATCGAGATGTAACAGTGTAGTTTTAGACGCACATCAAGCTACTACAATCTGTCAGATTTCTTTAATAGATTTTCGACTTTATTCCTGAAGCTTCAGGTTCAAGGTGGATTGGGAAAATCTGACAGTTTCGGGTAGCTTGACCTGCTGGCGTCTGTACATACCTACTTAGTCGATACTCCGACAGTAGGTTCCATCTCCAAAATTCGATTCAGTTACGGTTCAATCGATTCACCTTAATAATTTGATGTGCTAAATGTTATATAAATAAATTGATGTTCAATTGTTTCCGATTGTTTTTTGTTTTCATTCTTTTTTTATAAATATCCGGTTTTTATTAGAGCTCAGTAAGATGGGATTTCACAGTATACTTACTGATGTTCTAATACAAAAATTATACCAAAGTACTGAATTAACTACTAGTTAGTTACAATTTGCAATGCAATCACGTCTTCTCTGCCTAACCCTTAGGCAAATCTAACTACAGGCAGGGTGACAAATACGTATTTGGTATTTGTAATTCAATAACTTCTTAAAAATGTAATTTGTAATTGGTATTTCAAATATCTGACGCTGAGGTATTTTGTAGTTAGTATTTCAAATACTTTCAACGGCTTCAAAATACGTTTGAACATAAATACATTTAGCGATCTTATTAATGGGTGCGTTCTGCAGGAAAAAGCGCTCGATAGCATTCGTAAACGAAATGGCGACCGCTAAATAAGTTAACCCTTGAAAATGGCAACACTGTGTACCATTTCGTGTATTACTTAAGTTTATTAGGGTGAATTGGGGGGCATAAAAACTCTGACACCGGGTTAGCCACGATAAAGAAGACGATGAAAGAAAGAAGTACGAATATCAAGATTCTATTCTATTTACAGAACCTAACACCTGACTGTATTTTTTAATTTGTATTTCAAATAAATATAGTTAAAATACTGTATTTTATATATCAAATACACGATTTAAAAATATGTCGTATTTTAAATACACGCGGGATAGTATTTTGTAATTTGTATTTTAATTAAAACAAAGCATGTATTTTGCCCAGCTCTGACTACTACAGGCACAGTAAAACATAATAGAGGTACATACTTAGTTCATACTTATGTAGCTTCATATCTAATGCGGACTGCGCCTGACCTACAGGCTACAGGCGTGTTATAATGTTTTTGCAATAGAATCCATAATTAATTATGATTAATAATGACTGTTGGATTCTATTATCTATTTGGATCAACCAGACTCTTTTTTTTTCGGATGGGAAATCATCAAATGACTTCTCCCGCTTTGGGCAGAGCGAAAGGGAGTGTCAGACTTGTACTGACTAAAACCCATCCATGATCCTTCCTTGCCCTTTGTGTTCCAGGGCCACGGTATCTCTTTCGAACAGTCCCGCAGCCCTGGCATTAACCAAAGACTAATTCCATATTTAAATTTGAAGCTATCTCACTGCATTGACTTAGGATCAGTTCCAACTTCTATTATATGGTCAAATAGGCACTATTTGTGTACAAACTGACCAGAAAATGGGGCAAGGCCAACGAAGTTTCAAATCAAGGTAAGTATAGTTATCGAAAAACCCCAGCAAATACATAATATATCACAAGATGGTTATCTGCTGACGTATTCTATATTTCTTAAGTTGTCTATATGGAAATACCTATTTCGCTTCAGTCGTAGCCTCGTAGGCTTATTTTGAAATTTATTAAATGATTGCATAAAATGTTTGATTTAGCCTAGGTTTTTTGCCAAGGAAGAGCTGCCGAGATCCGACGGTGAGATGAAATTGGGTTTTATATACAGGGTGTAAACAGATTCATCACGAAGCCGTCAACCAAAACAATACCGTAACTTTACGCAAAAATTAGTGCTGGAAAACGATATTTTTTTTGGGCCGAAAAATCACGTTTTACAGTAGGACTCAATGTAACGCACACAAAACATTGTGCTGAGGGATGGATTAAATAGTCGATGGTCCTGGAGGTGTTTAAAGTAAAAATCTTACATTAAAAACATGTATTTAAAAAAAAAAATAATAAGTTGGAACTTTAACCCCCAATATCTCCGTAACTAGAAGGTTCCCAGATATGGTCTAGAACAAAAAAAAATGATCGCAAAGACGGGGAGAACAAGTGCCTTTCAAGTTCGTTAAGAGTGTGTTTACATCCTTTAGAACTAATATTAATGACTGGTCGACACTTCGCGTGACCAAAGGGCTGGCTCTTCTGGGCTCGTTACCTGATGACAGTGACATAAATGTCCTATTGTCGTCGTTGTATACCGAGTTTCCTCCGTGCCTCGGAAAGCATGTTAAGCCGTTGGTCCCGGCTGTCATTTGCACATTTTTGACAGTCGTTACAGGTAGTCAGTGTCCCAAAAAGTCTGACAACCAGTTTTACCAAGAGGTATCGTATTACCCAGTATTAACTGGGTTGTGGAGGTCAGATAGGCAGTCGCTCCATGTAAAATACTGGTATTTCAGCTGCATCCGGTTAGACTGGAAGCCGACCCCAACATAGTAGGGAAAAGGCTAGGCAGATGATGATAGTCATTGCACGTTGCAACGAATATTTTGTAACACAGTTAATCATTTTATAATATTATGTTGTACAATTGAGACATGATGTGTTGTGTCCGCGTTCTTGAGTGACGTTGTTTGAACGCGTGATTATCTATTGTATGAAGATGGGCAAAGAATTGGCCTAAAAACCGGATTAGATTTATTTTGCCCTTACTATGATAAAAAACGTAAACGAACCTTTCACGAAGCCTTCAGCCAAGCATTCTGTACATCACATTAAGTGTCTACGCAAAAAAATATTGTTAGAAAACGACTTTTTTTTTGGGTGAAAAGTCACGTTTTACACGTTAAGATCACTCAATGTAACACACTCAAAAACTGTGCTGATGGATGCATTAAATAGAACGGGAGTCAAGGAGGTATTCAAAGTAAAGTTATAACATTAAAAACTTGAATTTAAAAAAAAAATCACTTTGCCCGACCTGGGAATCGAACCCAGGACCTCATGTTCAGTAGTTGCGCTTGCGACCACTAAACCAACGAGTCAGTTAACTACCAAGAAGTTCTTGTCAATGTTGATGAAATTCGTTTAGTTGTTGAAACTGAATATTATTATCGCATCACTCTTTGTACAGCTAAATAAGATGTAAATCTCTCTGAAACTGCGAACAAGCAACCTAATTTCTAAATCTGAAGTCCGGCTACATTATAAAAGTGTAAATTAACTCATAATTTGCTCATTAACCGTTAAAATTGTGCACTAAAGCACTTTTTAAAGAGTTTAATGACGCATTTTAAATTGTTTGACGCTTTCAATGACATTACTAATTGTTATAGACTTTTTGGAAAAGTGTAGTGTCACTTTGTAAATAAAATAGCAAAAGGATTCGAGGGAAAATAAGGGCATGACCGCATGGGGCTAAAAATGAAAGTATCTTGAATATTAAGCCAGGCCAAACATTAAGCGTTTCATGAGGTTCTATGGCTGTACTTGAAACACTTTGATTACATAAATTTTAAATTCTAACAAGTTTCCCTTTCTTTTAAAGCTAATCGATTTTTTTTTACTTTGCTCCAGATAAGGCATTTCTCCTGAATTGTGAGTGAGTTTACAAACATTTAAACTCATATGTACACCTTCAAGACCTGTAGAGGTCACACAAATTTTTGTTCCGTGCCTAAACACACAGCGCAGCAGCCAACCGTCCAGCCGCTACGACAGCTTTACCGTCAAACATTATATTTGTAGCTATCATCGTTTTTTTTTTTTGTAATTGTGCCAACTGTCTATTTTCCTTAATAAAAACTTTTTATTTACTCAGTCCTTCTGGGTTTAATTTCTACCCACAAGATACAGTCAAACTTTATACCTAAAAGGTGTACACACACCCTTGGCAAATCCAAAAGTCATTCGTTTTCCCGGTCATTGCAATTTTTTTTTATTCTAGACCATACCTGTGAACCTCCTAGTTACGGAGATATTGGGGGTCAAAATTTTAACTTTTTCTGAAGCTTTTTTTTTAACTCATTTTTTTTTATATTTAAATACTAGCACAATGTTTTGATTGCGTAACATTGAGTTTTACCGTAAAACATGAATTTTCACACAAAACAAAAGTCGTTTCCCAGTAATAATTTTTGCGTAGGGTTACTTAGTTGGATGTACAGAATGCTTGGTTGAAAAATTGTATACTGACAATAGTTTAGATTAAGGCAAAAAAAGTAATTACCTTTGTGCAGCCATAATCTTAAAAATCATAACACCGGTAACCAAACCGCCTTCCCTCAATTTATACAACACACCACACAAGTTCTCACACTGAACAACACATAAAATAACAACAATGTGACATAAACTTGTGTGCGCGACTGCATGCGCTGGCGCCCGCCGAATCGAGGAGAAAGTGCGCTTACGTAATAATCAGCTGTGCGGTACAGGCGCGTCGTTAAGTGATGAGTCGTTTACGTTTACATGGATTTTTTGTATAACATGTGGGTTTTTTTCTGTTTTTTAAGTGTGTGTGTGTGTGATTTTTTTTTGTTTCTGCTATCCATTTTGCAGTTTTCCGAAAATTAGATGATCCCTGGCGGGACAAGGGCATTGTCGTTGGGGAAAAGAGATTAACTAATCTACGCTTCGCCGACGACATTGTCCTGTTCTCTTCTTCAGCGGCCGAGTTGAGCCTCCTGCTCGAACAACTGAGCCACGCCAGCCTCGAGGTCGGACTTAAAATGAACATGACGAAAACTAAGATAATGACGAACAGCAAGAAGCGCAAAGTATACATAGTGGGTGTGGAGGTTGAATATGTCCATGAGTACATATATCTCGGTCAAATAGTCTCCTTCCAGGCGAGACACGACAAAGAAGTGGCTCGACGCACCGAAAACGCTTGGAAGAGCTATTGGTCGATGAAGAATCTAATGAAAGGACGCCTTCCACTTTCCCTCAAAAGAAAACTCATGGACATGTGCATCCTGCCCACCCTCACCTATGGAGCGCAAACGTGGTCATTAACGAAACGTCAAAAGTCTGCACTCGGGGTCTGTCAGCGAGCAATGGAACGAAGTATGCTCGGAGTCAAAATTACTGACCGTATAAGGAACAGTATACTTTGTTCCAAAACACAAATTGCAGACGTAGGCAACACAGCCGCTAAACTAAAATGGAACTGGGCAGGCCACATACGCCGCATGTCGCATCAGAATTGGGCGAAAATAGCCACAGATTGGGTTCCGAACAACAGGAATCGGCGAGGCGGCAGGCCCAGAAGGAGATGGCGCGATGAGCTGGACTGCTATCTAAAGGATTGGGCTGAAATAGCTCTAGACAGAGAAAAATGGAAAAAAGGAAGGGAGGCCTTTGCCCTGCAGTGGGACACAACAGGCTCATAATAATAATAATAAAATATCCATTTTGCGCACAAAGATTTTCGTTGTTTTGGAAAAACCTTGCGGGTGCACCTTTTAAAAAAATAACTGAAGAAATGTATAGATAAGACTTTAACGTCACGCCTGTATTCCACGAAGTACTAGGCAGATATATCCATAGTCGGTACACCCATACTTTACTAGTTGTGTATGTTTAGCTTCAATGTTGTAATTGGGGCGAGCCTATTGCCATGAACTGAACAAACACCCTGAATCCTAACTTCTACTGAGAAATTACTAAATGCTTAATAAATCGGTGCTGCCTCTATTTTATTTCATTAGTCATAATTTAATTGTCCTATATTATAATAATAATAATAGAATACACCTGAGGAGGCTCTCGCTTGGCAGCTGGATCAGAAAGCAGTACTTCTGGATACGGCGCGTATTGTTAGGAGGTTCCTCTCTCAACAGCCCTGACCACCGGTAGCTCGGACCCTGTTCCCAATGCTGGTGGGGTACTATTTTTTATATTTTTAAATGTTTTTTTTTTATGTTGTTTTATATTTAAATATTTAAAAATGTTATCAATATGTATAAAGATAAATAAAGGAAATATTACATTAAATCCAAATTATTACAAAATCACAAGAAAAACCTTGCGAGTCATGCTACTAAGATTTAATTTTATTCTAGTCTGATCCAAACTTGTTGTTAAGGTAGCGCCAGGGTAGCCCACGAAATCACAATTTTTTTAAGTTTTTTTTTTAATTTGCATGTCAGTGTCAGGCTATAGGTTAAACAAATATGATTCGCGATCGTAACACGCGTGTAGTTACAGAATTATAATCATTAAAATCATCTATACAAACCTTTTAATTCATTTAATCCCTTTAAATTATTTTTTTATGAAATAGTTTTTGTATGGGATTAAAATATGTCTATACCTAACTATACTATACTTTAAAAAAAAACATTCGTTTGCTTCAAAACAGCAATACCTACACGGTTAAAATGTATGGAACAGTAGCTTTTTTTGAAGTTATACTTCTTTTGGCGCGTTTGGATGAGAGTAAATTCATGACTTGCGCGCGCACGATGTCCCAAAAAAACGACGTGATGAAGTTGGCTGCAGAATAGAATTAATAATATATATTTCTTTAAATGACTAACTTAACTTATAAGTAAGGAAACTGAATATACAGTACTTACTGTATACCTATACTGTTTTGATTGATTTTAACATTTTTCTTCGATATTTACTGCAGTTTTGTTTTTTAAAATTTTTCTTCAGACGCCAAAGATGTATCACTTCTAACGCGTGTACATAAGTACACACACACCTTTTTTTTAAATTACCGATAAAAAATCTATGGCCCTCTCATAGATTTTTTTATCGGATCTTCAAAATGATGTACTGAATAGATACGTGGTATTGTTTTAATTTTAGCTTCGATGTTGTTCCACCTTGTATAATGTACAGACGGCACATCCAGCTACATCTATCAAACTTTAATAGATTTTCAACTTTATCGCTAAAGTATTAGTTTCAAGGTTGATTGCAAAAATTTGACAGTTTCGGGTAGCTTGATGTGGTATCGTCTGTACATAATGTCAAAGAAAATTATTTTATAACGTAGAAAGAAAACAAAATAGCTTTTAAGTTAAACATATACTAATTAAACAATGCCAGTAGAAGGAAAAACCTCCCCAGCCTTACTGAATATACATACATACATAAACTCACGCCCTTTTCCCATGGGGGTAGGCATAAACCACAGAACGCCACCTGCTACGATCCTTACATACTCCTTTTGCCTCGTCCACGTTCATACATCTGGTCATACACGCACGCCGGTTGCGAGTACTACGCACCTGACCTTTCTGAAGAACCTCACCAATGAGGTCAGCATATGTTCTTCTAGGGCGTCCCCTCCCGGCGTTGCCACTCACATCTGCCTTGTAAATACCTTTTGTTAGTCGCCTTTCACTCATCCTCTCCACATGACCAAACCATCTAAGTATACTTTTTTCAATTTTTGTCACTATATCTTCTTTTAAGCCGCAACGTTTCCGTATAACCTCATTCCTCACTTTATCATTCAGAGTTACACCACACATGCTTCACACACTGAATATACAATTAAAGTATTCTATGAATAATTTTCTCCATTCCCTTTCCTCAGTTGCACCTCCTTTACTTACAGTAGTTTTTTTTTTAATGATATTAAGAAAGATTTTTATCGTTCCACTTCTTTCATTTTAAATGTCAAAATAAAATCTCTAGACTCTGGTCGTTAGTTGGTTTAAAAAAAATCTATAATTTTAACGAGATAGCTCACCTAATTTTATATTAAACCTAATTGGTACTTAATAGCGCACAATACATAACAAAATCAATCAGTTGATTGGTACAGTCGTCATCACAAGTTTTATGACATTATTTCTATAAGTATTTTTTGCAATATTTTGGTAGGTGCTGAAGAAGTTTTAACCTGGATGAGTATCGATAAGTACCTGGAAATTATTATGACAAGATAAACGCAATTTTCGTTTTTAGAAATATTACATCGGAGTTTGAGCTCGCAAACTTTAATAATTTCTAAAATAATTTAGTTTTTTTTTTATATATGTATATATATATATATTTGATTTATAGGTATTCTATGTATTACGTATATTATATTGTATGTATTAGAGTAGTTTGGTTTATAAAATAAGTTAATTTAAGTTTTAAATGTGTGCACGTAGTTATATCCTCTTCTGCAAATCTCGCAATCAAGGTAAGGTTTGCTGTAAGAAACCCCAATTCTGGGTTAAGCTCGCCGCTGTACATAAGCTATATATTGTAATTTTGCTTGTATGTCCTTTAATTTGGTGTGCAATAAAGAATAAGAATAATTTTAATATCAACGACGCCTTCAATTAAGTAGTACATTCAAGTTCGATACTTTAGTTAATTAAAAAATAACGTTACCGTTATTGTTAATTAATAAAATTATAATTACCTACCTAAATAAATGAGATATAACATGAAAATGAATAAATATGCACACAGATGATAATAGGGCTAGAAAAAAAATCATAAAAAAAGAAAAAGATGCACTTACCTTGTGTCTTCTAAAGCAGTAAAAAAAAAATACATTTTATTAAATATCATTGGTTAGTACGATTAGTAAGTATAAACATAAATAAATTTATACAAAATCAGTATATAGTAAGAAAGCAAGACATAGTTAGAATAAGGAGGCGGAATATTTAGAAAAAAATTATAAGAATATATAATAGAAAAATATATCACAAAGTATATGTACAATAAGTTTTCAATACCTGATGACGTCACCGGATCCGGATATGAATGATAAAATGGCTAATTCTAGCTATGTCTTGCCGAACGACCACATCTGAGCTCTGTTAGTACTTTTATTTGACTGAAGATGGCGCTGCTCTGATGTCTATCACATTAAAGCGTAATTTTGATAATTTAAAATATTCAAATTTTAAGAAAAAACTGATTCTAGAAAACTTTCAGGTAAAAAAAAAACAAAATTGGCAAAAAAAAACAAACACAACAGCGTTTTAAAAAAACAACTAGAAAATAATACTTACGTGTTTTTTTTAATTATTTTTTTCATGCACAAAACTAAACAAAGACTACAACAACAAAAAAACAGACATGCTACTAATCAGGCAAAATACTGACGACTGAAGACTCTAAACTAAACCTTTCTCAATAACTAACCAACCGTAAACGTGCTCAAAAAAGCGTGCAAAAGTAATCTAGAAACATTTCTAAAACCTTCAAAATACGCTTTAACGTGCCATCAGGGACCTATCAACACTTTTCATAGCAGTATTATTTTTAATCTTACCTCAGTGCGCGAAAGAGATAGAGCTATCCGATAGAGATATACATCCTGTATAGCCCCATCCCTTTCAAGCACAGAAGTGATATCAAAGTTATACTGCTAAAAGCAGTGGTGCAGGTCTATGTCATCAGGTCAACTTACTTTCGTCATTGACTACAGGTCCATAGCTAAGGCCTTCGTTGCTAGAATCGATGCTGTTCGAGTCCTGGACACCCAAGATTCCGGCTTTAGCTACTCTGTGACAGCACCCTTTCAAGAGGCTTCCGCAAGAGCCGTCCAATAAGCCTCCGACCATCCAACAGTAGAAAAAAAATTCGCATGTCCCACCCTGAGGACATCGTTTTCCGTCTTGTCTGTCGTTTGATTCTAGCGTCTTTTCTGTAGTCACAACTGGGGTACTCAATAGAACCGTCTGAGGGATGCTTAACACCCGGCCTTTCCTTTTTGGCAATCTTGAAGGCAAACTTTCAAGTATCTCATTGATTTTTAGCATTTGGTCGTCAGAAATCGGCTTAAATTTCGGCAGATCAGCCAGTCTGTTTGTCACGTTTGGAAACCCGTAATAGTCAAATCTTTTCATAGGTACATCTGTCTGTATAAACATAGGTTTCTCTAAGCCATGTTTTTTCTTTTTAATTTTATAGTCTGTGGTGTCGTATTGAGCTCGATGTGGTGCGTTGGCATCTGTATAAATTTGAAAAAAAGAAGGTCATTTCGGATACGGTGAATGGTTAAAGCTGAATGAAATATTTGCATTGAATGAATGAGTGAATGGTGTGTGCTTTTTGTAGACTGATCTGGGAGAATGAATGAAAAGGTAAGACAATAGCTGAAGACGCGTTTCTTAGAGAGAAAAAAAGGTGTTTCAGATGAAACAATGTGGTAAAAGAGTTTTAAATCTTATGGCATAAGCGTTTGGTTCATATTCTTGAACCAAACGCTTTTAATCTTATGTAAGGGCAGGGTTAGCAGAAAGTCTGGTCTATGCAAATCGTGACTATTTTTAAATCGATATTACAAATAATTTGTAAGTAATATCATAACTTAGCCACGAGCTCCTCGTATAATGTTGAATATGATATTCAATATAATATTGAATATTAGATTGTGGGTTGAGTCATTTTGGTAGAACGAAGTCTAATATGAAGTAAGTATCACAGAGGAATTCTGAGAAATGGTTATTAAGTAACAAAGACCAACTTTCACATATTAATAATCGTATAACGGATTATCTATATAGAATTGGCCAAAGGTAATACAATTTTAATAAAATCAGAATATACATATAAAATACTTTTATGATTTGTCTGACAACCGGTATAAACTAAGGATATTGGTATTCCTGCCAGGGCTGCGGGACTGTTCGAAAGAGATACCGCGGCCCTGGAACACAAAGGACAAGGAAGGAACATGGGTTTTAGTCAGTACAAGTCTGACACTCCCTTCCGCTCTGCCCAAAGCGGGAGAAGTCATTTGATAAAAAATATAAAATTAATGAAATAAAAAATGAAAAAACAAGGATCACAAAGGACAATGGCGTAATCTTAGCTGAATTTAATTTGACCGTCTAAAAGTGACTTATATACGAAGGTAATTCCATTATTTTTCTACGTTTTTTCAAAGTATCACAGTAACTAGTTAGGGCCGGATAAAAAAATATTTTAAATGAAAAGTTATTTGACTTTTTCATTGACGTTTAGTGCTGCCATTTTATATTCATTCTGCTTAGTGACAGTAAGTACAGCACTATTGTATTATAACCAGTTTTAATTTATTATTTTTAAATTAAACTAAATAAATGAATTAACAATACTGTTTATTTCTAAGTGGAAGTGTTCCTTGCAGGGAGGTGAAAATGTTGTACTGTAAAAATGAATGAATTACTTTCAATTAATCACTGGCAAAAAGACTAATATCCCAAATCTAAAAAAGATCTCATCACTCGAAAAATGAACAATGTTGAACATGATAAATGTTTACAAGACTTGCATGTCTTGTAAACATTAGTAATTCATTCATTTTTACAGTACAACATTTTCACCTCCCTGCAAGGAACACTTCCACTTAGAAATAAACAGTATTGTTAATTCATTTATTTAGTTTATATCTTGTAAACATTAAAAATAATTGAGCTTTAATTTTTGATTTACTTCCTCGAATTAGAATTACCATAGGCATAACCTACAAAAGTGCATCACTGAATTTCTATTATTCTCGGCCTTCTCGAACAAAAATTTTTGCACAAACTGATTCAGAATTTGATGCCGAGTTAAACAAGATATTTATTTTTCATTTAAAGAAGCAAGATTTGGCTGCCATTGTCCTTTTTAACTTACCAAGTTAAAAATTTGTGATCATTATGAACCCTGTCAGGGGTCATGAAACAATATAGTATGGTAAGATCATGAGATACAGCCCGCTGACAGACAGATGGACGGCCAGACGATTTGGCATCCGAAAAAAAAAAACAAAAAAGAAAAGGATATTGGTATTGTCTACTTTATGGAGGTTAGATTGTGGCAACCATTTAAGAATATAAAAAAGGATAAGACTTGCAGCCAGCTCCAATATTGCAGTCAGAAAAAAGCAAATGAAATAATCCACAATATGATGACTACTGTTTTCATGATAAATGAACGCAACGAGATGGTTTAAAAGAATGACATAAAGACGCCTTTTTCTCTACAGGACACTGCCTGCTACGATCCTAACATCCTCTCTTTTTGGGTAACCAACGGGACCCTTTTACTAAGCCTCCGCTTTCCGTCCGTACATCCGTCTGTCTGTCAGCGGGCTGTATCTTATGATGTTACTATACTGCCGTCATAAGGAAAGATGGCACAACTACATTTTTTTCCGAAATTGAGTTATATACATATTCGGAATCAGAAAAAAAAGCCAAATCCCTGCCAGATTGTTTAACTCAATTTCGAAAAAAATGTTATTTGTGCCCTTTTTCCTTATGACGGCAGTATACTATATTTGTTTTATGACCCCCAACAGGGTTCATAATAATCACAAACTTTTAACCTACCACCTTTTTTTTTTTTCGCCTGTGAAATCATCAAATGTCTTCTCCCGCTCTGGGCAGAGCGGAAGAGAGTGTCAGAATTGTACTGACTAAAACTCATCCATTTTCCTTCCTTGCCCTTTGTGTTCCAGGGCCGCGGTATCTCTTTCGAACAGTCCCGCAGCCCTGGGTAACTAACTCGCGCTTGGCCGGTTCTTTGTCCACTTTCTAGCTTGCCTAATTTCTGCTATTTTATTTTCCAAATAACATCATCGCACAAAATTGTGTCATTTATAGGGAATACCGACCAAAATGCGTGCGAAGCCACGGCCAAAGCTAATAATTAACATAGGTTTGAATTCACCAACCCGCATTTTGCAAGCGTGCCCCCTGCCACTTAAGTTTGGCAATTCTTCGGACTACGTCGGTAACCTTGGTTCTCTTGCGGATGTCCTCATTTCTGGTTTGATCACGCAAGGAAAGTCCGAGAATAGCCCTCTCCATTGCCCTTTGGGTGACTTTAAGCCTTCTGATGAGGCCCATTGTGAGCGACCAATAATAATTATATTTTAAAGGTTTATTAATAACTAGCGACACGCCCCGGCTTCACACGGATGCAATCCATACTATATTTTAATATTATAAATGCGAAAGTAAGTTTGTTTATTTGTTACCTCTTCACGCCTAAACCACTGAACCAATCATCCTGAAATTTTGCAGATATGTTGTCAGACGTACAGAAACGGACATAGCCCACTTTTCATCCCTAAAAAAAGAACTGTTCCCGAGGAAAACTACAATAACGTTCTTTTGCTAATAGATGGCGCCACGTGTCTTTCGAATCATGATTGAATTACAAGCCGAGTACAACTCGAAATGATTATTAAATTCTAAATGAACGCGAGCGAAACCGCGGGCAAAAGCTGGTGTAGATATAAGCCTTCCTCTTGAATCACTATCTATTGCTGAAAACTGCATTGAAATCCGTCGCACAGTTTAAAAGATCTAAGCGTCCAAACAGCGGGAGTGACTTTGTTTTAAACTATGTAAAGTTTATTATTCAATACGGTTGGTAATTACGGAGACTACCAACATGTCTCGTTGATTTCCTCGAATACCGGATGTTTGCTTTCCTCACGAAGCGAAGGTCAAGCACCAGACTGGTATTTAAACCAGAAACACGACATCAACATGGGTAAGTATTTACAGACGCCAGCACATCAAGCTACTACAATCTGTCAAATTTCTTTAACAGATTTTCAACTTTATCTCTAAAGTATTAGGTTCAAGGTTGGTTGAGAAAATCTGACAGTTTCGGGTAGGTTGACCTGCTGATGGCGTCTGTATTACTTAGTAATACATGTCGACATACATAAAATTATGCATTAAACCTCTGAACTAATGCTACGATCCATACAAAGGTTCTCCTAATAATATGAATTAACGGGGAAGCGCCAGCCAGGGCTGCGGGACTGTTCGAAAGAGATACCGCGGCCCTGGAACACAAAGGACAAGGAAGGAACATGGATGGGTTTTAGTCAGTACAAGTCTGACACTCCCTTCCGCTCTGCCCAAAGCTTGAGAAGCCATTTGATGACTTCCCATCCGAAAACAAAAAGGGGGAAGCGCCAAGGGGATAGCCCGGTAGCCCGCAAAATTCTTTTTTTTTTGTAATTTACCAGTCAGTATCAGGCTGTATGTTGAGCAAAATTTGATTCGCGTCTCTAACACGTATGTATTTACAGATTTATAATCATTAAAATCATCAATCTCTCTATCGGCGTTGAAGTTCTAACACGACGTAAGTCAAAAATAGCAACTTTATAGGGGAGTGAAAAATCTGCATAATTATACCTAGGTAATGGTACAACACTATTACGTATGCAGTATTAAGTACGCATCCTTCTTAAGATGGTTACGTCAGGGTAGCCCCCGAAATTCAAATTTTCTTACGTTTTTTGTAATTTGCAGGTCAGTGTCAGGTTGTATGTTGATGGAAAATGAGTTGCGCCAGTAACACGTATGTAGTTATAAAATCTCAATCATGAAAATCATCAATATAACACTGTAAGTTCATTTAACCCTATTGAATGACTTTTTCATGATATATTCATTGAATAGGGTTACATGAACTTAGATGGCTGTATTGATGATTTTCATGATTGTTATTCTGTAACTTCATACGTTTTACTGGCGCGACTCATTTTTCATCTACGTACAACCTGACACTTACAAAAAACGTAAGAAATTTTGAATTTCGCGGGTTACCCTGACGCAACCATCTTAATATGAAAGTGAGTGACTTTGTACGACTATCAGATACGGTAACATGGCTTTTAAAAGATTGTACGATTCACTTTTGTCTGAAATGCTCATTTTTATTGAATATTGTTTTTGTGAACTCTATAACGTGTCTTTTTTTCTGTTTTTTTTTTATTATTTTTATTTATTTTGAGATTAAACAAAATATTTAGCTTCAGCCTCAGTAATAACGTGTCATGCCTGTCCTGTTGTTTGCCCATGACAGTAACTGATGGACGAATCTGAAGGTGCCAAACCCGTCGCCAAATTTTGACAGATTCAATTTTTTTACCGAACTGCAAACTTTATTCCAAGCAATTTATAGTATTTTCCTAAATCTCATTTAAAAAAATTAGTTACATGTTCGTCAAAAAGTGTTGTTGGTAAATTAAGTATAAAAAGCTTTGTCTCCTTAGCGTGCCGAAGGCAATCTAACAAAAAATACAAAATAATTATACATATTCATTCAACAACGCTTTTGGCGATGAGTGTACATCGAACGCATCCCTACAAAATTGACAGCCCGTTCCAAATTCAAGTCTTTACACTACAAACCTTAAAAAACACAATACCATGTGCCAACCTAAAAAAACACTGCTCGGATTGTCGTCAGATGTCGAAATAGTCGAATTATGAACACAATAACGCTGATGAAAGCGAGCAAAGAGTTCGGCTTTCGTTTCGCTGTCTATGGTCGTAATGGGGGAAACGTGTGGTGACGTAACCTACTTATTACATGTGTTTTGTTTGATCAGTGAGTGAAACACTGGCCTTGTGTGGCTGATTTTTTTAACGAAGATTCTTCTTGGCGGTCCTGTCATAGTAGTTATGTTATCTGTTGATTTGATAAATGCTTCAAATTTGTGTCATAGCTGATAGCTCTTTTAAGGCCCAGCCCTGCCTTTTTCCATGGATGGAGAACGACAGAGCGCCACCTACTATAACCCTTTTATTATTATTTTGGATGGTATATCATCAAATGACTTCTTCCGCTCTGGTCAGAGCGGAAGGGAGTGTCAGATTTATACTGACTAAAACCCATCCATGTTCCTTCCTTGCCCTTTGTGTTCCAGGGTCGCGGTATCTCTTTCGAACAGTCCCGCAGCCCTGGCACCTACTATGACACATACATACTCCTTTTGCTTCGTCCACATTAATACATCTAGTCATACACCTAAACAACATCACCAATGAGGTCAGTGTTTTCTGTGAGTGAGTGAGTTTCTCAATTATTTCTAAATTAGGTATAATCCTTTGGTCAATCCTGATATCTTTGCAATTTAAGGGGTATCCTCATTTTATGTTCATCCCATATGTACATACAATACATAACACATACTTCAAGGCTATGCAAACTACGTAGTAACTACCTACACTCCTTAATATATGTTACATGAATTACTTATACGGAAGTATTATACCATTGCAGCGTACGTGTGAGGCGTACCAACTTGTACCGACCCGTTTTCCTACAGTTCAGTCACTCACTAGTAAGCACTTGCACTTTGGTGTTGCATTTAAGGTGGAAGCCAGCCAGTGTAACCCACGAAATTCAAATTTTCTTAGGTTTTTTTGCAATTTTCAGGTCAGTGTCAGGCTGTATGTTGAAATTACAACGAATAAATTTGTCATTTTGACAGATTGTCTATACAAAAACTGACAAAATGACAAACTTTTTCGTCAGATAAAAGTTAACTGGCGATTAAAAACTGGCCCTTAATGTTTTATGGAATGTCGAGTGTCATTAATAATGTACCGGACATCTGCAATGTCCTTCCTACCCAGAACACCCACCACACCCATTTACAGACAATGTTTAGACAGACTTTTGGAAGTATAGAGAACAGGGTGTAAAGGTCTTCATCCCCCATAGAAGAGGGACGATCCTCCGACGAGAAATATCATCTTTTCAATGTCTGCTGGATGTACTGTATTCTTATTCTTTATTGCACACAAAAAAAGAGAAATACACACAAAATTATGACAAATAGCTTATGTACATACAGAAAGGCGAGCTTAACCCAGAATTGGGTTTTCTTACAGCAAACTTGCTTTGCTTGCTTTGAGTTTTCTATCGTGAAATTTGCAGATTTTTTTTTTATTTGTTTTTTTTTTTCATTTTTTATATGTGTTTTTTAACCTTTTTTTGTATTTGTTGGTAGGCTTGGACTAAGTCTAGGATAGCCATCAGTCACCAATTTGGGAGTATAAAGAACAGGGTGTAAAGTTCTTCATCCCCCATAGAAAAGGGTGGATCCTCCGACCAGACGGGTGTTATGCCTGGTGGGCGAAAGAAAGGAGCCAGATTCTGGGGTTACTGTCCTACCTCTAGAACGCCCAAACAAAACGACTCGCTACTCGTAGCGATAAGCCATCGCCATAAATATCGATAGCTATCGCTAAAGACATCTTTATCGCTAAGTAGTTGCGCAAGCGTCGCCTTAAGTCTGACAGTAAGTGGAGCGTACGATCCGCAAAAAAAATAAAACGGTCGGAATTATAAATGATTTACTTTTGAGATTGAGTAATGGTAAAATTGGTTTTTAATTTTTTTGTGGTTTCGTAATTTGGTGTGAAAATAGATTTATCTCGGTTTTACGTACGTTTTTGGATAAAAGTGTACCTAAACGTATTAAATTGAAAACGTTTTATTTTTTTTAACTACATATTTACACGTTGTTTAAATTAATGAATTTAAAAATGGGGTTATCTAAGTATGAATGTGGGTTCTGTTTCTTTTGTTTTTGTTTACAGGTTTATACTTATTCATGAAATATAAAATAAATAGTAAAATTTTGAAAAAAAACTATGTTTTCTAACTATTCGCCTTTATACGACAAAATATTTTTAAATATTTGCTTCACCAACAGCAGTATATACTAAGAATTAATGTGAAACAATGAAAATAACATAAAATTGCTTGTGTATGTATACAGGTTGTTTGGCGCATGGACCGACACAATTATTCCAGGGAGTTGGGAGGTCCTTAGCTAGGTTTTACCCATACACCCTTTGTCCAAAATGTCACGGTTGGTTACATATGATTTAAAAAAAAGATGAAAAAATGCCCAAAATGTTTCCTTTAATTCGAAATAACTTTTTTTTTGTAACTTTTTTTTGTTTTTTGTTTTTGTGTATGGGTAGAACCTAGCTAATGACCTCCCAAATCCCTGGAAAAATTGTGTCGGTCCATGCGCCAAACACCCTGTATAGTTAAACGCAGCATTCACCATAGGGCAACTACGTATAACTTCTCAAATCTTAAAATAATAATAGAGCCACCACGGCCATCTTTCGAGGCTCTCCTTAGGCAGTTGGATCAAGGACTTATATCAGAAGGCAGTACTCCTCTTTACGTACTCACGTTGTGAGAAGATTCCTGTCTTTGGAGCCCTAACCACCGGTCGCTTGGACCCTCCTCCCGACACCGGGGGAAACCTAATTTTTATATTTATTAATTTTTTGTTTGTTTAATGTGGGTGCTATTAGGTACACCTCTGCCTAACCCTACGGGGATTACAGACGTGATGTTATGTTATGTTTTTTTTTTAAGAAATATGTAAAAATATAAATAAAAATGTGTAGAAAAATGAATAAACGAATAAAAATAATACAATTTGAATACATATGAAAACTTAATAATGTTACGTACGCCTTTATTTTGGCGTCGATAACTCAAAATATACGTAAAGACAACTTTTAAAAATGTTTAATATTATTGTTTCTTCTTTACATTTTTTTCTGCAGACGCTCCACAGTATCACTTTCACAAATCCCTGTACGTTACACGACACGTAACGTTATTCAACCACTGCCATTTGTTTATTTACTTGCCAGTGCTAGTGTATGGCTACCTTTATTATGGTTTAGTGGGAGGAGGGGCTTTTTATTTGAGGATTACTATTAGCCTATTACCATCAACCAGGCACAATAGATAATAATTATGAATCGGAGCTTTACTTTGGAAGGAGGAATTTTGAAAGTGGCACTGGGACCGAAGACGAATCATTAAAATAAATTTGTATTGTTAGGAGGTTCCTCTCTCAAGAGCCCTACCCTCCGGTAGCTCGGACCCTTTTCCCAATGCTGGTGGGCTACTATTTTTTTTATTTTTAAATGTTTTTTTTTTATTTATTTTGTTTTATATTTAAAAATGTAATCAATATGTATACAGATAAATAAAGGAAATAAAATAATTATAATATTATTTTAGCTCAGTAAAGGCATGTGACGAGGACCTATGAAACACAATTATGTAACTCTTTTAATAAAATGCGTTTTATACATGCGTTTCTTGTTTAAATGGGCGTTGATAGATGCAACACAGTTATAAACTTTTTTAGCTATCATCGTTTTCTTTGCAATTGTGAAACTGTCTATCATCATCAGCCTATTATGTTCCCACTGATGGCCTGTGTCCCATCAGTGGGAACATAATAGGCCTTCTCTCTATGAGAGTAACTGTCTATATCGGAGCCGGAGTATGTCGGCAGTCTGGAGCCCGAGTGAAATAAAATACAAAAATATGCTCGAACGGATACAGAACAAATTCGTCAGATTTATGTATTTAAAGCTGTATGGGAGATACCCGGGACACCCGTTACTCTATCCTACCCTATTCTGTCTCGGTGTGGTGGGCTACTACAAATTAGAAATTAGACGTGAAGTGACACTGGCAACGTATCTTTTTAAACTTCTAAGGCGCTGGTCACACAGAAAAGACGTAAGACGCAGACGGGGCGCGGACATTTGTCTCTATCGCGTCCCTTTCATACAAAATGTATAGAAGCGTCGCGACGCAAAACAGACAGAAGGGACGGGGCGCGGGCGCAACGCTATTACGTCTGCGCTCTTTGCGACGCGTCCTCGTCTTACGTCTCTTCTGTCTGGCCTGCGTGCGCTTAAGAGGTAGTATACAAAATTCAGGTATAATATCAGAAATAGGGTTTAATGTACCGGATAGGTACGTGGAGCGCCGGCGCAAGCCGCAGCTGCTGGTGGTGCCGAGTGCGCGCACTAACCTGCTGGGACGCGCACCGTTGACTCGCGCGCTGCGCACTCTCAACACGGTGGCGGATACCATTGACATATTCACATGTACACTGAGTGAGTTTACAAGGACCACGTACTGCGTAGCATGTAAGGTATAATAAAGTATATTTTAAGTTACTTTGTCGCATTAGATTTATTATCTGTAATGGCAAAGCCAACATGTGTGATAAATAAAATTAAAAATTAAAAAAAAAATGTTCCAAAATAAAAATATCACCTCCTTCCCATAATTATACACACTGTGATAAATATAAATATCTAGCTGTTACCCGTGACTTCGTTCGCATGGAAATTTTGATGTGTATGTGTCAGAAAAAAGGCTATGTCCTTCCCCAGGATACAATCTATCTCCTGCCAAATTTAATTACGATCCGATCAACCGTTAGTCGTGAAAAGGTAACAAACAGAGTTACTAAGATATCATCATCATCATCATTTAAGCCGAAAGACGTCCACTGCTGGACGTAGGCCTCCCCCAAGTGTCGCCACATTGACCGGTCCCGTGCGACTCGTATCCAGCGGATTCCCGCAACCTTCACCAGGTTATCAGTCCACCTAGTGGGAGGCCTTCCAACGCAACGTCTTCCGATTCGCGGTCGCCACTCCAGAACTTTTTGGCCCCATCGGCCATCCATTCTGCGAGTAATGTGCCCTGCCCACTGCCACTTCAGCTTAGCAATTCTACTAAGATATATTTTGAAAGAAAAGCAGAGTAAATGATAGAATCAGTTGACAGGGAAGAATAGAAACCGCGACTCCAGGTAATATAGGACTGGAGAAATAAATCAGATGTATCAGATAATGACTAAAATGGATAAACTAAGACAGGCAGCATACAGGATGTAAGCGGACTTTTCACGAAGCCGTCAACCAAGCATTATGACATCATACTAAGTAACTTTACGTAAAAAATAGTGCTAGGAAACGACTTTTTTGGGGTGTAAAATCACGTTTTACGGACGAATTTAATATAACGCATTCAAAACATTGTGCTGATGGATGGATTGAACAGTACGGCAGTCGTGCCTTAAGTAAAAAAATACATTAAAAAAAAAGCTTGTGAAAAAGTTGGAACTTATGACCCCCAATATCTCCGTTCTAGTTACGGAGATATTGGGGGTCATAATATATATATAATAGGTTCCCAGATATGGTCTAGACCAAACAAATGATCGCATTTGACGGGGAGAACAAGTGCCTTTCGGCTTCGTTAAGATTTTTTTTACACCCTTTATAAGAGGAACTTTGAAAGTGATGCCTGTTAGAGAAAAGATGAAAGGGAATCGTCTGTCTTGGTATGGATATGTGATAAGGAGGGAGGGAACATGTGCTGATGATCCATCCAGGATTGAACAGTACGGCAGTCGTGCCTGAAGTAAAAAAATACATCAAAAACAAGTATTAAAAAAAAAGCTTGTGAAAAAGTTGGAACTTATGACCCCCAATATCTCCGTTCTGGTTACGGAGATATTGGGGGTCATAATATATATATAATAGGTTCCCAGATATGGTCTAGACCAAACAAATGATCGCATTTGACGGGGAGAACAAGTGCCTTTCGGCTTCGTTAAGATTTTTTTTACACCCTTTATAAGAGGAACTTTGAAAATGATGCCTGTTAGAGAAAAGATGAAAGGGAATCGTCTGTCTTGGTATGGATATGTGATAAGGAGGGAGGGAACATGTGCTGATGATCCATCCAGGATTGAACAGTACGGCAGTCGTGCCTTAAGTAAAAAAATACATCAAAAACAAGTATTAAAAAAAAGCTTGTGAAAAAGTTGGAACTTATGACCCCCAATATCTCCGTTCTGGTTACGGAGATATTGGGGGTCATAATATATATATAATAGGTTCCCAGATATGGTCTAGACCAAACAAATGATCGCATTTGACGGGGAGAACAAGTGCCTTTCGGCTTCGTTAAGATTGTTTTTACACCCTTTATAAGAGGAACTTTGAAAGTGATGCCTGTTAGAGAAAATATGAAAGGGAATCGTTTGTCTTGGTATGGATATGTGATAAGGAGGGAGGGAACATGTGCTGAATATAAATGTTGATGGAGGGAGAGGAACAGGCAGGCCAAAGAGAAGATGGGTGGATTGTGTGTGGAATGATATGAAGGAAAAAGGAATAAATGATAGTGTGACGATTGAAAGAGGAGAATGGAAGAAAAAAACGAAAACGAAAGATACATCATTTATGGGACCCCAAAAATAATGTATCTTTACCGCCAGACATCAGGAATAAATTCTGCTAACCCCAGGAAACACACGTCAAAACACCAACATTTCCTTTCAACAAAAATGGTTGGAAAACCCTACGCAAGATACATGCACAAAGTCAATGACATTGAAATGCGGGAAAGGGACGCATACTGCGTTATGCGTGGGTGTGACAGAGGCAGGTATATTTTTGTGTGTACCGTCACATGCTGGCGAGCGTGGCAGTGAAATCTTTTTATTAAGGCGACGACCTATTTTAGATTTAATCTGTGATTGTGGAAGATAGGGTAAAAATTTAACAAGAATTTGTGTGGTATTCACAACTAAAAAACCCGACTACTGAAAAACACGCTCTAATTAAATGCGGGGTTTAGAAGGTAAAATCGACTCTTCTTATTGTTGAAGTCGGTTAAAATGTAGCCTATGTTACCCGGGTCATACAAACGAATCGAATGACACCTTATGCATCAAAATCGGATGAATAGTTTGACCGCCACGGAAGAACATAAGTAAATACAAATATATACATACATAGACTGCTAAAATCATAACCCTTCCTTTTGGCTTCGCCATAGTCGGGTAAAAGTAAACAACAGAGAGGCGAACTCAGAAAAAACAGACATCTACAGCCAAAATATTAGAAATTAGAAATAGGATTAGAAATGTTATTATGGATGAGAAATATCTAAATCAACAATTTTAATCACAACACAAAGGATTTCAAATGTTTTTTTTTTAATACATATAGCCAATTTAAATCTAAAAAATAATAAAAAAAAAACAACTAAACAAAAAATAATTAAAAAACGATTATAATAAAACAGTATTTATTTTTTTATTATTATTTATATATTTTTTTTTTTATTTAAATCTTATACCTTCTTTCTTTTATTTTCTTATTTTTTAATGTCTGGCCGACAGCATATCTTGCGCAATGAAACAAATGTTGTTGAATTTTCAAAATGACTGCCATTATTATTGTCAATTTGTCACTAAAAAAAAATTAAATGAGGGTAGAGGGTTTGAAAATGAAGTACGACAGGAGGAAGATAAATTCTGCTCTGTCTGTACTTGTTTGTTTCTGACAGTATGTATTTTTCCATACAATTTTTTTCAATTATAAATGCTAAAGTAAGTTTGTTTGTTACCTTTTCACGCCTAAACCACTGAACCGATCCTCCTGAAATTTTGCATAAACGCTGTCAGGTGTACAGAAACGGACATAGGATACCTTTCATCCTGAAAAAAGTACTGCTCCCGAGGAAAACCACAATAAAGTCTTATGATAATAGATGGCGCCACGAGTGTATCATGATTGAATTATATTATCACAAAAGCAGAGTACAACCCGAATTGATTGTCAAATACTAAATTAACACGAGCGAATCCGCGGGCAAAAGCTAGTATTAAATAAATTAAATACAATAAAATAACTATGAATGCTATTGATCAACATAAATTATAGGCCACTGTTAGTTTTTGAGATACGACTATCAAAAGTTGGCACATACAGCCTACAAAATTATTTTTCTGACACGCACAGCTTTAATCGATTTTCTTATATCACATTAACAAAATAACCTTCGCCTTAAGTTGCAGCATGCACGCATTGACCAATAAAAACCGTTACAATATGCACTCACACTCACACACAGTCACGTGCACCAATATGTATGTGTTGGTCGCTAGAAGAACTGCTGCGCATAGAGTTTTGGGTTTGATTCCCGGGTCGGGCAGTGTAATTCGGTTTTTATTCTTTAGGAATTTGTCAGTAGCATCCCAGAGCTTGGAATTTGGGTAGGTGACATCCTGGGTCGGGAAGTATGTGCAATAGTTGGTCCTATGTCTGATCGCTTTCTGGTAGTATTGGATGGCCCTCGCGTGGACTATGAGAAAAAAAGAACAGAGAGTTAACCTGTCGTAACACAACATCATGTGCCTAGCCTTTAGTCCCAACTATAACTAAATCCCCTTAAAAAAAAAAAAACACATAAGCCTACATACGCACTTGTAAAACGTCGAAAAAGTAAAGAGGTTGGGTATGTTTGTTTTCTATGGGGAAGAACTGGCAAGAAAATGCATGGATACTCTTATAAAATTATTTGGTTTTACAATATTATTATGCTCGCTTATATTTAATTAAGGGTCACAGCGTAGGCCCGACAATGGTGCCGATTCCCTTGTTCATAAACTAAACTAAATTTAAGTTGTGTGAATCTTTTTCTTTCTATTTCATTATGAAAAGGACAAAAGATAAATATTAGTTTAGTCCTGTCCAATTAGTCAGCACCTGACGTAATTTGATGTAATTTTAGTAGTCAACTTTTTAATCACGTCTAAACTTGTGTCAGGCGCTGGTTAATTTGACAGGAGTAAAATAAAATGTATCTTCTGTCCTTTTCTTAATGAAATGGAAAGAATAAGATGCACTGAACTTAAATTTAGTTTAGTTTAGTTCATTTGTCAAATACGCAGTCGCACCATGTAAAATACTATTCAGCTGCATCCGTTTAGACTGAAAGCCGACCCCAACATAGTTGGGGAAAGGCTAGGCAGATATCATTATCTGCAATTATTCTATACAATGATGTACTTGTTTGTAAGTTTGTATGTAGCGGGTAATCTCCGGAACTAATAATCCAATTTTAAAAAATATTTCACTGGCAGATAGCTACATTATTCGTGGGTGCTGTAATAAAACCTGTGTCTATCACTTCACTATCACTACATATTATAAAACAAAGTCCTCCGCCGCGTCTGTCTGTCTGATCGCGATAAACATTTGTCAAGATTTACGTTATACATTTCCCATGGGTTGTGGAAACGTGATTTCATGATTAGTTTTGGTCGCGATAACCGACATCCACGCGGGCGAAACCGCGGGCATCAGCTAGTAAATTATATTTATACTATGCATATTAGCTAACCTATCACAATTATTGAGGACGAAGTCGCGGGCGAAGTGCTAATTAGGTATCTATATTCTTGCTCGAGAATGTACAGTCGAACAAACTATTTGGTATACACGCGAAAATATTCACAATCCAATGCCGAAGCGTATACTTTTCCAGATCTTATTTTATAAAGCATTAATAATCATTACGAGACTGACTCTTAGTGACAAAAGCTTTATAAAATAAAATTGCAAACAATATTGTCAGTATACTATCTGCGGGCCCAGGTTGGCCGCTGTAGAAATAATCTGGTCAAATGGGGTATCATCGACCCGTCCTAAAGACAATTGTCAGTGTGGAGCTCCCCTTCAGAATATGCCCCACCTCCTTTCTTGCCCAACCTGCACAGCCACCTGCACATTCCAGGATTTAAATGAAGCCAATGACAGAGCTGTGCAGGCAATGCAAAAGGTTATACTGGTCGGGTATTATTTGAGTCTATCGACACGCAAAGAAGGACAAGTGTACTAAGATTATAAATATTTCTGCGTGTATACCAAATAGCTTGTTCGACCGTACAAACCCACATAAGTATAACGGTAACTAATACAATATTACCGGTACAGATTATGCAATATTATGGAAGCAGGAAGCACACACAAATTAAGTATTTGTTGAATATGCATTCTTTGATTACATCGATCGAAATAATTAAGAGTTACAACGACGAGGACGCAAGTTAGTTTTTGCGGTTGATACTCCGAAACTGTTGAACCGATTTTGTAAATTATATCAAATAATTGAAGTAATAGACAGAGAGAACGCCTTTCGACTTCGTTAATGGGTCAAATAATGGGTGCAACAGACCCATTAACCATATTTGGCAACCTTCTAGTTACGGAGATATTGGAAGTCAAATTTATAACTTAATCAAAACTTTTTTTTTTAATACATGTATTATGTATTATAACTTTACTTTAAATATCCCTTTACTATTCAATCAGCACAATGTGTTGAGTGCTGAACATTGAGTTTTACCATAAAACTAGATTTTTCACCCAAAAAAAGGTATAACCCAGCAATACATTTTTGCGTAGAGTTACTAGTTTGAATTAGTACAGAATGCTTGGTTTACGGTTTCGTGAAGGTTCCGTTTATTATGGAAAATCATCAAATGACTCCTCTCGCTTTGGGAAGAGCGGAAAGGAGTGTCAGACTTGTACTAACTAAAACCCATACATGTTCCTTTCTTGCCCTTTGTGTTCCAGGGCCGCGGTATCTCTTTCGAACAGTCCCGCAGCCCTGGCAGGCAAAAGGCAGTCTTCAATTAGATAATCTTTCACGCAAGGTTGTTGACACAAAGCATATGGACTCAGCAGTCATTGTACTGACAGTCGAAACGGCCAATGGCCTCACAGCAAAGACCCTCGACCAACATCTGAAGAGGCAGGGTCAAGGGCCTCTTACAGAAAGCATTTTTTCTTAAGAAAGCTCTTGTTGTTTGGACATTTCTGTCAGTAAAAACTATTTCACAATACTGGTGGACGTACATCTTGAATTACAAATTCATAACATAAAATCACGCCTGTAATCCCCTTAGGATTAGGCAGAGGTGTACCTAATAGTACATCCACATTTCGCCAGTTATGTTTAAGTCTCATGTAAAAGGGGGCGAGCCTATTGCCATCAACTTGGTACAAATCCAGACTCCGTGGCTGCTACTGAGAAATTTCTGACGGAAAAACCCAATAGCACTTTGCCAGAACTAGGCATCGAACCCAGGACGTCATGCTCAGCAGTCGCGCTTGCGACCACTTGACCAACGAGGCAGTCAAATTCAATAACGGCTTTTATTGCGTTTATAGTAGAGGAAAACCAAAGAAACGATGTTGTTTTATTAATGACTAGCTCATGCCCGCGGCTGCTCACGTGTGCAGTTCGGTAATCGTCCCACGGGATTACACTACCGGCATAAAAAAGTACCCTATCTGTTAATCCAGGTTATGAACTATCTGTGAGCCGAATTTCATCCAAATCCAGTCAGTAGTTTTTGCGTGAAAGAGAAATAAAGAGAAAAATCCATACATCCGTACAAACTTTCGCATTTATAATATTATAAGCACTATTAGTGCTCGTAGCTAAATAATAACAGCCGCTCGGGTTGATCTTTAGGTTATTCCATGCTTGCCTAGGTTGGTCTGTGGATGGGTGGCCACCCTTACATACCGAGTTTCCTCCGTACCTCGAAAAGCACGCTAAGCCGTTGGTCCCAACTGTAATTTGTAGATCAGGGGCCCAAAAAGTCTGACAACTAGCCTTACCAAGGGGTATCGTATTACTCAGTACTTACTGGGTTGTGGAGGTCAGATAGGCAGTCGCTCCATGTAAAATACTAGTATTCAGCTGCTTCCGGTTAGACTGGAAGCCGACCCCAACATAGTTGCGAAAAGTCTGGCAGATGATGAATATTACTTCCATTAGTAAGAAGTAGGATAAAATGTAAAAGGTGCCGTGCATGCCCTGGATAACACGTTAAACCTTTGTTCCCAGCTGTCATTTGTAGTTTTAGTTTTTTTGGTCGAGTGCTGAGGAAGAGGTCCTGGGTTCGATTCTTGGACGTCGGGCAGTATTATTGAGTCTTTCCATCAGGACTTTCTCAGTAGTAGCTATGGAGTCTGGATCTGTGCCCATTTGATGACTATAGTCTCGCCCCCATGGATCTTAAACATGACTGCCGAAATGTGGGTATACTCAAAATAAAAATTTCAAGTAGGCCACTTTTACAGGCACCTTTGAATTGTCGACAAGATAACAATGTAATGAAGTTACAGTCCCAGTCACAAGGCATCTAGCAAAGCATTTAGGTACGCCTCTGCCTAACCCTTCGGGGATTACAGGCGTGATGTTATGTTGTTACTTTCACCCATCTCGATGCAATAAGCCATTCATTCCATCGATTAAAGTCTTATGAGTCTTACAACACAAACGGGAAGCGATGGCTTCACTAGTTTCCGCAGATGAGTCTGTGGTTATTATTATTATTATTATTTTATTATATAGATGATATTACATTGATCTTATGTGGTTAATATGACTTAAGGTGTCAATAAGGAAGCAGGTACAGACGCCAGCACATCAAGCTACTACAATCTGTCAGATTTCTTTACTAGATTTTCAACTGTATCTCTATGACATTAAGTTCAAGGTTGTTTGGGAAAATCTGACAGATTCGGGTAGGTTGACGTGCTGGCGTCTGTACAACCAGCTTCCATAGTTAACTTTGTAAGAAATTGCTTGAAGCAGGCTCTCAAAGCATGCACTCTTGCAATTTCTTACAAGGGCCGTGTGCAAATGTGTTTCGTACGCACGATGGCTGAAAAAGCTATACAAAATCAGTTTATAGCGGATCTCTCATTGTACAGAAAATATATACAAAGCGAAGCCACGTTATACTGGAAATGTAAAGCTTGATGTGCCGCCGTGTGTACGTTCTACCAAAAATAATATATTCGGTTAAAAATATAAATAGAAATATTTGGTAAAAAATAAAATTACATTTATTGCCTTTGAAATATCCAACATGACCAATCAGGATTGGTCCGAGATTTTCAATAGAACAGTATTTTAAAATTATTTTAATAATAAACGACCTTTGTTCGTGCGAAATTATTATAAAAAAAATATTACTTCGCTTTGTATGGAACCACAATTAGACCTTATAAGATCAGCTATCTACCAGTCACAGTCCCGTGAAAATTAGTTCAGCCGTTTCGGAGATTAGCCGGAACAAACAGACATACAGAGAGACACAAATGTTAAAAATGTGTTTTTGTTATAAGTGCCGTATATATTCTGACATGCCATGCATTCAGTAAAAAGCTGTTATTTTATTATTACAAGCAGACACTTTAATTTAATTATTTGTATAGATTTATTTTAATTAATAGATATACCAGGTGTCCCGCGCAACTTCGTCTGCGTCAAACCTAGATAACGACTGCAGCGCCATCTGTCGGGCTAATTTGTGAATCTAAACCATCCAGGGTGCCACCCAAACGCATACAAAGAAAATCATTCAAATCGGTCCAGCCGTTTAGGAGGAGTTCAGTGACATACACACGCACAGTAGAATTATATATATAAAGATGTGTAGATTGTATAGATTAGCACTTCGCCCGCAAAAATTGTGATAGCTCGGCTAATATGCATAATATTAATATAATTTATAATCTATATAGCACGAATAATGGCGCTTGCTTCCAGTGAAAGAATTTTTATAATTGGATCAATAGTTCCGGAGATTACCCCGTATTTACTAACTTACAAACAAATTTTACCTCTTTTTATAATTAGTATAGATGGATTGGGTAATAGATGGATAGCTTGTGAGAATAAGAATATTAGAGAAGTAAGGAAGAAGGTGACATGTTGCGACAACCCCAATAAATTAAGTCAAAGTCAAGAATATGAAGAAACGTGCGTGTATGAACGTGGACGAGGCAAATGGACGGCATGTAAGGATCGAAGCAGGTGGCGTTCTGTGGTTTCTGCCGACCGCCATGGGAAAAAAGTGTGAGTTTATGTAAGAACGAAGAAACTTATAAACTGAAGGGTGCCCGAGCGGTCTTCGAGTCGACGCATGCGCATATTTTTGCGTGCTGGAGGGCGGTGCATCCTGCATCCAGGCCAGGACCTTTTTCGCGGAGTTAAAACATATTTTGCATAACATCTAATGTCATGGATTTCCGCATAGTAACGCCAGATTCCTCCCAGTCATGACGTACGGGGCTGAAATTTGGACGCTCACCAAACACACTATCCACCGCATGCAAGTCACTCAGAGAGCTATGGAACGAGCCATGTTGGGCATCTCCCTTTATGACCGGGTTAAAAATACCGAAATACGGAGACTAACGAGACTCACGGACATAGCGGAAGTGATAGCAAAACAAAAGTGGAAGTGGGCGGGCCATATATGCCGTAGACAGGATGGAAGATGGGGGAAGAAAATGCTAGAGTGGAAATCACGGACGGGACGGAGGAATGTTGGAAGACAACCGACTAGGTGGACAGATGATCTCGTTAAAGTGGCCGGGAGAAACTGGATAGCCATGTCACAAAACCGCCAAAAGTGGAGAGATTTGGAAGAGACCTACACTCAGCATTGGGGGGCCAAGGGTTGAAGAAGAAGAAGAACGCCAGATTCTGTAACTTATCAATGGTAACTTAATTTAAACAGCGACATTAACAAGAAATTCACTAAAAAACTTGACCGCAAACACACTTCCGAATTATCAATAAACATACCGGAAGTTTTTTCCTCAACAACTAAATACAATAACAACATTTTAAAGTATTACACAACGGTTTAAATCTTTTGACATTTCTACCGAACATATGATAACGGCCGCCATTTTGTTGCGTAACTGTCAAGCTTGCGCAACAGAACAAAACTGGTTAACGGACAACTGATGATGCTTTTGTAACCTTTCGTTGGTGGAAACAGAAGTGGGTTTTGTAGTTCGGTAACTAGACGGTGCTAACAGAATCCGATGGTTAAATGTGGACCAGAGATGTTATGGCTATGATATTTCGGATCTGGATACGGATATAGATATAGGAATAAAATTACATCAGTTTCGGATACGGTTACGGATATGTAATTATTTCGGATTATCCGTTAGTTTCGGTTAGAGATAAAATAAAAAAACTAACTAGTTATGAAAGAGGTTATGTTACAACTAGAAATAACAAACAAACTGTAAGATTCATGTAGCGCGCGAGCGGTGAAACAAAAACCTGTCGAAACATGTCGTTTTATTTAGACTCCGCCCTTATACGAAACTATCTGAAACTTGTGAAACGGATACGGTTACGGATATATTTTTATTTCGTATATCCGTTAGTTTCGGTTACGGAGCTCCATAACATCCCTGTTGTGGACGCCCGCTTAGACGCGCCGCAGGAGCCGTACGCGCCGTAATCATCGCATTTTCAGATGGTCCTGCGCACTTATCGAGAGGAGATAGGGCCTACGAGGAATTAAAAAAAACTGGCTAAGTGCGAGTTGAACTCGCGCACGTAGGTTTCCGTCCCATAAACTGAAAAAATCACGTTTCTTGTATGGGAGCTCCCTTTAAATATTAAATAATTAATATATATATTTTTTTTTTGTTGTAGCGGCAACAGGAATACATCATCTGTAAAAATTTCAACTGTCTAGCTATCACGGTTCATGAGATACAGCCTGGTGACAGACAGACGGACGGACAGACAGCGAAGTCTTAGTAATAGGGTCCCGTTTTTACCATTTGGGTACGGAGCCCTAAAAATAGGTGTTTGAAGAAATTATCTGCGTCAAGCCTGCCCCCGTAGAGTGCTACAGGGACGGCAACAGATCCGACCCCATTTTTCTCCTCAAAAACTGAGCTGATTCAATTATTATTGACATTAAAATTTTAAGAAAGAGTATGTTAAGGTTCCTATCATGTTTTTTAATGTTAATAACTGTTACAATTTGTCTGATAGTCCTCTAATCACAGCCGTAAAAATGGGGTATTTTTTGTCAATTTTGGAGGGCCATATTTTCTTTACAAATTAGTTGCTGAAAAAAGGTAATAACAGGGACGTACGTGTCTACACTAGTCCTTGATTTAATGAAAAAGGCATTTAATAAACACAGCATATTGTTTAAAAAACACTGGCAGAATCTTCAAATTGACACAAACTATTCGTTTGTAACAGTAAGATCACCGGGGAAAAAGTAGATATGCAATGGCTTTGCTTTACACAAATACATTTAAGTCTGGCACAAAACAAAACATATAAAATTATAACAACATACATTTTTAAATGTCAATCATATTGAAATTGATATAGGGTTACCAGCGTAATAAAAATCTATACTCATTTTAAAACTTCCTTTGGTTTTATTTAAAAAACGTTTTCTGATCAAAAACCCCTAACAAAGTTTGACTGACAGTACACTCAACTAAGCACTTAGGAAATTAAACTATATTCAGTAACAAATAATCCGATTTATGGAAAAGAAAACATAAAAATAAGAATGATGTAGGTATTTTAAGTTACGGTAAGATACGAATATTTTACACAATTTCTTGACTTGACATTCCCACAAAACGCAAATTTCGTGTTAGGTCACTTTTATTTTCAGGGTGCGATATGTATTCCTTTAAAAAAAACTTACATGCACATATGGTATGACTACAATTCCCATTCCTTTGTTTTTAGAACCATTGATTGCTCATAAGACCATTTGCTAATAGGACATTTCGATTGGGAGCCTCTGGATTTTGACCCAGCACAAATCTTCTGACACCCATAACCAGATCAAAACTAGTCTATTACAGTCCTACTGCTGGGTAAAGGCCACTTCTCAGAAAACACACCAGCATTGATCACCAACTGGTTTTTCAACCCGTAAATGATATTCCAAACGCGTATCGCACGGATCACGTATTCTAGCCCACCAGGCTCTGTTCAACGGATTTGGATTCAACAATGATGCTTGTGTACGATTCATTGTGTAATAGATTTCGTCGTCGATTAGCTTGATGTGCTGGCGTCTATACCATTACATTGTATAATTATAGTACATGCGAGTAAATTACTAATACAATTACTTTTCAAAATCAATGATGCACACAAACAACAATAATTTTTCTCGCGTTGAAGAGTTCATTTGTTTTTTTTTTCAATAAACCGCTTTCTATTTGCAAGCCAATTCGATATTTAAATAAAGCCTTTGATAAGTTACAAACCTCATTGGTTGCCATGTTTCAGAGTCAAAGATCGTTCCATTTTTAATTTAAATAACACGACAGATATGAGTTTACTATGTAATTTATTTAGCCGCTAAACACGACTTATATGGATTTTCATACAACTTTTGGCCGGCCCCTGGTCGCATGTATCTGGCCACTGGCCAGTACAGCAATTTCGATTTACTCTACGTTCATTTACAGGTCCAGGTACATATTGTTGAACCACATGAAATATGCTTGGAAATTTGAGCATTATTTTGAAAATAATGTTCAAATTTCCAAGCATGTTTGAGAAAATTATGCATTTTTGACTTACCAATATGTACCTGAACCTGTAAATGAACTTAGAATGACAATGAAACATGAAAATCATCAATACAACCCGTATTGATGATTTTCATGATTATAATTCTATAACTACACACGTGTTACTGGCGCGACTCATTTTTCATCAATATACATCCTAACTCTGACCTGCAAATTGCAAAAAACGTAAGAAAAGCTTAAGTTAACCATAAACTAACTTTTTGAAGTTATACTTCTTACGGCGCGTTAGGGAAAAAGGATGAGAGTAATTTTTTACGATGCGCGCGCACACCGACACCTTAATTTAACAGCATGAAGTTAGCTAGTCAACATACACCCTGAAGTTAGCTTAGTGTCAGATATTGACAAGCCTAGGTTTTTTATTTTTAATCTACTGCTGGCTGAGATAAGGCGACAGATATTTTTTTTAAAAAGAAGTATAACTTCTAACGCGTGTACATAAGTACACACACACACTTTTTTTTTGTATACATACAGTGTCATAATCGCATTAGCGAAAAAACTCTATAAAGATTTAAAAAAAAACTTTAGGCATCAGTGAAACTTGGCCTTAGTCCACACAACTAAAAACCCACTAGCACACAGCTATATTAAAAATAAACACTTAAACAAAACCCCTTTGGTAAACAATAACTATTTTCTACATCTCAAGATCGTGGGAGCACACGGAGTCAGGTGAAAATGTTAGTTTCACTGATGTGCAACAAAAAACCCAGATAAAGCTTGGGAAGAATGTATTGTGAACTAAGAAAGTGTTAATACACTTAGAATTAATTACAATTAGTAAATTTTACAAGAATTTTATTTATTTCATTACTTTTGACTGCCTCGTTGGTTGAGTGGTCGCAAGCGCGACTGCTTAGCATGAGATCCTGGGTTCGATTCCCAGGTCGGGTAAAGTGCTATTAGGGTTTTCCACCAGGAATTTCTGTAGCAGCCACGGAGTCTGGATTTCCGTTTCGTCCGGTTGATGGCAATAGGCTCGCCCCCTATTACATGGGACTTAAAAATAACTGACGAAATGTGGGTGTACTATTAGGTACACCTCTGCCTAACCCTACGGGAATTACAGACGTGATGTTATGTTATGTTATGTTTTATTTATTTTGAGTGCCTTAATAATCTAGTTACACGGCGAATGATGGGCATAGCAATCATTACCTGCTTAGTCTTTTCACAACTATGTTGGGGTCGGCTTCTAGTCTAACCACAACGAGGCTCTTCTTCATCCTGATACATAATAGAACACCTATCAGAAACTTGCTTTACACATGAAATTAATGTTAACGCCGACTAATTAATAAACAAATGTCTACTGTGTGCTTCACACTTCAAAATACAAATTACTGACGTTGGTCAAAAAGCCGCTTAGCTGAAGTGGGACTGGACTGGCCACGTCTGCCGCATGCCCAATGAGCTGTGGGCCAAATAACCACTTTCTGGAGCCCTGACACAGCCAGAAGGCGTCGCGGCAGACCTCGTAGAAGATGGCGGGACGAGCTGGATAAAACCAACGACCAGTGGCCCACATTAGCCCTGGATCGAAATAACTGAAAGTCATGGGCAGAGGCCTTTGCCCAGCAGTGGGATGACGCAGGCTAACAGTATCAGTATCAGTATGCTTCACACTGATAACATGCTTTTGGTTTCCTTTTTCTCACACCCACACTAGTCCCATTTGCTCTCACACACAGACACACACACACACAGCTGCTTATTTCCATACTTAAAAGAAGGCCTCAACAATGTATTGTCGGTGTTGATTACGAAAAATGACGCAACATAAGCTGTCACAGTTTATTTTAATTAAGTACTTTATTTTTAAATTGTTGATTTATTCTTTTACTCTAGACGCTCTTAATTTGCACGCCTCTTTACATAGTTCTCAAATCTATGTATAATCTCAACATGAATGATGTAACCAAGATTTTGTACAATATTTTGATTGAAAAGAGTGTCCATGGAGTTTCTTGCCCATTCTCCATAGACGCTTTTTAACGGGCAACTACAGTACTTTCACAAGTTATTATGCCTTGTGTCTGTGACTGTAGCTTAGCCTTTTTTTGTTTTTCTGACATTCAAAAGTGCCTGTAAGGGTCTAATTGAAATAAATGCGTATGAGTTTGAGTTTGAGTTTGTTCTTGCATTTTCGCAATACCAATACCAAGACCAAGACCGAATTTGGGCAACATTAGCTCGCCTCGGAAGAAGCTCACGCGGTGCGGTGCGTGATCGACTCGCTTACGGCTCGTCGTCTTCGCGCTTACGTATCTCCGTACCCGAGCTTACGTCTCGTCGCCCACCCTTTTTTTTTTTACGGATGGGAAATAATCAAATGACTTCTCCTGCTCTGGGCAGAGCGGGAGGGAGTGTCAGACTTGTACTGACTAAAACCCATCCATGTTCCTTCCTTCCCCTTTGTGTTCCAGAGCCGCGGTATCTCTTTCGAACAGTCCCGCAGCCCTGGCAGGCATCGGCCCTCCCTGTCTACCCTTACGCACACTATTGTTCCCAAACGTACGACAGTACGTTTGGGAACAATAGTTGCCCGCGTGCTTTATTGAATTTGTTGGTTAGATTGTAGAAATATAAGTAACAAATGACTAATTAGCGCTAGCGCCTGGGTGGGTGAACGCTGTCAGCTTACGAGGCGCCATCGCCAGTAAATATAACCCTGATGATATTCAAGTCAGGAACCAGCTGGAATCAGGCTCGAAAGTGTGTCACTTCTTATCTTATTAAGGGCCGATTTTTCAATCCTCAGATAAACAGTCAGATAGTACTTATTGGACAGATAGCAAAATATTGCATTTTTCAATCGTCAGATAGCCTCTATCTGGGCAATAACGGCCTTAACTGAGGAATAAATCTATTTGCCTGTTTGACGGCCAGATAAACGTCTATTCCATAGATACAACTAGATTCTTTGACGTTTAGTTTGAGGTTATTTCTTCTTAATATCAAAGTCATGGAAATTTTCGATACTGTTGACGATCTGGCAATTGAAGAAGAGGCTTATAATGCATGAATATTTAAATTCAGAAACTTTTTGGTACTTTTTTTTATACCTTCCTTCCTTTTATACCTATTAACTTTTACGTCTTTCATGTGCGAATACTCGTCGATATTCCACACGAGTTAAAGGAACTTTCAATTTTCTTCCAAGCCGCATCTTTGTCTTTATTAGTGACCGCATCAGTCTTGTTATTTTCCACAATATGTTTGTGCTTGTCGACTAAACTAACGAGCAATTCTACTTCAGCAATATTGAAATTAGCTGCGCGCTCTCTTTTCTTTGATTCCATTTTTATCAAAATAATAAGAAGTCACTGACAATAAACCACACTACAAAATCACAACACACGAGAAAATTAAAAACAGAACGAGATGCACCACAGATAAAGGTTATGTTTAAATGTCAAATAAACGAATGTCAAAGCATTTGCTATCTTCTTCTAACACACATTACACCGTATGCGTCTTTCACGCTCCTACAATATAACAGTGAAGTTAGCAAATAAAACCTACAGATAACTATTCGCTTGCTATCTAGCCATTGAAAAATGCAACAATTTTATTTGTCCTTTTATCAGTCAGATAAGTTAATTCGCTAGATAGTTATTTGTTCAGTTATTTGACGATTGAACAATCGGCCCTAAATAAAATTTAAGTGTCTGTTTGTAATTAAAAAATAACAGCTTTTTACTAAAAGCATATAGGCTATATACATAAAGGGTAATTCGAACAAAAAAAATATTTTTTCATTCCGTCTGTCTGATTGTTCCGGTTAATCTCCGAAACGGCTGGACAGATTTTGACTGAACTTTGAGTAGCAGATAGATTAGAAAATGGATTAGGGTTCCGTACAAAAAAATTAAAACCATTAAATTAAAATTGTAAAAAAATCCGATTGAAATAGAGGAGAATTTCATGTGAATGAAGGTCGCGGGTTAGAACAGTTCATCATCATCATCAGCCTTATAATGTTCCCACTGCTGGGACACAGGCCTCCTCTCTATGAGAGGGAATGGGCTATAATCCACCACGCGGGCCCCAGTGCGGATTGGTAGATGTCACATGTCTTCGATTTTTTGGTTCTAGGACATGCCGGTTTCCTCACGATGTTTTCCTTCACCGTTTTTGAGAGAAGTGGTGATGAAATAAATTACACAAAGTAATGCCTGCCTGGGTTCGAACCCACGACCTACTGTTCGTAAGTCGGGGTCGCTACTACTGGGCCACCGCACAGAACAGAACAGTTAGATAATGAGACATGGATCATCATCATCATTTCAGCCGAAAGACGTCCACTGCTGGACATAGGCCTCCCCCAAGTGTCGCCACATTGACCGGTCCCGTGCGACTCGCATCCACTCGGATCCCCGCAACCTTGACCAGGTCATCGGTCCACCTAGTGGGAAGCCTTCCAACGCAACGGATAATAATGGATAATAGATCATCATCACCAGTCGCAAATTGCTACATTTTTGAGCATTATAATGAAGTAAATAGAACGTATTTTTTTTCACGTAAATAAAAAATGAAGACGATACAGTGCGTCGAAAACTTGTGTGACGTCACAAGTTTACTGACGAAGCCCCCACTCATGCTCATGCATCTTTGATGCCTTTTATCTTCGTCAGTTTTTATTGATTTGATAAAACAAAAAATACGTATCCAATATTTTTCGATAATCTAACTGACGGACTAAATAGAATTATATTTTTTTGCTCAGGAAACATCCCTATTCATTTATCCCAGAAATAGACTAGAGCCGGACTAGATTTTTATTTTGTTTTAAGTATTATTTTTAAGAAGACATGCTGCGGCGACATCAAATAAATTGGGTTAAGGGCAGGAGAATTATGATCGAGTATTATTTTTTTCACATATTATCGACCTACTTTTTACGAAAAAGCTATTGACGCCATCAAATAACGAGGAATTAATGTACATTTACTGTCTTGCATTCGACCTTACTGTACGGTGTCGGACGTAAAGAATAGCACCATCACATATCTTCCCGTGGGTGTCGTAAGAGGCGACTAAGGGACTTACCAGAGAATGGGCAGCAGCATTCTCAGTGCCTTTGTAACAACTGCACTGCGACCGCCAACCCGCCTGCCAAGCGTGGCGATTATGGCAAAATCCCCTTTGGGGGAGGCCTATATCCAGTCGTGGACGTCTTTCGACTGAAATAATGATGTTGAAGTAAGCTTAATTTGAATGTCTCAGGTTACAGGACCATTTGTTTAAGCCACATTTGACGTATGTCATGGTGTTACTATACTTTGTTCGTAAATATGTTTTTTCTTTTTGAACATTGGCACCTTGTTTTTATATTCATGTAATTTGTTATATCATTTAATTGTGCTTTTGTGTGTTTTGGTATGTCTTTTGTGTACACTGAATAAATAGTTTTTCTATTTATCTACAGGCTGTAAACCGACTCTTCACGAAGCTGTCAACCAAGCATTATGTACATCAAACTAAGTAACTTTACGCCAAAATTAGTACTGGCGAACAACTTTTTTTTGGGCTGAAAGATCACGTTTTACGGTAAACTCAATGTAACGCACTCAAAACATTGTGCTGATGGATGGATTGAATAACAAGGGGGTCCTGGAAGTGTTTAAAGTAAAAATCTTACATTAAAAACACGTATTAACAAAAAAAAAACTTGTGAAAAAGTCGGAACTTTGACCCCCAATATCTCCGTAACTAGAAGTTTCCCAGGTATGGTCTACAGCAAAAAAATGATCGCAATGACGGGGAGAATAAGTGCCTTTCGGCTTCGTTAAGAGTCGGTTTACACCCTGTATATCTTTTCACCAGTGTTTTTCCACGAAACTAAAACATAAAAAACCCGTTACCATCCCATAACTTAAACCTAGTTTTCCTTCATCAAAACACATAACTAATCAACATTTATCTGCGGCGAACCTCGAATACGGACCAAACGATAGCCAAGCGGTACTTTCTACTGCTTTCAGATTGCGCAACCAAAGGCTTCCTTGACAGAGCTCCGCTGATGTAACCGCCAACCGGTTGACGTAACCGTCTTCGATCTTTAGGCTAAAATTTTCAAACTTTGACTTAAGTCAGCTAAGTGGTTCATGCAATAATATACCTTATTTGTACCACGTTGATGTTCTTATTCGTTTTAGACGATTGGCGATAGTCGCTTGTAGGAATATGCACATAAGTTGAATATTACCAAGGTTTATTTTCGAATGAAGCTAATGTAGTTGGCAAAGTCAGTTCGGTCTAAAGATTTTTGAATTCGATCCGTTGGGTCACATCACTATTCTGTCAATGTTTGAGGATGTTCTAATTAGGTTATTGGATGGAAGATTTTGATGAGAGGTGTAAAATTGGATGTGTAGTTTGATGATTTCCGCCAACCGGTGACGTAACCGACTCTATTTGATATTTAGATGCGTTATTAGGTCACATCACTATTCTATCGATGTTAGAGGTAGTTCTAGTTTCGTTGTTGTATGGAAAATTGTAAAATCGGACACGTGTGATTTTATGCTTTTGATGTGGTCTTTAGATGCGTTGGGTCACATCACTAGTATCCTTTTCTTACTATATTTATTATTTCTTTCTTTCTTTTTTTTTTTTTTTTTTTTTTTTAATAATATTATAAATACGAAAGTCAGTGTGTTTGTCTACTAAACTACAGAACCAATCATTCTGCAATTTTGCCTATAAGTTTCACCTTTCATCCCGAAAAAAGTACTGTTCCCAAGGAAAACAACAATAACGTTATAATGCTCATAGGTGGCGCCACGTGTCTTTCAAATCAGGATTGAATTACAAGCAGAGTGCAACCCGAATTTATTGTCAAATTCTAAATGAACGAGAGCCGCGGGTAAAAGCTAGTATTAATATCATTAACACTTAGAATATATTTACCATGTTTATTATTTGTTTATTTGTTGTTAATAATAAACACGGTACAATATTTTTACCATGTTTATTATTTGTTTGTCGTTAATAATAAACATGATGAGTATCCCGTTTTAAATTTTAACCAGAGAGAGAGATACCATGAGAGAGAGAGTTAGTGACCTGGTCAGTTTAAAGACTAGTCTACCGATGGTTGAGGTCGTTCTTGTTTGGTTACTGTTTGGATGATTGATATGTAAGTGTCAAATGTGAAACATGTCATAAAAGTATAAAATCATATCATGATGATTTTACGTACTTTTTTATGTTAAAAGAGAGATTTGGTCTTGTGAAAGGGTTAACTAATTCTTACAAAAGTAGGACAGTACAGTTTGTGATTGTTAGATTTTTTTCTTGCTCCGTTATACAACGTGTAACGGAAAGGGTATTGTAAGGCGCTGGACACACAGAAAAGACGTAAGACGCAGACGGGGCGCGGACATTTGTCTCTATCGCGTCCCTTAAATACAAAATGTATAGAAGCGTCGCGACGCAAAACAGACAGAAGAGACGGGGCGCGGGCGCAACGCTTTTGTCTGCGACGGGTCCGCGACCCGCCCTCGTCTTGCGTCTTTTCTGTCTGGCCGCTGGCTAAGCCGAAACGGGGTCACACAACTCTTCATTCTGAACCACTTTTGTTCTAAGACTTTCGGGAATTCGTGAAAAAAAATTCTACTCTCCATACTAAAAAGTCACGTGACCAACAAAGTTTGTATGAAGAAGCAAATTTTTTTCACGAATTTCCAATAGTTGTTCAGAATGACGAGTTTTGTGACCCCCTTTCGGCTTACTATACCCTTTCCGTTACACGTTGTATATGGAAATTAACCTATAGGAATGCTTTAAATGTAGCCTATGAAACTCGGGAATGTAACTCACGGGAAGTTACATGAGCTTCCCATTAGTGAAAGAATTTTCGGAATCGTGTCACAACACAATACAATTTCGCTGGCGGCGGACGCGCATGTTCCATGGTAACCCCATAGGTTTTATAAACAATTAGCTGTTACCCGCGACCTTCGTTCGCTAGAAATTATTTTTTATTTTAATTCCTACTTCCCTTTTTGAATCGTATTTTGTTCCCAACTTCAAGGGTTTTAATTTTTTTGCACGGAACGTTAACTATTTTTGTAAAATAAAAGTCTGGATTATTATGACTAGCTGGTGCCCGCGACCTTCGTTCGCGTGAAATTATTATAAAAAAATATTACTTCCCATTTTTAATCAAATTTTGTTAACAATTTCAAGGTTTTTAATTTTTTTGCACGGATCTCTAATTATTTTTTCTAAATTATAAGTAGCCTAAGACACTTAATTAGACCTTATAACATCAGCTATCTGCCAGTATAAGTCCCGTCAAAATCGGTTCAGCCGTTTAGGAGATTAGCCGGAACAAACAGACAGACAAAAATGGAAAAAAAATGTTTTTTTATAAGTGCCGTATATTATTTTCATATATGCATTCGGTAAAAAGCTGTTATTTAGATTTTACAAGCAGACACTCCAATTTTATTTATTTGTATGTATGTACGTATGTATAGACATGTATAAATATTTTATTTATTGTTTTTGGATTACTAACGACGTACGTTACAATTAATCTTATATAAAATTAAAACTACTACTAAGAACATGCTCTTGTAACGCACACTCAATTATAGATTAAAATTCTCGGTTTTCTCTTAGTTTAGAGTTAGTAGAATCTTTAATTTGCAATAACTTAATGCTGGAGCGAGCATGGAGGTCATGATCATCTGTTAACTTCTTTCTCTCAACTCAAACCGACTAACATAGGTATGAATATTACTTTATTTGCAGCCTGTGTTTTCTTATTGCAGGCCTTTCCAATCCTGGCTGCGGGACTGTTCGAAAGAGATACCGCGGCCCTGGAACACAAAGGACAAGGAAGGAACATGGATGGGTTTTAGTCAGTACAAGTCTGACACTCCCTTCCGCTCCGCCCAGAGCGGGAGAAGTCATTTCACGATTTCTCATCCGAAAAAAAAAGGCCTTTCCAATCCTCTTTCAAATCATGTCAAAGTAAATCATTTGTTTTTGCAGAAATCACTGTTAGAATGGTGTCATTAAAATTACATGTTTCAAGTGATTCATGGTTTATCAAAATCAAGATTGACACTAAAGTATATAAAATTATTTAAAAATATTTTAAGATGTTATATTAATGAAATGTCAGATTAATTATTTATTTAATAATAATAATATTTAATCAAGTGGCAAATCAGCTGAGGAAGAAGATGACAGTGGTATATCTGCAGATAACCTATGCAATGTGGAATTAAGGAGCGTTCCGGACGATGCGATTCGTGAGTATCGATTCACGTCACCTGCTTAGACCACGGTTACCACGTTTGCCCATAAATAAAAATAATAGAGCACTGGTGTGCGCCCTGGGTGCGCTGTTACCTAATTTTATTGAAAGCAGCGCAAACCTTTGCGATACACACTCAATAAATCGTAATAAAGGACTCATAAACGACTCCAGCAAAGTTAATGAAATTTATTTGGGGCCACCGCGCGAGCTTCCTCTATAAAATGAAAAGATTCTCGTAAATTGTTCTAGTAATCACGGAGTAATAGGTTTAAATAAATGAAAAAAAAAAGTGTGTGTGTAATTATTACGCACGTAAGAAGTTATACTTCTTTGGCGTATAAAACTAAAATGTTGACTAGCTAACTTCAGGGTGTCGGTTTTCGTGACGGTGTCCGCGCGTATCGTAAAAATTTACTCTCATCATTTTTTCCTAACGCGCCAAAAGAAGTATAAGTTCAAAAAGATGTCGTTGGAATGAGTAACATCTTTTTTAGAAGTCGGTTAAAAAGACGTTTATGCGCGTTTTATATGGTGACGAAAAGTTGTCACCATATAAAACGCGCAATTAAACTAGACTACTACTATTCACAAAACGATACGCGGTAAAAGCAAGTCTTAAAACCCGACACTATTTTATTGAATCCACCCTTCATTTAAATATAAACACGCTACATATTATCACGCGAGGAAAACCGAGAGTGTTGATCACATACAAAGAAAAGCAAACTTTAACTAGGTGGAAATAATGACAAAAATCAATTAACAAAACACAGTGATCATTCCGATACGCAAAATTTACAACAGTTTTTTAAAAGCGAAAATTTCCTGAGTTGTATTTTTCGTATTGGCAACACTGAGCGCTAGTTTATGGTTCGTAAGTTGGCAACATTGCGGAAAGAAACTTTTGATCGGTTTATTTATCATTGCAAATGTCTGAATTGTAAATTAAGAAATTGTGTAGTTTTTATGGTTTTTTTTTAAACTATATTAGAGTAGTAAAATATGTTGTTTATAAATTCAATTACAGACGCCAGTACATCAAGCTACTACAATCTGTCAAATATCTTTAATAGATTTTCAACTTTATCTCTAAAGTATTATGTTCAAGGTTGGTTGGGAAAATCTGACAGTTTCGGGTAGCTTGACCTGCTGGCGTCTGTACTTAGCCAACTGTGAGTTGTCTGACCAATAAGAGACGGTCCAGACATAGGGCCAGAGAATCTATAAAGAAAAACACTAATAAGATGGTTTTATGTTACTAAGACTCAAGGGACCGAAGGACAGGGCACGCCATAATAGTGGTGATAAGTCCCCTCTTTGAGGAGTGGCTAGAGAGGCGCCATGGCACCCTCACCTTCCGCCTGACGCAGGTCCTCACCGGACACAATTTTTTCGGGAGGTTCCTAATCCGAAACGGCGGGAGGAAACGCCCGGGTGTTATCACAGTGAGGATCGCCCAGAGGACATGGTGGAGCACACTGTGGAGGTCTGCCCCGCTTGGGCGGAGCACCGCCGTGTCTTCGTAGTGGCGATCGGCGGCGCGACCTATCGCGTCCGGCCCTGGTTCCATCCATGGTCCGGAGCAAGAAGGAATGGGATTTTTTACTAACACAAAAAGAATAAGAATTTGTTGGTTGAAACGCTTGAAGTTCTGAAACTTCCAATAGGATATGCATTTGGTTCCGAATTTGTGAATAAGGTTATAGGCTATTTAACATCGGTCTACAACTTTAAGGTGGAAGTGTAAGGGTAGCCCGCGACATTTAAATTTTCTTACGTTTTTTGCAATTTGCAGGTCAGTGTCAGGTTGTATGTTGATTAAAAATGAGTCGCGCCAGAAACACGTCATTGTTGGGAACGACTTTTTTTTGGGGTGAAAAATCACGCTTTACGGCAGGACTAAATGTAACACATTCAAAACATTGTGCTGATGGATGAATTGAATAGTACGGGGGTCGTGAATGGGTCTTAAGTAAAAAGATGTATGTATTTATAGGAATACTTGTGAAAAAGTTGGAACTTTGACCTCCAATATCTCCGTAACTAGAAGATTCACAGGTATGGTCTAGAAAAAAAAAATGATCGCAATGATAGGAAAAACAAGTGCCTTTCAGCTTCATTAAGAGTCTTTTTACACCCTTTATTAGAGCTCGTGAATTTACATGAATTTTCGTTAGCCGTACCATCCATCCATCCACATTTTTATAATCGTGATGAAAACCAAGTAAAAGTGTATAAAAACCAACATTTCTAATGTAATTAATTCGTGAATGTCGGCTCAGGGGAAAGGTTATGGCAACTCACTCTTGCGAGCCGGGCTCACAGCCAGTCACGACTGCATAGGTACCTGTACCTAGGAAACTATTATCTTAAGATCGCTTATATTCTTACTTTGACTTAGGCTCAGTGAAAAACGGGCCACCGGTGGCCGCCACCGGTGGCTGTCGCGCGCCACGTCCTTTGGTAGCGCGCAAACGAAAGTGATCACTGGCTGCCACAAGTGGTCGGTATTTATTTATAGTTCGTCACCGGTGGCGTGTCGCGGCCACTGAGTCGTGAGTGGTCGCCACTCGCTACACGTGTGCGGCGATTCCATACAAAACGTTTTAATAATCATGTAAAAAGGTTGTCGCCAGTCACCAGTGGGGGCCATCGGTGGTTTGTAGTTACAATATTTGACCATTCAGAGGTCCTAGCACGATCGCGCGGTGTCAATTAATGTAATCATGATGTTTTTTTAATCGAAAATACAATAAGTACTTAGTTTAACAAAAAAATCTAATTAGTCCGTCAGATAGATTTCCAAAAAATATTAGACACGTATTTTTTCTTTTTTCACGTGTACAAAAAATAAAGACGATACAGTACGTCGAAAACTCGTATGACGTCACAATGTCAGTACACTTTACTGGCGAAGTGACGCCACAAGCCCCCACTCATGATCTTTGATGCGTTTTATCTTCGGTTTGATTCGGATGAAACAAAAAATACGTATCCATTATTTTTCGATAATCTAACTGACGGACTAAATAGAATCATATTTTTTTTACTCAGGAAACATCCCTATTCATTTATCCCAGAAATAGCCAATCGGTAACATCCATAGACACGAAAACATTCTTAAAATTTTGACATACATACATACATACATAAACTCACGCCCTTTTCCCATGGGGGTAGGCAGAAACCACAGAACGCCACCTGCTACGATCCTTACATACTCCTTTTGCCATACCAATTTTGACATATTTTTTTTTAATGTAAAACCTGTTTGTTTAATTTTTAAATCCACGAGTTTACGTTACGTTCACACCGCGCGGTTGTGCTAAAGCTTCAGGTCAAAGGACAGGATAGACTTTGAGTTCATGTTCAATTCCAAGTAAAAGAAATAAGCTAGCTAATACTTAAATTTAACATAACACTATGCCTGAGTCCCCGAAGGGTTAGGCAGAGGTGAATAGTACACCCACATATAGGGTATTTGGTACAGCTAACGCTATTTCCCGTTGGTTACCCTTCGGCACGGAACCCTAAAAAGCGAAGAATATGTTGTGTGTCTAGAACAAAAAAAATGATTGCAATGACGGGGAGAACAAGAGCGCATTTTATTATATTATACACAATTTATCGGAATAAGAATCGGCCTCTCTTTTCTTATGCCAATTTCGACTGTGCTGTACCAGCCTCATCCAGGTTTGTCCCCCGATGGCAACTATGTTGTCTGCAAATCTCGCCGCCTAGATTGATTATATAATCTAATAATAATACCTTTAAACGATCAATTCTTGTATATAATCTGAATCTCGGAAACGGCTCCAACGATTTTCATGAAATTAGTTTGCAGGGATTCGTGGCTAAATAATAACAGCCGCTCGGGTCGATCTTTAGGTTAAGCCGTGCTTGCCTAGGTTTGTCTGTGGATGGGTGACCACCCATTACATACCGAGTTTCCTCCATGCCTCGGAAAGCACGTTAAGCCGTTGGTCCCGGCTGTCATTTGTACATCTTTGACAGTCGTTACATGAAGTCAGTGGCCCAAAAAGTCTGACGACCAGTCTTACCGAGAGGTATCGTATTACCCAGTATTAACTGGGTTGTGGAGGTCAGATAGGCAGTCGCTCCATTTAAAATACTGGTATTTCAGCTGCATCCGGTTAGACTGGAAGCCGACCCCAACATAGTTGGGAAAAGGCTAGGCAGATGATGATGATGTTGGGGGAAGGTACACACGGCTACTAGTCTTGAGTAGATCCACAATCCAGTTAGCACTGGGTAATACGATACCCCTTGGTAAGACTGGTTGTCAGACTGTCAAGCCACCGACCTGTAAATGAAAGATCTATAAATGACAGCCGGGATAAACGGCTTAACGTGCGTTTCGATTAAAGGCACGGAGGAATCTCGGTATGTAATGGATGGTCACCTATTGAGAGAACCATGGACAGAACGACTTCGTACTACGACAATAATGTAACATCACATTGTACACTTAGTTCGCAATAAAAAGTTTTGACTTTGACTTTGACATCTGAAGTTCGGACCGAACTGCTGTTATTATTTAGCCACGAGCGGGTTATTCGTTATTCTATTTCATTTACCCCTTCAAAATCCAATCTCCTTCATTCAATCATAAACAAACATTCCTCGACCATAACATCGACTCTTGCGCATATAGAAACTCATTAAAACTCGTCCATTCCACAGCACACTCACTCACTAATAGCTCGTGTCGAGTGTCGTATTTTTTCGTCACATTGCGCTGCCATTGTGAGCAATGTTTCGACGTTGACGGCTGCGCTTGCGCCGCCTTCCTTCATGCGTTTCGTTAGTTACACATGGTATAGTTCTACTAGAAGTGATATGAACGTACACGAAGCAAACGGGAAAGGTTCGGAGTAGGTGGCGTTTTGTAGTACCTGAATGCATGTGAAAAAAGTGTGAGGCTGTGTGTCAAATTAGTACTTATAGCGGCACTACAAAAAGTACTACAGAAACATAGGACAAAAAGTACTACAGCAACATAAGACAAAAAGTACTACAGCGCCATCTAAGACACAAATGAAGAACTAACATCCAAATCTTAAATGACGCAGTTAAACTTATCCGCGACTTTAGACTATATAGAAAAACCCGATCACAACTGTCGGGCAGTAGCCCACCAGACACAACACCCGTCTGGTTGGTGGTTTTTCTATAAGCCGAAAGCCACTTGTTCTCACCGTCATTGGGATATTTTTTTGGTGTAGACCATACCTGGGAACCTTCTAGTTACGGAGTTATTGGGGGTCCAAGTTCCAACTTTTTCACAAGTTTTTTTTTAAAATACAAGTTTTTAATGTTTTTTTTTACATAAGACACCTTTACGACCTCCGTACTATTCAATCCATCCATCAGCCCAATGTTTTGGATGCGTTACATTGAGTCCTACCGCAAAACGTTATTTTTCGCCCCAAAAAAAAGACTTTTCCCAGCAATAATTTTTACATTAAGTTACTTAGTTTGATTTACAGCATGCTTGGTTGACAGCTTCGTGAAGTTTACACCATGTATACTTTTCATAAATAACTTGTGCACTACGAGTGTATTATTATGTCATGATATGAGATGAGATGAAATACATGCAATTAGAAGAGTGATATGTATATTTAAATGTCGATGGCTAGAGGAAGTGAAGTGGGGGAGACCAAACAAAAGATCATTATAATGAGTGATGACTTGAATGAAAAAAAAATGCGAGCCGCAAACCGTAGCGTGGCGACGCGTCGCCACGCTATGCCACTTGTGACAATATAAGTTTAATTAGCCATAGCTCTAAAAAGGTTAGCTAACAATGCTTCTATCGCTTCTAGAGGAACCAGACTCGCTGTCAGCGTCAGCACAATGAGACTTTTACCGATTGTTTGATAATACTAAGCTTCAAAACGTCGCACGCGCACCTATGTCATGATTTTCCAGTTAATGCGTTTGTTGTGTTTATGTCCCTACCAGATTTTTTTTTTGTGACTGCCATGTGGAGGAAGTTCAGATGACTTTTTTTTTGAGCGGGTAGTTAGTGAATTTAATTGTATTTATTTACCACTTTTTGGAAATAAGTAGTTATATTACTTACTTAAAAACGTTAAAAATTGGCGATAGAAGCGGAGTGAAATCTTGAGATGGCAATGCGCTAAATCTGAGGGCTGAGAAATCGATAAAAGTGTAAGAAGGAGCCAGAAATCTGTCCTATTAAAAACATCCTATGTGTGGTCCTTTTTTTCCTTTAGGCTTCCTTATCCCACTGCTGGAACGGCCACGGCCTCCCCCATAGCTTTCCACTCGTCTCTCAATGCGGATTTCTCCAGCCAATCCTACACAAACGAATCTAAGTCGTCACGCCCGCGTTTCCTTGGCCTCCCTCTTTGACGACGTAGTTTAAACGCAGAAAATAATGTTAAGGTCTCGAAAACAAATCGGTATTGTCGTACTGTAAGTAGAGAAGTTGCCAGGAATTTGTGTGGTATACTAGAATTAAAAAATCTGACTACGGAAAAATCACGCTAATTAAATTCGGGGTTCACAAGGTAAAATCGAATCCTGCTATTGATGAAATTGGTTAAAATGTAGCCTATGTTTTTTTTTTTTTTTTTTCTTTATTTATTTAGGGACATTTATAATCGCAATGCGTATGTCAGTCCCATCGTACCCTAAATACACATTGTTCATATCTGAGCCATGAACCTGAACAGACTCTTCACATCATCACTGTTTGGTTGAGCCAGGATTTGATGAAACATGCCTACTTCAAGTCTGTTCAACGTCAAGACCCTAAACAGGTCATTTCTCTCAGACTCATACCGAATACAGTCCATTAATAAGTGGTGTAAGTCTTCAACAACTCCACACTCCACACAATTAGGCGAGTCCGTTTTCTTCATCATGTAGCCTATGTTATGCGGGCCCTAATAACGAATCGATTGACACCATAATTATCAAAATCGGATAAATATTTTAGATGCTACGGAGGAACATACGTAAATACAAACATGCATACATAGACTGCTAAAATCATAACCCTTCCTTTTGGCTTCAGCGTAGTTAGGTAAATATACACAAAGTAATGACCTGCAAATGCAAAAAACGCAAGAAAATTTGAATTTCGCGGACTACCCTGACGCTTCCACCTGAAATCTGCATAAATATGACTTTGCGACCGAATTCGGTTGTTTTGCGATCGCTATATCAGGTATATGTCGAGACTGCAGGCCCTGGTCATACACGCACGCCAAAATTACTTACTTGTACAACTATGTATTCTGTGGCCAAATTCAAAATTGTCTTCTGTTGCATTGGTATTAACATTCTAGGTTTTTACGAACGTATTTTGGAAATAGGTCTTATCGCTAAGTAGAACACGTTTTTAATGGGAAATATGCTTTTAAAGAGCTTGGAAGATTTTTGTATGAAGCCTCCTCTTACTTCCGCCATTTTAATTTTTTTTTTTTCCAAATTACGGCCTGCATAACCTTTATTCGTTGTGCTGAAATTGCCATCAGTGAATGAACTTAAATTGTGCTGAAATTGCCATCAGTGAATGAACTTAAACTTTGATAACTCATATCTCGGAAATGTGACACTTTAGAACATTTTGTCTCATACAAAACAGGTTTGTATTGATATCAGCTATCGATTAATAGAGGTTTTATGCACGGCCGAGAATTAAAAAAAAAATGACGGACGTTAGGCTGGCATTTAAATTCAAACCCTTTGCTCAGTGTATGCATATTTGTTCTCATGATTGTACACACTAACATTTCATGCTAACTTAACAATTGTATGTTATAACCAGTGGTTGGAGTAGGTAGAGCTGTTTTTGCTACTTGCGACATGCGGACATAACATGGATATGCCAAATATTTCCCGGAATCCCGGGAATTCTCGGAATATTTCCTTATGCAGTAAAGTATATTTAGTATTTTTTCTAACAATTTTACTTAATTAATTCATATTTCACGAAACTACCTCTAACAACATTCCAGGATCCCTGTGTGTGTATATAAATAAGTATATACTGTTTGGGTGCTCACCTACTACCTGCTCATAACTGCCTACTTACCCATATTAAATCACTTAAATCAATCGACAATTTCAAAATCCCGGGATTTCAGATGCATATCCATATTAACATCAATGTTTGCGGTCATTCACCCCAAACAGCTCTACCTACTCCGACCACTGGTTATAACTCAGTTATTAAATTCAAGGAAATATCGTAATGTTAATTACGTGTACATATGTATAATTCTACATAATGAATCAATCAGTAGGTATACATATACATACAAAATGTATGTATTTGAATAAACAATATGTTTACATGCAACTTTCTTTGAGTTATGTTTTGATGATGTTTGATGAAATGCAACTTATAATCAAATAAAGTATTAACAGGTGTAACTTTCATTAAACTTATGATGTTTTAGAAGATAATTGTAACTTTTATAGAAAGGGATCAAAAACCCCATTAGTTTTAAAGAAGAATTGTGTAATAGAAAATTAGAATAAAAGGGATTTTTGTCCCACTAGCTATACGATTTTGAACCACCTTAAATCGTAGGACTAGTAGAATATTCCCATTAGTTCTATCGTAGAACTGTTTAGTAGAACTAGTGGGGACGAACCAAATATTGAATAATACGTAACCCTATTTTGCCGATTGTACAAAAAAGTAAGTTAAATATACAATATATAAAATAGGTCGAAGCGGGAATAAAATAATTAAAATTATATTTTGGGACGAAGGGAGCATATTTTTTGGGACGACTCAGGATTTTTTTATGTAAGACAAACCCAGTGAGCCAAACGAAGAATAAATAAAAAATAATTATAACCGACTGAAACAAAAAATAGTTTAGAATATATGTAAGCATTAGAAACAGTTTTGGCCATCAAACAACACATTTCAAAGAAATAAAATTGAATTGTCTGTTTGTAATTACAAAATATAATAAGAAAAAAAAAAACATTTTTTTTTTCTGTCCATTTGTTTGTTCCGGCTAATCTCCGAAACGACTGGACCGAATTTGATGGGACATTTACTGGCAGATAGCTGATATTATAAGGAGTAACTTAGGTTTTTACTTAAATCCAATTCAAATGGGGAAGTAATATTATTAAAACAATAATGTCACGCAGACGAAGGTTGCGGGCAACATCTAGTTTTAAATTAATGATTAAAAACTATTAAATAAACTAAAATTAAATTAAATAAATAAACTAACAACAAACTATAAAAGGGCATCGAAAAACTCCTCCTCAACGCTGTCAGCTGGTAATGTGTCCAAGAGACCAAGAGACTGACGTTGTATGGCAACACTTAGCCTGTGGCCAAGGTAAAAGCCAGCCCTTGGGTCACGGGAAGCGTCAACAAGGCGTTCCGAAATTTATGTATATAGTTAGTTTACACGATTTGAATTGGAAGAACAATTAAATTAGTATTCTAAATGTAAAAAAAAGTTTTAAATTATAAGCTATAAGAACAAAATGCACGAATATCCTTTACCCCAATAGCCAGTCCATTGGCGTAAATCAACAGAAACGAAAATATTTATCATCAACAATTAATACTGTGTACATTGTATACAGACTACAAATAGAACAAAAATAATGCCAAAAAAAAGACTCAAAGTACCTACATAATTACAAAGACAACAATAGGACACTTAGGTGTCAAAGTACTCTCTCTGTCATCCGGAAACGTGCCCAGAAGACTGGCAGCATTGCCAAGTTCAATGGCAATCCTAATTTTTTTGTCCAAAGCCAACCAGTCGGCGAGATATTTCCTTAAAAAGACGCGCACTCGGGCCCCATGACCCGAGCGTTTCAACCTCAAAGGGCTCAAAACTGTAGTTACCAATAGGTTTAATTAATGAATTGATACAAACGATATTTCACACAACTGGCCCCCACATTTTCGCAATAACATAAAACGCACTATTAAGCAATTACAGGCTCTGAATTCTCACTAATACTTATATTTGCATGTGGTAATCGCATGTCAACACACAGTTAAATGTATGTGCGTGTATGAGTGCGTTGTATGGGTGAGACACGCACTCATATGAACTCATTTTGGAAAAACTAGGTACCTGGGTTGCTGGTTTCATCATGTTTGGGTTACTGAAAGCCTGATGAATATAATTAACACATAATATAATATTTCCCAAGACTGCCCCGTTAGTCTTGTGGTTGCAAGCGCGACTGCTGAACAAGAGAACCTGTGTTCGATTCCTGGGTCGTGCAAAGCGTTATTGGGTTTTGCCATCAGGAATTTTTCAGTAGCAGCCACGGAGTCCGAATCTGGGCCCGGTTCATGGCAAAAAGCTCGACCCCAATAGGGCTTATTTAAGTTAAAGTCCCATGGACTTTAACCTAGATAACTGTCGAAATATGGGTGTACTATGCGTACGTTCGGAGCTTCGTTTCGGAGCTCGTGGCTAAACAATAACAGCCGCTCGGGTCGATCTTTAGGTTAAGCCGTGCTTGCCTAGGTTTACCCATTACATACCGAGTTTCCTCCGTGCCTCGGAAAGCAAGTTAAGCCGTTGGTCCCGGCTGTCATTTGAAGATCTTTGACAGTCGTTAAAGTAGTCAGTGGCCCAAAAGTAGTACAGAACCCTTCGTACGTGAATCCGACTCGCACTTGGCCAGTTTTTTTTTACCTTTGGCCAATTTACATGCCCTACTTTCCTGCCAACCCAACAAATCTTTACCGAGAATATAACCAAAATACAAAACTTATAACAAAAAACTGGCCAACCGCGAGTCGGACTGCGCACGAAGGATTCCGTACCATAAACCGAAATATATTTGAGTTGATTGAATGAAAGGTAAATTGCGGTTTACGATTTATGACTATTAAAAAAAAACTACTTATTAGATCTCGTTCAAACTAATTTTCGGTGGAAGTTTGCATGTTTTATCATTCTCTTATTTTAGAAGTTACAGGGGGGGGGGGGGGCACATTTTACCACTTTGGAAGTGTCTCTCGTGCAAACTATTCAGTTTAGAAAAAAATGATATTAGAATAATCCATAGATACCCCACACGTATTTGATGAAAAAAAAATTGGGTTTCAGTTCTAAGTATGGGGAACCCCCAAAATTTATTGTTTTTTTTTTCTATTTTTGCGTGAAAATCTTACTGCGGTTCACAGAATACATCTACTTACCAAGTTTCAACAGTATAGTTCTTATAGTTTCGGAAAAAACTAGCTGTGACATTCGGATGGACAGACACACAGACAGACATGACGAATCCATAAGGGTTCAATTTTTTGCCACTTGGCTGCGGAACCCTAAAAACACAAGAATCTAGGCAGGTTTCACATAAATAGTATAAACATAACACGTTACATAACGTAGCACTTTCCAAAATCTTTAGATACAACATCCTTTCGTAATATGCAAGAATTGTATGACATTGCTTGATTTCACTGTATTGTGTTGTAATATGCACAAAGTGCATATCAAAATATGAAAAAAAAATTAGAAAAAACATGTTGCATACTGAAAAACATGTCATGTTCTAAGATAGATATACATTTATGAACATGATATTTTCTAACATATTACAAGAATTCGACAAGAATTTGTGGGGTATAAAACTAATAAAAGTAAAATAAAAAAAAAATGCTAATAAAAAACCGACATAAAAAAAAACACTACAAATATTAAACATCTTTTTAAAGGGTGTAAACACACCCTTAACGAAGCCGAAAGGCTTGTTCTTCCTTTCATTGCGATATTTTTTTTGGTTCTAGACCATACCTGGGAACATTCTGGTTTCGGAAATATTGGGGGTCAAAGTTACAACTTTTTCACATTTTTTTTTTTGTTTAGTACAATTTCAAAACTTGTTTTAACAAAAAAAAATGTGAATATTTTATAACTTTACTTTAATTACCTCCACGAACTCCGTACTATTCAATGCATCCATCATCATCATCAAAACGTGATTTTTAACCCCAGTAAATAAGTCGTTTCCCAGCAAAAATTATTGCGTAGAATTACTTAGTATGATGTACAGAATGCTTGGTTGACGCCTTTGTGAAGAGTCCGTTTACACCATGTATACTGTACTTGCTTTTTCGAATTTGTTGCGGTTCACTCTATTTATTTTTTCTGATTCCTTATAGTTATTATAAGTTTAGTCATAGAAGGCCAAACCATAGTGAGAACTGAAACAATGTGGAGGAAACCTTTGCCCAGCAGTGGGATAGTATACATGAATATTAAATATATGAGTGTCTGTCTATCAATCATGAGATTTCAAAAATGATCTTGATATGCCAGAATAAGATGATTGGCTAAGGTGGTTGCGTCAGGGTAGCCCGCCAAATTCAAATTTTCTTACTTTTTTTTGTAATTTGCAGGTCAGTGTCAGGTTGTACGTTGATGAAAAATGAGTCGCGCTAGTAACACGTATGTAGTTACAGAATTATAATCATAAAAATCATCAATACAACCCTCTAAGTTCATGTAACCCTATTCAATGAATATTTCATGAAAAAGTAATTCAACAGAGTTAAATGAACTTACAGCGTTTTATTGATGATTTTCATGATTATGATTCTGTAACTACATACGTGTTACTGGCGCGACTCTTTTTTCATCAACATACAACCTGAAAATGACCTGCAAATTGCAAAAAACGTAAGAAAATTTGAGTTTGGCGGGCTACCCTGACGCTAGTATCTTAAAGGTGATGTTGGTTGCAAGATGTGTCAACACAGTTTGAGAAAAACTGAAGAATTTGAAATAAAATGTAGGATCATTCCTCTCGCTCCTGTATATTTCCTCTCGCAGGTCTGCTAGAAGAAATTTCTAATGAAGTAAGCAGTACCCTTGTAAGTTCTGTTAAGGTATTTTGTGTGCACATCAATAAATAAATATTAAACCGGTAACAAATACGTCAAAAACTTCAATCCACTCTACGGCAGTCAAATGCATGTGCATTATAAATAAATAGAGTATAACAAATAAATAATAAGACATGTTCCATTTAAAGAGCAACGGTGGCCTACTGGTGGCGGCCCCGACTTACGAACAGTAAGTCGTGAGTTCGAACCCGCCAGGTGTATTACTTTGTGTAATTTATTTCATCACCACTGCTCTCAAAACGGTGAAGGAAAACATCGTGAGGAAACCAGCATGTCCTAGAAACAAAAATTCGAAGATATGTGACATCTACCAACCCGCACTGGGCCGCGAGGTGGATTAATAGCCCATTCCCTCTCATAGAGAGGAAGCTTGTGTCCCAGCATTGGGAACATTATAGGCTGATTATGGTTAGTTCGTTAGAATGTTTACAACTTTTTATTTGCCTAGCTCTATCATAACATAGATACAGTCCTGAGCTAACTTGAATGAAACAGTCAATATATGGATTTACATTCCTCCCAGACCAGCATAAATGTGTTTTTAAAATTCAAAATAGGAATCTTTTTTGTTATAATAAATAATGTACAAAGTTATATTGGGGTTATACGGGGTACAAGTACATCATTCTGAGACCCACATAGAAATTTTTCTTCGGTTATTTTTTTTAAATCAGCTGTTCCATGTTGTTTTCTTTTTTTAATAACCGACGAAAAAGTTGTATTTGTGGGAGCTTAGAATGATGTACGGAATACCTGGTTACCTTTTTCGCGTCAGTTTCCCTTCCACCCCGTATATATCGAGGTTTAGGGACCCTTCTAAAGCTTTTCTTCTAGGAATTTTCTAAAGCACTTACGGAAACTAGTATACTGTATCATGTATTCGTTTGGGATTCCCATAATGAGCTCACGAAGGCAAAATGAATATACGTCCATTGAACAAGTTACTGATACACGGATTACATGAAAAAAAAGAGCAAAATGTAGTTTGCTGCATTACTATTGCGCGAAAAACGTTTTTAAACGCGCACTTCGCTCGTTACGTACATCTTGGAAACTTTCGTTTTGTTTTGAACGCAAATCATTATTGTACCTAAAGTTTTATTACACACCTAAAATAACATTGCTCAGGAAGCGATTTTATATTTCATTCAAACATTAATTGACTCTTTTCAATTCAACATTTAAAAATCCATACCGCAACCTCGAGTTCAAAATGTTTGCACCCGAAACCAATCCTACATCAAATCTCTTAGCATAAAAAGTATGTCAAAGAGGACCACTGTCCACTCACCTCTCTCAGCAAATCCATCAGTCGATCCTGATCCGGTTCCAAGATCCTGCAACGCCTGTTCATCACCAACGTCATTTAAACCGAAACTCTGATCACGAAACACAACATTATCATTAAATCCACCAGGTCCCGCATGAGAATTCGTCTGCACTGAATTAACACTTTCCGACGCGTATGGGAAGACCACTCGAGGACTCCTGGGCTTCCAACCAGGATAGTACCCGTTTCTAACAGAAGGAGCGAAAGGAGCAACTGGGTAAGGATCAAAGGCGTAGTTAGGAGCGTAAGTCCGACCAAAACGACCTTGGTAGTAATGGGGATGGTTGGAATAAGGTCGAAAACGGGGCGACGGTTCATAAAACCTTTCGTTCCCAGACGGCAACTCTTCATTCACCTTCTTTGGCAGGTCACCGTCTTCAGGAGATGTGAATTCATAATCTGGCTGATCATCAAACTTGATTTTTGAGTAGTTCTTATCTAGAGTTAGGTCTATTTCACCCTTTCCGAACGGCTGATGGTTTTCGTCTTCGTCCAGGAATAACACTCTGGATTGCCGCGCTCTGGTCCTTCGGTACAGATTCTTGGGCACAAACATGACGTTTTTGTACGGCTTCTGGTAGACTAGGCTGAGCGCCCGGCTCGGCTCCACAGCGGCGACCGACGCCACCACTAACAGTACAACTTTCCATCTATTTTCGCTGAACATGTTGCCTCGGTCAGTGCACTGTGGTTTTCACTTTCATTTCTTATGTCACGAAGGGCGAGATTTTTGGTTTATTTTTTTGTTTGTGTTTTTAGTACATCTTTTGGGGAGCGCGGTTTTTTTTTTAAATTTGGTGTTTTTGGTAGAGTTTCATTGCTGTGTGTCGGGACGTGTTACGCGGGCGGCCGTCGGCGGGGGACTGGTTGATCGCGGGGCTCGGCAGTGGCTGCTTCAGTCGTTATATAAAAATGTATGATTGTGACGTTGCGTTTATGTAATGCTGGTGATTAGTGATAGTACGTTGCTTGGCAACTCTGTTTGGGGATACCTGAAAGTGCTACTTTCAGATTCGGTGGTTTCTTTGTACGTTGGAGGCTTTGAGGTTTCAGTTTTGTATGGGTGGTGTTTTACAATGTATCGAGTTATAATTTTATCGTTAGAAAAGTTTTGTTTGAATCATAAATAAAGGCGTAACAAGACCCTTAACGACACCGAAAGGCACTTGTTCTCCCCGTCATTGCGATCATTTTTTTGTTTTAGACCATACCTGAGAACCTTCTAGTTACGGAGATATTGGGGGTCAAAGTTCCAGCTTTTTCACAAGTTTTTAATGTAAGATTTTTAACGCCTCCACGACACCCGTACTATTCAATCCATCCATCACCACAATGTGTTGAGTGCGTTACATTGAGTCCTACCGTAAAAAGTGATTTTTCACCCAAAAAAAGTCGTTTCCTAGCAATAATTTTTGCGTAAAGTTACTTAGTTTGATGTACATAATGCTTGGTTTACGGCTTCGTGATCCCGAATCAAAACTTTCAATCAGTTATTATTCCACCAACCGTAAGTGAGCCGCTGTCCTAGTGGGTAAAAGGGTCATGACCCCCCCAGCCCCCGCCCCCCAAATCCAATAATCATACATGCCAAATTGACCGTCCTCCGTTTCAACCAAATTCCTGGTTACAGCCCTGTGTGACCCCCCCCCAAAGTCTTATGCTGTGACCGCGCCTGCCTCTCACAGAGGAGGCCTGTGTCCCAGCAGTGGGGCCATTATAAGCTGCAGCTATGCTTATTGGATATTTACATAATACTTTGGGTCAAACGGTCAACACAAATGACATCATCGATTTAAAATAAAGAAGAAAGTGTATTTCCATAAATGATGCTGTTATGCGGTGGATTGCAGGAAAGACGTAGATTTTATTGTAATAATATTCAGTAGACACGCTGGCAGTTTCTGAGTATTTAAATAAACTCTATTTGAGTTGATTCCTTTAACATAGAACTCGAAATTCTTGTTTTAAGTGATATGCCAACAGTGTTTTAAGCTTTCACGGTTCATAACTAAACTTACTTATGGAATATCTTCCGTAATTTTTAATTATTCTGACACTGCTACTTACTTACTTACTGCTATCGTAATCTATTCGTATCGTATCATTACAATATTACTTAAGAACTTGGTAAACTTAAAAAATAGAACCTGAAAACTGAATGCCCTAAAATAGTGGACACAGCATGCTTAATATATGAGCTAGTTAAAAATATATAAATAAGCTTAAAAATAACATGCAGCCATTGGACCAATTATTATTTATCAGTCAAATGGTCGCAGGCTTGTTGCGTTATGTTAGTTTAGATATACAATCAATTTCACTTTCTTGTTTAATAGATTGGTCCAGTATATCAATCTTCCTGTGGAACGTGAGCAATATACAGCGCTGAATGGATTTGATGCCTAAGAGGGATATGTGAGCTGTTTTCTGTATGAACACACACACAATATTGTTCAATGCGAACACTTTTTCGCGGGGCCGGTATGGGCACATCTAAGAATTCTATTCTTGGCTTTTATTTTTTGCATGCAGTAACACTGGAAGATATATGACTGATAGTCATTTTTAAATCCCTTGCTAGAACTATCTAACGCTAACTATAATCACTATCACTACATATTATAAAACAAAGTCCTCCGCCGCGTCTGACTGTCTGTTCGCGATAAACTTAAAAACTACAGCACCGATTTTTGTGCTGTTTTCACCAATGGATAGAGTGGTTCTCGAGGAAGGTCTTATTATATAATTTCTCAAGTTTTTATTGCGGGAACGGGAAAAAAAAAACAAAATTTCATGATTACTTTTGATCGCGAATTCGCGATAACCGACATCCACGCGGGCGAAACCGCGGGCATCAGCTAGTATAAAATTATAAATGCAAAAGTTAGTTAGTTCGTTACCTTTCCACGCCTAAACCACTGAACTGATCATCCTGAAATTTTGCATTAACGTTGTCAGGTGTACAGAAACGGACATAGGGTACCTTTCATCCCAAAAAAAGGACTGTTTCCGAGGACAACCACAATAACGTTCTTATGATAATAGATGGCACCCGCACCACGTGTCTTCCGAATCATGATTGAATTATATTATTACAAGCAGAGTACCCGAATTGATTGTCAAATTCTAAATTAACGCGAGTGAAGCCGTGGGCAAAAGTGGTAAATAACGTCAGCCTGCCGGACTGTGAGCAAGTAATCAGCGTGATATCAATTCGTTATGATGTTGCCATCCACTGGCTTTTGAAGAGCTTTCCCACAGTTTGGTTAGTGGATTGTTTTCACTAAACAATTGGTATTAAATCTAAACATCACGCCGTTCCAGAAGGCTTAGGCAGCAGTGTAGTTAATCATCATCATCATCATCAGCCTATAGCAGTCCACTGCTGGACATAGGCCTCCTCAATCGCATGCCACTCAACTCGATTCTCAGCAACTCTCATTCAGTTGCTACCAGCCACCCTGCGAAGATCGTCACTCCACCGAGCCTGAGGGCGTCCCACCTTACGTTTGCCGATTCGCGGTCTCCACTCAAGAACACGTCTACCCCAACGAACGTTACTGTTTTTTTCCTCAGGAACAGTTTTTTTCGGGATAAAAGATACCCTATGTCCATATTTGTATATAAAAGAAACTATTAACTTAGTCGTCATTTGGGACACAGCTGAATGGCTCTTCCATAAAAGTTCCTACTGATTTGGTAAACCATAAATAGTTCCCTCACTCATCCATCTTATTTTTAACGTACTGCTATTTCACTCCTAAACCGTACACCTCCTCCTCAATACGGATTCACAAAGAAGTCTTGGAACAAATACATTCGTTTGCCACCCATACCATAAAGGAAGGAATGTATATATTTTATGTTCTCCACGAAGCTATAAAGGTGAATAGAAATCTATAGGTTATGGTGTATAATGTGGGTTGTATAGGTTGCTGACCCTACTAATATTGTGCAACAGAGGTATAATGTCTGTTGCTGCTTCCGTGCAATGGGCAGTGGAACATAACATAACATCACGCCTGTAATCCCCGAAGGGTAAGGCAGAGGTGTATCTACTAGTTCACCCACATTTCGCCAGTCATGTTTAAGTTCTATGTAATAGGGGGCGAGCCTATTGCTATTAACCGGGCACAAATCAGATTCCGTAGTTGCTACTGAGAAATTCTTGAAGGAAAAACCCAATAACACGTTGCCCGACCCGGGAATCCAACCCAGGACCTCTTGCTCAGCAGTCGCGGTTGGGACCACTAGACCACCGAGGCAGTCCTGGGCAGTGGAAGTGGGTTTGAGACGAAGAAAATAAGAATAAATTTATCGATGGTTAACTTTTGATGATCACAAGATTACGATAAACCCAAATCCTGGTTCTTATCAATGCCCAATTGCTCAAATGTGTATTCCCTAATCAAGTCGATGTAAAGGTTAATTAGTTTATCCATTGAAACAAATGGAGCGCAGTTTCTCTAAACATAAAAACGGGTTTTTTAGATTTTATAATTATTACTATTTGATTTCTTGTTTTTCAGTTTAATAATGTGAAAGAATTCATAGACAATGAATGTTCTTGGCTCTTTCACTTTTATATGATTTGTCATTTCGAATAATTATTAATTAACTTTAAATCGAAAACTAACTTTAAGTCGAAATGAAAAATGATATGAGAATGCATACTTTATTAGGTTAAACTAACTATATACATTGATAATTAAAAACTATTAAACTAAAATAGATAAACTAACAACAAACTATAGAAGGGCATCGAAAAACTCCTCCTCAACGCTGTCAGATGGTAATGTGCCCAAGAGACTGGCGGCGTTGCCACGTTGAATACACACACACACACACACACACTTAGCCTCTGGCCAAAGTAAAAGCCAGCCCTTGGGTCACGGGAAGCGTCAACTAGGCGTTTCGAAAGGTTTAGGTTGTATTTTGCTTATAATAAAATAATTCAATTATGATTCGAAAGACACGTGGCGCCATCTATTATAATAAGAACGTTATTGTTGTTTTCCTCGGGAACAGAATTGTTTTGCGGGATGAAAGGTACCCTGTGTCCATTTCTGCACACCTGATAACGTAGTAGCAAAAATTCAGTATGATCGGTTCAGTGGTTTAGGTGTAAAAAGGTAACAAACAAACTTACCTATGCAGTTATTATATTATATAAGTAAGGGTCATTATCATTGTCTACCTAGCCTTTTCCCAACTATGTTGGGGTCGGCTTCCAGTCTAACCGGAAGCAGCTGATTACCAGTATTTTACCCCAGACGGCGGGTATCTATGAGAATTTTCCCACAAAAAAAACAAGGTCGCAAAAACTGATATAAGGCTTTTTGAATCAGGTATTTCTAAACAGCAACCCGAAATTTGTGGAGATTGTGTCGAATAACTCAACTTGGCACTTTTCCCTGCTCGGGAATCGAACCCAGGGCTCGACACTCAGCAGTCAGTCTTGTAACCACGAGACTAAAGAGGCACTTCACTGTATTATGCAACGCCAAAACATATTTTTAAACCTCAAAGCCTCTACTTTGTTCGCGCGTGTCTTTAGTAATTAATTACTCAATTTTACGAGTTTCACACAAAAATTACATGTATTTTCTTTACATCAATCGTTTGATTGATTGACACCAATCGTGTCAGGGCCATTTGTTTGGAATGCACACTTCCTATTATTTTTTTATTAATAACTAACATAAGCCCGCGGCTTCACCCGCATGGAGTTCGGTAACTGTCCCACAGAATCATACTACGGGGATAAAAACTATTATATGTGTTGACCCAGTTTATAAACTATATGTGTGCTAAATTTTATCCAAATCCGTAGTAGTTTTTGCGTGAAAGAGTAACAAACATTCATCAATCCATCCTCAAAAACTTTCGCATTTATAATATTAATTATTAAGTAAGATGATTTTTTACAAATGCTTGCACTGACTGGACAGGTCCACTCAAATCTGTGTTCCGTTTTTCCTTCAAAATACCATTTCAAACACTGATCTGCATGATCTTCTTATGACTTGACCTATGTCTGGACTTTAAAAGAGTCAGTGACCTTTTTTATTTCATCAAATGACTCCTCCCGCTCTGAGCGGAGCGGAAGGGAGTGTCAGACTTGTACTGACTAAAATCCATCCATGTTCCTTCCTTGGCCTTTGTTTTCCAGGGCCGTGGTATCTCTTTCGAACAGTCCCGCAGCCCTGGCAGGCATCGGCCCTTGCGGGCCCCTCCCTGTTTGCTGACATGTCTTTGAGGCGTGTGAAACAGTTTGTTTCGGCTGTTTCTTCTCAGAGTAGTCAGGTACGAAACACCGGCCCCATCTAGTTCTAAAACATAACATGATGTGATGTGTAAAAAAGTTTTGTAAAACCAATTTACAGTAATAAATATGGTTTAATAATTGTCGAACCCCGGTTTCGCTTGGGGGCAACATTTTTTGTTGAGATTTTAAAAAATACCATCCTTATTCCCGAATTTTACTGTGCTGGTTGGAGGTGGTATTCTTGATAATTACTAACACAACAAAAAAAAAACAGCCAAGTTAGTCCAGTCGCACTCAAGTGATGATCCTTCATAAATGCGACACTTGATTTTCATAGATACCAAACATTCTGTACATTAGCTAAGTAACTTTACGCAAAAAATATTGCTGGGAAAACTAAAACGTGATTTTTTACCCCCATAAAAGTATCGTTACTTTTTTGGGGGTAAAAAATCACGTTATAGTTTTACGGTAGAACTCAATGTAATGCACTCAAAACATTGTTCTGATGGATGCATTGAATAGAACGGGACTCGTGGAGGTATTTAAAGAAAAGGTATAACATTTAAAACTTATATCATAGTCAGATCCAGCCTGTCCCCTTGCTGTCTTCCCCCAGCGACGCCCTAAGCCGAGGCTCGTACCCCAAAGAGGGTGCCCTTAGCGTGCAGTCACTTAGTTTATAAGTTTTTTTGCCCTGGCTGGAGGCCTTACACTCAAAGCACCCATAGGATAGTCCGGTTAAGTAGACGACCTCCCTAGGTTGAACTGCGAGATGCCATTAAAAAAAAACTAATATTAAAATTATACTTCTTTGGCGTATAAAACTAAAATGTTGACTAGCTAACTTCAGGGTGTATGTTGACTAGCTAACTTCAGGGTGTCGGTTTTTCGCGACGGTTTGCGCGCGCTTCGTAAAAAAATATTCTAATCATTTTTTTCCTAACGCGCCATAAATAACTTCAAAAACTTCTATATAAGTTGGAACGTTGATACCCCAATATCTCCTAGACACTGCAACAACAAAAAAAAAACGTCGCAATGACGGAGAGAACAAGTGCCTTTCGGCTTCGTTAAGGGTGTGCTTACACCCTTTATTTAAGCTGCTTATTGTCTTTAACCCTTGCTTTAACAGAGCAATAAGCTACCGCCCCATATTAAATGGGACTCAAACAATACTGGCAAAATGCTTACCCGATTCTAGAATATAAGCGTAATGATATGAAGCAACAAAATAGCGCCATCTATCTTTATAAATATACAACTTAATGAAGCCTTTCTCTACATAGAGCTGTATAGCAAGTGAAGGCTCTCTTTAATGGTCGATGTTATGTTGAGCTCATAGATGTCTCTCGATGACATCTCGTATGGATAAGCTTATTTAATTGAAGTGTCAATAAAGTTCTAAATTATATTGAACGCAGTAAATAATATTGGACTGCCTCGTTGGTCTAGTGGTCGCAAGCACGACTCCTGAGCATAAGGTCCTGGGTTCGATTCCCAGGTAGGGCAAAGTGTCATTGGGTTTTTTCATAAGGAATTTCTCAGTAGCAGCCACGGAGTCTGGATTTGCGCCCGGTCGATGGTACGAGGCTTGCCCCCTATTACATTGGACTTAACATACCTGGCGAAATGTGGGTGTACTATTAGGCACCTACACCTCTGCCTAACCCTTTGGGGATTACAGGCGTGATGTTATGTATCCTTATTTCCTTACTAATATTATAACTGTGAAAGTAAGTTTGCTTGTTATGTTTTCACGCCTAAACCATTGAACCGATCATCCTGAAATTTTGCATATACGTTGTCAGATGTACAGAAACGGACATAGGATACCTTTCATCCCGAAAAAAAATACTGTTCTCGAGGAAAACAACAACAACGTTATTATACTTATAGATGGCGCCACGTATCTTTCGAATCATGATTGAATTACAAGCAGAGTACAACCCGAATTGACAGTCAAATTCTAAATTAACGCGGGCGAAGCCGCGGATGAAAGCTAGTTTAAATAATATTATGTTGGTAACTAGAACTTTATCCAAGTTTACTGTCAATTTCCCTTACTAAACCCTACAGGGTATATTTCCAGCAGATAACCCTTTTTTTTTCGGATGGGAAATCATCAAATGACTTCTCCCGCTCCGGGCAGAGCGGAAGGGAGTGTCAGACTTGTACTGACTAAAACCCATCCATGTTCCTTCCTTGCCCTTTGTGTTCCAGGGCCGCGGTATCTCTTTCGAACAATCCCGCAGCCCTGGCAGGCATCGGCCCTTGCAGGTCCCTCCCTGTTTGCTGACATCTCTTTGAGGCGCGCGTGGAACACGAACGCGCCGTCTACACGGGCTTACTAAACCCTACAGGGTATATTTCCAACTGAGCCCCCTACAGTAGTAGCCCACTACATAGCATATATTTTTTCTAATTAAACATTAAAGAATTCCGTTTGACATTATTTTGTTACTAGCTTTTGCCCGAGGTTTCGTGTGGAGTTCGATAATGTCCCACGCGATCATAGGATACTGTTTTGTTCCAGTTGTATGCTAGCAGAATAAAAAGAGAATGCGCTTTTGAAGTCTGTCAGTTGTAATGACTAGTGATGGGCAATAAGTAACACTATTAATAGATATGTTTTTCAACCGACTCATAACAAGAATAACATTAGCTTTAATACTTGTTTGTCTGGTTTATAATTTCTGAATTTCTAGCGTGAACAAAATAAAAATGCAATAGTAATATTATGAAATTTTTAATATAAAATAAAACAATAATATTTTGAGTAGTTGCGACTGGGTTCAAATTTAACAAATTTAATCTGAATCGGATTCGCTTGAGGAGGTGCCGTCTTCATCAGCTTCGCCAACGCGTATTATTTTATCATTATCAATCAAAGTATTAATTCATTCGGTCAAAGTTTTCGAAAAATATTTTTTCGTTTTTTCGACGACCTTTGCCCAGTCTTTTTTTGTGACTTTCCCGCAGCTTTCTTTTAATAGGATCATCATTTTCTTCGTGCCGAATGGCGAATTATTCATGCATTTTATAATTATAATGAAAAACGTATTATTATATAGTTTAACGACAGATAACGTTTCAACTGCCTAGTTATTTTTGGCACAACACTACAAAAATTGACATTTGACGTAACCTTGTAACAACGCAAGATGAATTATAAAATATAACGTTTTCGTATTTATTAAACATAAATTTAGCGCAAAATTATAACATTGATTGCTACGAGATTTAATGATATCGTTTTTAATAATATTATTTGTTAATAGGGCAAAAAAACGATGGTTATATGTTTATCGTAAATTCTTCGCCACTTCAAAGTTACATCGTCCTTTCGCTCACGACCTGTCAGGCGTACTCTCAGCGGTCAAACTATAAGTGTTAATCTAGGTTAAAATTTAACCTAATCCGTTCAGTGTTCGTCCGCATTTATATTATTAGGGGAAATATATAAACGCACATTAAAAATAATATATCACACCTTAAAATGTTGGTCTTTGTTTTTTTTTTGTTGTATTTTTATAGTTCATTTAATTAATTTTAAAGTTAAGGATATTTATAGTGGAAACCATTATTTTTATAGTTCATTCAATTAATTTTAAAGGTAAACATTTTAAAGTGTGAAAAGTAATTTTTAAAGTGTTTTAAATACATCCCTAATATATAAGTAGGATTTCCATTAAACTTTAAGCAAAAGACATCAACGAACATATACGCGTTGATGTCTTTTGTATGAAAACAATTTTTCAATACATTCTTGTGACAATATTATTTATGGCAAATACTCGCTACTAAATAATGATTAAATACAATTATTGTCTTATTAAAATATAATAATATCACGCCAGTTTCCTCTGAAGATGTTGGCAGTAGTATTATTATATTTCTCCGTCATTTAAAGTGGAATTTGAAGAAAGAAAACGATTATTACGATTTTCAAATTATTATTTTAACTCCATGCAATAAATATAGTGTTATCAATACCACTACCGGTCCCATGCGTTTTGCATCCAGCGGATCCCCGCAACCTTCACCAGGTCATCGGTCTACCTAGTGGGAGGTCTTCCAACGCAACGTCTTCCAGTTCGCGGTTGCTACTCCAGAACTTTTCAACACCATCGGTCATCCGATCTGCACGCACGACCGGACCGCACGCATGGACCGGTCTATTTGGTGACACTTGGGGTAGGTCTATGTCCAGCAGTGGACGTCTTTCGGACGAAATGATGATGATGAAACTTCTCCATTATTTTTAACCAGGATTATATCAAGAGTCTGGTTTTCTATACAACTAGATCTGGAATTGAACCCAAGTTGCAAGAGCCCTGCTGTCTCACTTCCAATCACGAAGCGCTTGAACGAACCTCAAGTAATACATCCTTACTACTCAAGGAAAACAAAGCCAACAAAATATTTTTAAGAAATATATTTCGGTGAAAAAAATATAAACAAAGATTCATATACTATCTATAGCTATAAAAAAAAAGAAAAAAAAAAAAAAAAAATGAAAAGAAAATGTAAAGTAAGTCTGTTTGTCTGTTTACACCTTAACCATAATGCACACACAACACACATCAGCTAACTCGACGGGATCTTGCGCATGACGTCACAAAAAATCTGAATTTACATGAACTTTTGACAGTCGAACTTAAACTATTTATACCTTAAGGGCAGGACGGATTTTGATGAAAAAATACTAAGGTTAACTATAAACTGAGTTAGCACTTACTTTTTATTCCAGTACTATATAATTATGTGTGTGAAGTCAATCTTCGAATCCGACTCGGCTGGGCACCGTTCGGGAAGTTGCGTTGTATCTTCTCGTCCAAATTACCGCAGTGTCTCAAGACGAAAGTCTATGGCCAGTGTGTGTTGCCAGTGATTACATACGGGACCGAAACGTGGTCCCTCACAATGGGCCTCATCAGAAGGCTTAAAGTCACCCAAAGGGCAATGGAGAGGGCTATCCTCGGAGTTTCCTTGCGTGATCAAATCAGAAATGAGGACATCCGCAAGAGGTCTAACGTTACCGTCGTAACCCGAAGTATTACCAAACTTAAGTGGCAGTGGACAGGGTATATTGCTCGCAGAACGGATGGCCGATGAGGCCGAAAAGTTCTGGAGTGGCGACCGCGAACCGGAAGACGTTGAATTGGAAGGCCTCCCACTAGGTAGACCGATGACCTGGTGAAGGTTGCGGGGATCCGCTGGATGCGAGTCGCACGGGATCGGTCAATGTGGTATCACTTGGGGGAGGTCTATGACCAGCAGTGGACGTCTTTCGGCTGAAATAATGATGATGAGGACTATGTGTCTGTGGAATAATTCTCGACCAACACGCGGGCGAAACCACGCGCAAAAACAAATAGTTTCATATACACAACACACATACATACATACAAATAAAAATAAATACCACTACAGTGACGACTCACTCACCAAATTATAATTTCTCTCTCACGAACAGTTTCACTTTGGATGCGCCGGCGCCGGTGACGTCATCATTCAACGTGTTTTAAGTGAGGCTGTAAAAGCGCTAATTGATTTCCAAGAGGTTTTGGTAGTTTACCGACCTTTCTTTTTCCAGCTAAAATCTTGACTGTCTTTGTTCAGTCTGTATAATCATAATAAACCCATTTTTTTATTAACATGATTTATTTTTTATTAACATGATTTTTTTAACTTCTTTTTTTTATGAGTATGATTTTTTTATACACATAACTAATTTTTTAGTAACTTTTTTTGGTTTCATTGGTATCAATAATACACCCATTTTACCCGTTATGTTAATGTCCCATGTTATAGGGGCGAGCCTATTGCCATCCAACGGGCACAAATCCAGCAACCGTAGCTGTTACTAAGAAATTCCTAATGAAAAAACCCAGTAACACTTGACCCGACCTGGGAATCGATCCCGGGAACTCATGCTCATGGGAATGAATGGATGGATAGATGTTTGTTACTCTTTCACGCAAAAACTACTGAACAGATTTGGATGGAATTTTGCACACACTTAGTTTATACTTTTTTATCCCGGTAGAATGATAATTATTGACTTCACGCGGGCGAAACCGCGGACATAAACTAGTAAGTGATATAATAATATAAAAATTTGTTGCGCGGGGCTTTGTTTCGCTATTTATTTTTTGCAGCTAAGACACTAGGAAGTGACGAATGGCGCGGTTTTTGGGGGGCTGTTATCTGTGCTGATTTGAACAAATGTCTTTTGATTTCTACTATGTTCTCATACGTCTAAGACTGCATTAATGGGAAAAAAACGTTTTCTGTATGGCTCCTAAAATTTATAATAAAATACCACAGTCATACAAAGCATTGCCGGTAAATTTGTTTAAAAAAAAGAATCGAGATTGATTAACAGAAAAGTGTTATTATAATAAAAATGTTTTTTTGAATAACGCTATTTGGCATCTTTTTATTTTTCTTTTATTTTATTAATTTTAAATTTTTGTGACATTTTGTGACTAATTTATTTTACTGACTAATCAATGTTTATTAATGACTATTATGTACTTGGATTGAAGTTTTCATCTGGTAATTAAGTTTTTTAAAAATTTGTAAATTTTATAAATTTGTAGGTACGCCTTACGGGTGAAACATGTACGTACGAAATATTAACATTGTATCATCCTGCATGCCTAATTTGTATGTATACGCATGTTTTGACAAATAAAATGACCTTTATCTTTATCTAATACTCATTGGATTATATTGAACTGGATGTTGTACATACCAACTCAAAGAAGAAAGATGAACACCATTATAACTAAGTCTCCAGAACACCATAACTTCCATCTTTCATTCACAGATTACGTATGTAAATACCGCTGATCTGGTGACGTCACCGGCGCCGGTGCATCCGAAGTGAAACTATACAAAAGAGAGATTGTTAATAATTCGGTGGAAGCATCGTAATCGTATGTTTCGTTGATATTAAGAAGTTTTTCTGTTGGCTATAGGCTGCCCCATATAACATAGGACTTAAACATAACTGGCGAAATGTGGGAGCGCGTGCGCCACCTGCTGCGCCGCGAGGTGTAGGTACACCTCAGCCTAACCCTTCGGGAATTACAAGCAATTATGTTTCCTGTTGGGAAATAAATAAATATGTTTACTATTACATGAAAAGGGTACCCAGAAGGCTGGCAGCATTAAAACGATGAATGGCAATGCACGGCGTGATTGGTAGTTTGTGTTTGAGCCGTTCGGGGTTGACACGTGGCCCACATGTCCCTAAGGCCATGAGGTCCGAGTCCCACCTAGTATTTCGAAACTTCGCCAAACGGTTGGTCGACTCTTCCCGTCACCAGAATCCTTCTTTGTGCCCAAAGGACCAGCACTGTCCAGAGCTGCGGGACTGTTCGAAAGAGATACCGCGGCCCTGGAACACAAAGGGCAAGGAAGGAACATGGATGGGTTATAGACAGCACAAGTCTGGCACTCCCTTCCGCCCCGCCCAGAGTCATTTGATGATTACCCATGATAAAAAAGTTCCACTGCCCTTATCGTACTCTGTCGGGGGCGCAGTGCGACTGCAATAGTTTCTTCAAATACCTATTATTCAAATTCCTTAGGTTCCCTCCTAACTTACCGTGTCGTGGGTTGTGGGCTCTAACCCAGACACTTGTCTTCATATAATTTATTTCATCACCACTGTGTGTTTCTCAAAACGGTGAAGGAGACCGTGAGGAAACCGACATGTCCTAAAACCGAAATTCTACGACAAGCTATATCCACCAACTTGTAGTAAAGTGGTGTGTCCGCGTGGTGGAGTGCCCGCTCCTTCTCACAAAGGGAACGCCTGTATCCCAGCAGTGGCAACATTTTACTGATTATGCTAAGGGAGCATCTTTTAATTGCAATCATAGCACGCAAAATACGCGCTTGGACGTTGAGTTACGGACACGAGCCCGTTATACAATACAATACAGCATAAAAGTTGAGGAGGAGTTTTTCGATGGCCTTTTTTAGATTGTTGTTAGTTTATATATTTTAGTTTAATAGTTAGTTTATCAATAAATAAAAGTTACATACAATGAAAGTCTACTCTAGACACGTGCCTGTCATTTATTTTTTTCCAGCTCTAAAAAAGTAAGTAAAGAAAATATGACCCTCCAAAACTAACAAAAACTGCACCGTTTACGTGGACAAGGCAAAAGGAGTATGGGCCAGGCCACAACAGTGCGTTGCGGCGTCGCATCGCAAAAACAACATTGCACAGCTATGCGATGCGATGTCGCAACGCAAAAATTTCATCGGATACGACATTGTACGACAAGACGCAAACCGTCAGTTCAGTTTCTAGTGAGACATGGACCGCACTGCGCGTGTTCTACTTCTGCTTGCGTTAAGGCGTATTAAGAAAAAGAATCAGAAAAGAAAGTACTGGGTGCACCCATTACTGACAATTATGAATAAAGATGGAAACCACTTCAAAAGGAAATATGAGGCGCTAAAAGTGGACGAGGTTAAATTTTTCGATTACTTTAGGATGAGTGTAGTAAGTTTTGAAGAACTTCTTAGTTTGATAAAGCCTCATTTACAAAAGAAATACATATTTAGAAAACCCATCGAACCTCTGGAGATGCTGGGATTAACTGTAAGGTAAGAAAAAAATAAACTATTTTTACTATAATCATACTGTTTAATCATTTTCATAATTTAGTGTTATTCAAAACTCGTATTCCGATTGTGTGTCATTCGTCAAATTTGTTAGTTCCTCATCGAAATCAATTTGTTCTGGCTCATTTACATCATCATTCCTTGGCGTTTGTGGAGACGATTGCATAGGTGCCGGTGATGTTTCGCATCCGCTTTGGAAGGCACTGCGTTGAATGGATGTTTGATAACCACTCTGCATAGGCATTTGAGCTGATTGGTAGCCACTCTGCATAGACATTTGAGCTGTTTGATAGCCAGTCTGAACAGTTGTTTGAGATGTTTGATAGTTTGCTTGGACGGATGTTTGTGAAGTTTGATAGTGGCTGGGATAGTATGATGGTTGGTGTAAATCACTTAATATCTGTAGGACACGACTTTGGAAAATTATTGTTTGATTATCATTCAATTTTTCCAATGATGGCAAAATTCCTTTAAAAAAAGATAAATGTCTACTTTCAGGTGTTTTTAAAGCAGCTATAATATTCTTCTCAAATTCGTCTTCGTCAATTTTTCTTTTACGCGATGCAGGCTGGTAACGTGGCATGACAGGTTGCTGGCTTTGTTGGGTTGAGGTGCTTGGTCTTATTTCTTCATCGTCAAGACTTGATGTTGTTTTATTTTGAGAATTCTTTTTCAGAAATAGGAGCTGGTCGTATAGATGATATTGTTTAATTTTTTTGGCCCCAGCTCCGGATTTACATTGCTCGTTTAATTTTTTTTCGTATTTTGTAAAATTATCCTTGATTCCTCTCCATTTCTTTATGACATCGTTACCTAAAAAAATATGACGAATAATGATTTATTTTGTTTTCTTTCAGGTACCTGGCGACGGGAAATACTTTTAAAGATATGCATTTAACATATTATCGTGGAAAATCTACAATAACAGGAATAATAAAATTTGTTTGTCGTATTGTATGGAACATTCTTAAAAGGTTGGAATTACCAAAAATTACAACAGAGCTGATGGAACAAATTGCTCAAGAGTATGAAAAAAAGACCAACTTTCCTAATTGTATAGGAGCGCTAGATGGAAAACACATTCGTATATTGAGCCCGGATCACAGTGGATCCCTATTTTTCAATTATAAAAATTATAATTCCATTGTTCTATTAGCACTTGTTGATACGAATTACAAATTTATATATGTCGATATAGGTGCATATGGTAAGGAATGTGACTCCACTGTTTTTCAGAACTCAAATCTATACGACTTATTAAAAAAAGGTCAATTATCTATACCTCCGCCAAAACCGTTACCTGGCTTTCAAAAAGAAATTCCTTTTGTCTTCGTGGCGGATGAAGGATTACCACTGACAAATAATATAATGCGCCCATATTCTGGGAAGTTTTTATCGATAGAAAAACGAGTTTTTAATTATCGTTTGAGCCGAGCCAGACGATATGTTGAGAGCGCTTTTGGCATACTCGCAAATAAATGGCGCATATTTCATCGACCCATTAATGTTTCTTACGATTTCACAATAGACATTATAAAAGCATGCTGTGTATTACACAACTTTGTATTGAATCGAGATGGCGCACAAACGTTTGAAGAAATGATTATTGACGATTCTTTGCAAATTTTACACGAAACAACACATGAAAGTAGAACAGGAGCTAACATAATCAGAAACGAATTTTGTAATTATTTTAATAGTAACATTGGAGGTCTTAGTTGGCAGTTAACAAAAATATAAATGTTTATAAGTACTTACCGGGTTTTGTTTTTTCAACACTGTTTAACTCCTCAAAATTTGAATATAAACTTGTACACACTTCCCTCCATGCTTCTGTTTTTAAAAATTTGTCTTTGAATTGTGATATAGTTTTGTCCCAAAGGACGGGACGTTCGTAAATTAAAGATATCAGGTGGTCGACATCGTACTGCGCCATATCGCTTAAAAACACGTGCAGGTCGTTCAAAGTATGGACACCGACTAAACGGCAAAGCGTTGTCGCATCGCAGATTTGTACGCTGCGGCAGCGCATCGGAAATTTCCACGATGCGTTGTGCGGCGTCGTTGATTTTTGCGATGCGACGCCGCAACGCACTGTTGTGGCCTGGCCCTTAGTTAGGATCGTAGCTGGTGGCGTTCTGTGGTTTCTGCCTACCCCAATGGGAAAAGGGCGTGAGTTTATGTATGTATGTATGTAAAAGTTACATAGCAGATTCAGATTGACAGTGATCCCTTTTTTTTTGAAATCATCAAATTACTTCTCCCGCTCTGGGCAGAGCGGAAGGGAGTGTCAGACTTGAACTGACTAAAACCCTTCCATGTTCCTTCCTTGCCCTTTGTGTTCCAGGGCCGCGGTATCTCTTTCGAACAGCCCGCAGCCCTGACAGTGATCCCTCAGTGACAATCAGGTAAACAAACATATTTTAGTTTCATCATCTGCGAATCGTTTTCACTTTGCTAATGCGTTTCTGATGCGCTGGCGACTACGACGTCATCATTGATGTAAACGTTTTTATACATAGATAAACTCAAGCGTTCTTCTCATGAAGGTAGGCAGAAATGTCTTTATAGGTATGTAAATGTATTCACTCATTGAATGAATTGGCTGTGTTATATTCTGAACGCGTATGATTGCACCTTAAGTTGTCTGATGTGGTTTGGAATATCTTGAATTGGAATTATTTAACATAAATTACTATTACGAGTTCGTGGTAAACGCGACATCAGAGCGTGGGGTCTTTGATTCCATCCTCAGATGCCTACGACCTGCAGGCCGTAGTTTCTAAGATTTCAGAGCACATACCACGATAACAGATTACCACACAACTTTTCAGTCACCGGCCTTTTTTTTCGGATGGGAAATCATCAAATGACTTCTCCCGCTCTGGGCAGAGCGGAAGGGAGTGTCAGACTTGTACTGACTAAAACCCATCCATGTTCCTTCCTTGCCCTTTGTGTTCCAGGGCCGCGGTATCTCTTTCGAACAGTCCCGCAGCCCTTCAGCCTTCCTCTTAAGTACCCATTTCTTATTTTATCCATTCTCGTAACACCATACAGCTTGCAGCCGTACAATTTCCTCAATAGTCACAGAAGGATACACTGGCTAACTGGGTTATGGAAGTCAGATAGGCAGTCGCTCCATGTAAAATACTGGTATTCAGCTGCATCCGGTTAGAGTGGAAGCCGACCCCAACATAGTTGGGAAAAGGCTAGGTAGATGTTAAATAACAGAAGGAAACACGAACACACGAACTGACAAATACGCTTAAGCCAAATAAAGAGAATTGAACAGAAGGTATACAGACATCACCACACACAACACTATAACATACTCACACACCTATTTGCAACTCCTCAGGCACACATTCACACACACACACATTCACACACACACACAGACACACACTACACACAGACACACACTACACACACACACACACTCACGCGGTACACTCATTCACGCTGTACTCTTAGCAATGTATTGTATAGCTATTAAATTGTAAATCCGTAATTGGCTGTAAGATTAGTTTATAAATTGTGTGATAAAATTTCAAAGAGCTGTGGATTTTGTGATGATAATAAATAAATAAACACATTCACCAAAAAGGGGTATCAAACTTTACTACTCAAACTAAAGTTCAAAAACAAGTACCAGTTCATCTAAAACCTCACTTCCTGATCTGCGTGTGAATCGTTTTCACTTTGCTAACGCGTTTTTGATGCGCCGGCGCCACTGACGCACAGTGGAACGAATGTATGGGAGCGGTTGGACGTAGACATGTCCGAAAAATAAGAGTAAAATTATGACAAACTAATGATGCCATCTTATTCGATTACTTAATGCCTTCATAAATTGTGGTGATGAATTTCTTCATAACTCCCATATTTCGGGAGTAATTTGAGAAAATGTGAAATTTTACTATGAAAATGAGTGTATCGAGCTCTCTCCCTCCTGATTCCGGGCTTGTTTCAAGTACCGGTCTCTAATATCGTAATGCTATTACTAAGAGCTATATTTAATACTAAGACACATAGTGCGCCAAATGTGCACTTTCTGGGATAAAAGGAAATGAAAATTTAAAAAAAAAAACGTTTTTTCCCCATTTGTATTTACTTTAAACCGCAGACAGACTTATTAAGAGGTCTATAAATATATTATATATATACAGAAATATATATTAACAAAAATATTCACAAGAACTGATGAGAGTATGACTTTTAAGTAAGTTGATAATAAATTACCTAGTTTCATTAAAAGTACAATAAATAATTAAGATGTAAGCTCTAATTTACTAAGTTACACATTTTAAAACAATAACATCATTTAATTATCTTCGTCATCATCATCATCATCAATTAATTCAAACTCAGAATCGATGTCCGCTAAATCATTTATGTTAACAAATTCGATATCACTTTTCTCAGAATCCGTAAGCTCATAAAATTCCTTAAAAGAAGATTTTTTTACAAACTTATTTCCTTTTGGACGGATACTTGTAACAAGTGGATCAGAAGACAGTAAAAGATTGTGCATAATATCTTCATTGCATGAGATACTGCTATGCTTTCGAGAATGCCCCTCTCTATATTTTCTAAAATCTTTATTTCTAGCCTCAGATGCCTCTTCGGATAGAAAACCAATGGGCACAATTGACATGTTCTGAACTATGTCTGGCCCATGCATTAAAATTTTATGAAGTGAAGAAGGCATATAATACCATGGGTATAACTCCACGTAAAGCTTAGCAGTATCAAAGCAGAACTCTCGGAATTTAGTTACGTTGATCTTCTCTCCTGATGAAATACACTGCAAGATCACACAGATTTTTCTTAAAAGCATAGCATCTATTCCGGTCAGTTCAGCAGATTTAGTGTAGTTTTCAAAAAATCTCCTTGCCGAGTTGCCATTGTTGGTGGATCCACTGCCTTGTTTCACAACATCGAGAAGTAAGCCCGTTTCTCTTCTTACAGCCTCTTGAACTCTTTTCTTCCTGTCATCAACTTGCCTTTTTGCTATATCACCCCTTACTTGCCATGATTTTATGTCTAATTTGTAGGAAATGTGTAATAAGCATTCCATTGAGCGAATCCAAGCGTGAAGGGTGCTTAAGCTATATTTATACATGTCCTCGTTTGCGTGTTTATCTTTGATTAACTCTAAATTATTCATTTCTTTAGGACAAGCCTTGCATATGTCACACACTGAAGCTGCTGTATCGGATATAATGGAATGAATTTTACCATCAATCATTGTCAACAGCAGTTGGTGTTTGACACTAATTCCATCAGTGATGGTGGATGGAGTTAAGGCTTCAATCTCTGCTTCGATTTCAGCCATCTCTCTCTGCACATTTTCTTTGGTTTCCTTTATAAACTTAAACAATATTGGCCGGCAAAATGAAGTGGAAGATGGTCGCTCGTTTTCCCAAATTGTTACACCTTTTGAGACGAGCCGCAGTGGTACAAGACTAATCATAAAATTACTAGCAAGATCGATTTGCTCATCTTCACTCGTCCTTTGATGATAAATGCTTTGGCTAGATGATCCGTCAAAACCCCATTTGCTGGTCAATACGAGCTGTTGATTGGGATCAACAGGGGTTTCTAACGACCTAATAAGTCTTCTTGAGGTTAAATCCATCAAGGCTTGTAATTTGATTTTTGCAGAGCTCTCTGTAACTGTGAGATCTTCTTTGGCCGGATAGCACTTAATTTTTTCTTTAACCAACATGTAGTAACTCGGGTATTGAAGAGCTCCTTCTTGAGTGTTGAAATCCCGAAGAGTGTTATAGCGCCATTTCGATAAGTTCATCGATACATAAAGAGCCAATGCCTTCAAAGGGGATATTTCCCGTACCTGAATTGATTTACCTTCAATGAAGGCTTTGATTTTTGAGGCCTCTTCTGGATTCTCCGTCAAGTATTTCATAACATAAGCTGTATCGCTTTGTCCTGCCTTTTGAAGCGCCCTTTCGGCCGAAAACATAATTTCAGCGCTGCTACTGCTGCATGAAAGACTATCTTCAGTGCGTCTTCTTTTTTGCCGGTTACTAAGGTCCTCAAAAGATTTACGAGGACTAGGATGTGTACAAGTTGAAGCATCAGATTTAGCAGGAGAAATTATGGGCTCGATGACGTCACTTATATTTTCTGTAGAAGGTTCCATATTTTCATTCTGTAATTCCGGCCATTGAATTGCAGCCTGTAGCCAAATCTCATGTTTCTTCCGAAACTTATCTGTGCTTCTTCCAGACTGTGTCCATTTTGCATAAATGCGGTAGCAAAATCGACGACACCAGTCTTTTAAACTTGTTTCAGCACTTTCACATAACTGAACACAACTGTTATCTTTTAAAACACTGAACAAATAGTTAAAGTCGCGTAAATCTTTATGTGCGCGTGCGCATAAAGCAACGTGAATATCAAGATTTGTATTAAAATTTGGAAAATACATTGCGAGATTAGCTTGGATACAACGAGGTGTAAATCAACACTGATTTTAAAGTTACTAATAGTGACCTATTTATATAAAATCCAGGTATCCCAGGTATCCTTTGTTAAATATTGCAAGGTAATTAGTTATTGTGATAATTAGTAAATGATGCATGCTAAATTAGTGTATTAAGAGCCATTTAGTAATTAAATAATAGCAATGTTCTTATCAGTAATCATTAGTGCATCAGTTTTATATGTAAACCTTAAGTCCCTAATTATATATCCTAATTAGCTTATATCTTCTCTAATTGGCTGCTCAGAAATGTTATTGTAATAAGGTAAACCTTTAGAAAAACGGTTTTAATCAACAAAATAAACAAAAAATAAAAAAATTGTGTTATAAAATAAACATCACTCTTTATCCCAGAAAGTGCACATTTGGCGCACTATGTGTCTTAGTATTAAATATAGCTCCTAGTATTAGCATTATGATATTAGAGACCGCTACTTGAAACAAGCCCGGAATCAGGAGGGAGAGAGCTCGATACACTCATTTTCATAGTAAAATTTCACATTTTCTCAAATTACTCCCGAAATATGGGAGTTATGAAGAAATTCATCACCACAAGTTATGAAGGCATTAAGTAATCGAATAAGATGGCATCATTAGTTTGGCATAATTTTACTCTTTTTTTTCGGACATGTCTACGTCCAACCGCTCCCATACATTCGTTCCACTGTGTGACGTCATCATAACTCGAGAGCATTTACAAACTTGTTTTGGTTCTGGTTTGCTTTTAGTTTTTGTGTTTTGACTACTTTTTTGCTTGCGGAGAAGCTTATGCCGTCGTATGTAAAAATTAGTAAGGCAGTCAGTCATCTTCCTGCCCTTGTCCTATGTTACTCGGGATCGGCGCAACCCATTTTTGTCTTCCATCCTCCTCTGTCAACCGATTACTTGAAGACGCCAGAACCGATTTGGAAATTATTTTTTTGTTAAAATAATTTAGTTGGTCCCATAGAAATATTTTCATGATCTGATCATGGACTTCGGAGATATGGAATGGCACTCTTCGTAACAGACGACAAATCAATTAAATGTATTGTTAACAATGTAAAATAAATGCATAGCAAATATTTGTATGGGATATTTTAGTGGAAAGTTAAAAAAATAAATCCGACGCCAAAAACACAAAAAGTGAAAAATAACTTTAGCTTCAGAAGTCGGTGACAAAAGCCGGTTTTATTTTTTGCAAAGAAGTTTTTTTTAGTGTTAATGATGGTTGGGAAAAGACTGAAGATGATGAATCACCCGCAGACATCTCGAATTTGTGAAATAAAATCCATTTTTAGTTTGCTATGGGCCCGCTCTTAAGGCACATGCGAATTATCACACATAGCGTTAACAAGAGACATGTGTCCAATCAACCATGTGTTAACATGTCCCGAGTCGCGTAGTATCTTATCAATGGCTAACGGTAAAGATTCATAGCTAATTTTATTGAACGGCTTGTGTTTTCTACATAATTATCTAAGTAACGGGAAATTGGCTTAAAGGCTGGGTATTAAACAAGAATTTGTGTCGTATACTTCAACTAAAAAACCAGACTATTGATCACGGTCTAATTAAATTCGGGGTTTACAAGGTAAAATCAACTCCTCCTATTGTTGAAATCGGTTAAAATGTAGCCATTTTTCGGATGTGTGTGTAGGTGTCACATTATTCATTAAAAAAAATAATATGCATTAAAAATATATACAAAGAGTATGTTCATAAAATGTTATTAATATTTGAAAATCAAATTGTTGAAGTAGAGTAAATAAAATATATATGTCGGAGGAAGAGGAAACGTAGAGTTGATTGTTGGTTGCATACGATTAATCGATAAGATTGATTGTGAATTTTAAATAACTTGCTAAATCCTAACTTAAATTGATTTGATTTATTACATTTTAATATTGTGTAAAATCTAACTAGTTTATTTAAAAGACACTGCATTGTATTACGTTTAATCCGAGCAGAGGATATAATATCTAGAGTAGGGTCGAAACGCCATCTTGACTTTTCTTGACTTTTGTGTGACGGAGCGAGGATTGTTGGGAGAACGCTGGCTGATCGAGTTGGATATAAAGTTGCTTATAAAGTTGAATTGGTGTCGCGAACCTGCTGCTCAAATAATTAAATTGTGTGACAACTACATACTTTGTTTTGTGCTCGCATTTATACCCCAATGACGCCCACTAAACTTCCGAACAATGACGCTGAAATCCAGAAGAATGCTCATTCTCTGACATATATAATATAATATATTATTTAATGTGTTAATATTCATCAAAATCGGATGAATAGTTTAGGCACTATGGAGGAACATACGTAATACAAACACACATACATACTTATATAGACATAAAAATAAGAATACACTGCTAAAATCGTAACCCTTCCTTTTGGCTTCGCCGTAGTCGGGTAAAAAGTCTTTGAGTAGTGACATCAAGACCTAACAGTATACTAAAGATCGAATGCGGTCGTTTGCTTTGATATCGAGAAAAATCTGTGTGGCCGACGGATTACAAATTCATCTTATGAAAAATCTTTTATTGTAAAACCAAATAATTAAATATATCAAATAAAGTAAACTCACTGTATAAATTATTAATTACTAAAATAAATAAACTAACAACAAACTATAAAAGGGCATCGAACATCTCAACGCTGTCAGCTGGTTATGTGCCCAAGAGTCTGGCGACGTTGCCACATTGTATGGCAATACTTTTTACAAAATCTTTTATGCAAAAACAAAACCGACTTCCCAAAAAGACACTAAAATCAGTGACTTTGTTTGTTTTTGCCGTCGACTTGCAAAAGTAAAGTTTTTTTTAGACTTTTTTGGTGATTTCATTGTTGCGATAAACGTTATTTTTCCCTTTATTTTTAATCTTGTCTTGAATCAATTTTACACGAAAAAAAAAGTTACTAACGAACCATCATGTCGCCAACACAGGCCAAAAAGAAAAAATACGTATCTAAGGAGTTAACTCAAAAACTACTCAAGTTAAGTTAATATAAATTAATATGGGACAAGCGCGCGGGCTTTCTCTACCGAATGAAATAAATAATCTTGTTAATCGATACAGTAATCACGGAGTAATCAGTGTACAAACATAACGAAAAAAATCCTTTTTTTAGGAGTTGGTTAAAAATTCAGATTTCTCTTTTCAGGACAAGCCAATGACAAAATAACATTTGTAGCGATGTAGGTAAGAGTATCAGTGAGTCCCCCACTTTGCCCGCTTTGAGTATGGAACCTAGAACCTCCAGCTAAACAGCAGCGCTTGCAACTACTAGGCCAACACGGTTCATTTCATCAGTGACTCTGATTTTAATACTTAATGATTCGACAAACGTAAGTGCGGTAGCCAATTATTTTTGTTTTTTGCATACCTAAAGGTATAATTTTGATTTATTGATTTCTCTTAGAATTTCATTAATGTCCGCTATAAAAAAGTGTGTGTGTACTTATTACGCACGTAAGAAATTATACTTCTTTGGCGTATAAAACTAAAATGTTTACTAGCTAACTTCAGGGTGTATGTTGACTAGCTAACTTCAAGGTGTCGGTTTTTTATGTCAGTGTGCGCGCGCATCGTAAAAATGTGCTCTCATCATTTTTCCCTAACGCGCCAAAAGAAGTATAACTTCAAAAATTAAAATTATTATGGTAATTATTGGCGGATCATGATCTTCTAGGATATCTTCGTGGTGGTTCAGAGGTTATAGTCCTGATTTACGAGTTAGGTCGTGGGGTTGAATCCAAGTAGGCACACACTTACATCACCCCAGTAATTCCCGAATTATTAGGCAGTAGTGTGCCTGATAGTACAGCTATATTTCGCCCGTTATGTTTAAGTTCAGTTTAATAGGGGGCGAGCCTATTGCCATCAATCGGGCACAAATCCAAACCCCGTGGCTGCTACTGACAACGCATCTGCAAAATTTCAGGATGATCAGTTCAGTGGTTTAGGCGTGAAAAGGTAAACAAACCAACTTATTTTCGCATTTATAACATCAAGTTAGGAGTAAAGTTAGGAAGTTAGGATTACGATTGTTTGTCCTGTGTAAGTCAAATCAGAAATGAGGACCGAATGACCGATGACCTGGTGAAGGTTGCGGGGATCCGCTGGATGCGAGTCGCACGGGACCGGTCAATGTGGCGACACTTGGGGGAGGCCTATGTCCAGCAGTGGACGTCTTTCGGCTGCAATGATGATGATGATGAAGTCCAATAAATACTTTTTTTCTTCCTTCTTATTCTCATAGAGAGGAGGCCTGTGTCCCAGCAGTGGGAGCTTTATGGACTGACGATGCTTATGTTGTTCTACTTTTTATCGTGTCGATGGTAAATCAACTTGAATGGGCCCAGAGTTCGGCTAACAAGAAAGAAAGAATAAAATTTCTGATTCGATTTGATGTTTTTTTTACGGTTCAAGGCCGTGACGCTATTATTTAAGGTCAAGAAGTTACGGTTTTAATTTACGGTTTTGTTTAAAGCTTTCTTTTTTGATTTTGTTAGATTTGTAAACAGATAGACAGAAATATTTAGGAGCTCGTGGCTATATAAATATTAACAGCTGCTCGGGTCAATCTTAAGGTTAAGCTGCGCTTGACACCGAGTTTCTTATGATTTCTGTTTTTTTTTTATTCTACTGATAAGAGTTTAGTATCTTTTTTTTCCCGATGGGCAATTACAAATGGCTTCTCCCGCTCTGGGCGGAGCGGAAGGGAGTGTCAGACTTGTACGGACTAAAACCCATCCATGTTCCTTCCTTGCCCTTTGTGTTCCAGGGCCGCGGTATCTCTTTGGAACAATCCCGCAGCCCTGGCAGGCATCGGCCCTTGCTGGCCTAAGAGTTTAGCATCTTCAGTGGCATTCCTGTAAATAAACCAAAACGATTTGTCGGCACGAAAAGATGTTGTTCACATACTACATACTTATGCTATCGAATTCTTTTTTTTAATGGGAATAAGCAGTCCTTCTGGCCTCTTTGCTATGCTGTAATATGTAATCCTTGAAGAGTTAGGCAGAATTGCACCTAATAGTTATGTTTTAAGTCCTATGTATTAAGAAGGATTTGTATGTGTGTATGTGTTTTATGTGTTTTTTAGGGGGAATTTTGATTTTTATGTGTTTTTTGGAAATTGCCCGGTTTATGGCAATAGGCTCGCCCCCTATTACATGGGACTTAAAAAAAAAACATAACTGGCGAAATGTGGGTGTACTATTAGGTACACTTTTGCCTAACCCTTCGGGGATTACTGGCGTGATGTTATGTGTTATGTAATCGGAAGCATATCAAATCATCTCATTTGGATTCTTAAAAAATTTAAGTTCTAAAATCCTTGTAAAAAAAATATTCTTAGATTTCACGCAAAACTAGAAGCTGGAGAAAGTAGTTCCTCTAGCACTCGGCTATTAGAAGCTCATTAAACCACACCTACAAGTTATCAATATCTTACAAAATAACAGAAATTAACTTCCCAAGAAAAAGTCGTGTCCGATTAAAAACTATACCAATCACTCGCTATAATCGATTACAAACTCGATCAGCGGATCTCTAACAAATAATCATCGAGTCGACACTATTTATTAAATTTTTCCACAACAACATACTTTCCGATACGATGCGAAAACGTGAAATATCACCTTAAAACCAGGGCTATAATAATCGCGACAGCGAGACCGTCAGACCGCCTGCCTTTGCCTGCGACAGGTTTTGAGAAAACAAGGCAGTACTGGCAGTATACAACCGTACACCGCCGTCACAACACGGGCGCGTCAAAAAAATAACAAATCAAATTCAAAAATCGAACGTTTTCACGTACTCGGTCATTCTTAAAGAGGATTTCGTCGAAGGAGGTCGCGTTTTTTATCGTTATTTTTTTAATCATTTGAATTAAGTGGGTTTAATGTTAGATCTAGTTGAGTTTTGTTAAGTGAAAGTGATTTCTTATCGAAAAGTGAAAGGCGTTGAACATCAGGTGAGTGTAGGGTCCTCGAAATCTTGTTTAGTTTTAATCTGGTTAGATGCGGAGAAATGTTAGAATGAAGATGCTTTGACCGTGTCCAGTGCCCCAGTTTATAGTCATTGAGTGCTTACACGCTTTGGATGGAGTTTGAGGCTTGGTTGACGCCTTTTTGGTGAATAATTTATTGGAAGAAAAAAAATGTAAACAATGTATTCATTTTTGGAGGTTCCTCTTTATTGTATGGCTAGAAAGGAGGTGACTGCTTAGATGACGAGTAATAGAGAAGTATGGAAGAAGAAGACATGCTGCGCCGACATCAAATAAATTGCGCTAAGGGCAGAAGAATAATAATGAGCTCTACAGGGTGTAAACAGACTCTTCACGAAGCTGTCAACCAAGCATTAGGTACATCCAACTAAGTAACTTTACGCAAAAATTTGTGCTGGGAAACGACTTTTTTTTTTGGGATGAAAAATCACGTTTTACTGTAAGACTCAATGTAACACACTCAAAACTTTGTGCTGATGAATGGATTGAATAGTAAGGGGGTCTTGGAGGTGTTTAAAGTAAAAATATTACATTAGAAACATGTATTTAAAAAAAAAACTTGTGAAAAAGTTGGAACTTTGACCTAGTCAATATCTCCGTAAATAGAAGGATTCCCAGGTATGGTCTAGAACAAATAAATAATCGCGATGACGGGGAGAACAAGTGCCTTTCGGCTTCGTTAAGAGTCTGTTTACACAGTTTATGTAGTAGGCTTTCTTGATTGGGTTGTGGAGATCAGATAAGCAGTCGCTCCTTGTGAAATGCTGGTAACTGACTAACGTAATGCAGCTTATCAGTACACGGGGTGGAAGGGATACCGACGCGAAAACAGTTACCACGTGTTCAGTGCATCATTCTGAGCCCCACATAGAATTTTTTCAAAGGTTATTAAAAAAAAAACCAGCTGTTTCCTTCAAAAGTGCAATACCTACACGTCAAAATGTATGGACCAGCTGATTTTTTCATCAACATCTGCCTAGCCTTTTCCCAACTATGTTGGGGTCGGCTTCCAGCCTTACCGGATTCAGCTGAGTATCATTATTTAACATGGAGCGACTGCCTATCTGACTTCCACAACCCAGTTAGTACTGGGTAATACGATACCCCTTGGTAAGACTGGTTGTCAGACTTTAGGGCCACTGACTACCTGTAACGACTCTCTGAAAAGATCCACAAATGACAGCCAGCAACGGGTTAACGTGCTTTCCGAGGTGTCAAGCGCTGCTTAACCTTAAGATCGCCCCGAGCCGCTGTTAATATTTGTATAGCCACGAGCTCCTAAATATTTCTGCCTATCTGTTTACAAATCTAACCAAATAAAAAATGAAAGCTTTCAAATAAAACCGTAAATTAAAACCGTAACTTCTTAACCTTAAATAATAGCGCCATGACCTTGAACCGTAAGAATATTGGTCATCAATCATTGATACTCGATCGGTGTAGCATATTTTGTGAAGAAAGCGAGCGATGATCTTTACAAATAAATAAAATTGAAATGTCTGTTTGTAATATCAAAATAACAGCTTTTTATTGAATGCGTATGAAAATATGTATATGCGGCACATAAAACAAACAACACAGTCTGTCTGTCTGTCTGTTTGCTCCGGCTAATCTCCGGAACGGCTGGGCAAATTTTGACGGGACTTTTACTGGCCGATAGCTGATGTTTTAAGGTCTAATTAAGTGTCTTAGGCTACTTTTAATTTAGAAAAATAATTAGAGTTCCGTGCAAAAAAATTAAAACCTTGAAATTGTTAACAAAATTTGATTAAAAATGGGAAGTAATATTTTTTTATTATAATTTCACGCGAACGAAGGTCGCGGGCACCAGCTAGTCATAATAATCCAGACTGTGAAGTTAACGACGGTTTAGTGATCGCAATAGCGACTGTCGAGATTGGTAGTCTTGGGTTCTAAAGGTGTTAAAAAAAGAAAAAACGACTATGCCGCGGTGGGTCACGCACGCTACAGTTGTACATAGTTGTGCGTGCGTAGCGTGTACTGCAGTGGACCCACGTTGTCAAACAAATGAATTCACGCAGCTAAAATGCGCCGCGAGACCATGCACAGCGTGCACTGCGGTGGGTTTCCGCCTTTATGATGATTTTAACAATCATCATCAGCCTATAATGTTCCCACTGCTGGGACACAGGCCTCCTCTCTATGAGAGGGAATGGGCTATAATCCACCACGCGAGCCCAGTGCGAATTGGTAGATGTCACATGTCTTCGAATTTTTGGTTCTAGGACATGCCGGTTTGCAGTGCCGGAGAGCAGTGGTGATGAAATAAATAACACAAAGTAATGCGCCTACCTGGGTTCGAACCCACGACTTATTGTACGTAAGTCGGGGTCGCTACCACTGGGCCACCGCTGCTCTATGATGATTTTAACAATAGCAGTTTCAATTTGACATACAGAGTGTAAACAGACTCGTCAACGAAGCCGTCAACCAAGCATTATGTAAATCAAACTATGTAACTTTACGCAAAAATTAGTGCTGGGAAACAACTTTTTTTTTGGGTTGAAAAATCACGTTTTACGGCAGGACTCAGTGTAACGCATTTAAAACATTGTGGTGATGGATGGATTGAATGGTACGAGGGTCGTGAAGGTGTCTTAAGTAAAAAAAAACATTACAAATATGTATTTAAAAAAAACTTGTGAAAAGGTTGGAACTTTGACCCCCAATATCTCCGAAACTAGAAGGTTCCCAGATATGGTCTAGAACAAAAAAATGATCGCAATGACGGGGAAAATAAGTGCATTTTGGCTTCGTTAAGAGTCTTTTACACCCTTTATGTAGTACTCAACATGAGTTTAACTCAAGTTTCGGCCTCATATCGATATTCACGTCTGAATATTGATGCTGAAAATATTATCTCCTCATTTTAATCGTCCAGATAATACCAAAGATTCAAGATACCAAAGATTGCTTTTCACTAAGGCCATGATTGATTATCTGTACATCTGTACATACATACATATAAATAAAATTGGAGTGTCTGTTGTAATATTAAAATAACCGCTTTTTAGTAAGTGCAATTTTTGTCTGTCTGTTTGTTCCGGTTAATCTCTGAAATGGCTAGACCGATTTTGACGGGACTTTCACTGGCAGATAGCTGAAGTAACAAGGAGTAACTGAGGTTACTTTTATTTTAGATAAATAATTAGGGTTCCGTGCAAAGAAAAAAAACCCTTGAAATTGGTAACGAAATTCGATTCAAATAAGGAAGTGCTTATAATAAAGGGGATTTTTTAATAATAATTTCACGCGAACGAAGGTCGCGGGCAACAGCTAGTTTCAATATAAAACATACTAATGAAAGCTATTTCGATTTTATTGCATGACATTATGGAAACACATTCGAAATTAGTATTATATGCTTTCTATTTTATATTTTTAAATGTTTATTTTATTAATCCATTAAACAATATCTTTATTATTATTTTTTTTAATTGATTTTGTGCTTAACTTAGACTTGAATTTCTTATTTTTAATCCTAATCGGCTTAAAGTTGATATCTTTTTTTTTAATTTGAAATTCCTAATAAAAATTCTGACCGGGTCAAGTCAACAAGTTCGGGTTGTGTCCGACCGAAACACGATTTTCTGCCGAAACCGAAACCGTAACCGAATATTCGGCACCTCTCATAGTTTCGGCCGGAACCGAAACTAATGTAGTTAAAGATAATCTACCAGAAATTTATAACTATATTCTCAAAAATATTATGAAAAACCGAGGCAATAACTCACGAATGATAGTTTTGGTCGAACCGAATATTCGGCCTCTTTTATTTATTTATTGGTTCACCAACGATAGTTGTTTACACAGGTTGTATGCTAAAAGTAACATGCAAATGACTCTGCCCTTGAATGTAAATGTGGTGCTGTTCCACAAACGATAGGGCACTTAATATCATATCCTGCGTGTCCTGTTGTTTATTCACTACAGGAACTGATGGATGCTACCGAAAGCGCCAAACTACTAGCTCAGTTCTGGGCCGACACAATATAGATTGCCATCGACACGCTAAGTAGAAGAACATGCAAAAATGTAAGTGCAACAATCACTTACAGATAAACTCCGCACACAAAGAAGTTGTACTATTTTAAATATTAATCTAGTTTTAAATAATTACTAATCTAGACGTCTAAAAGTCTACAGGTCTTTTCGACCGAAACACCAGCCGAAACCAGTTTTTTCGGCCGAAACCATAACGGAAACCAAACTTACAATCCGACACTACTGATAAGTGTTTCCACTCCTTCACCGCATTCCTACTGCATGAGTTCATGAATGTTAACACTAGCTGTGTCCGGCGGTTTCACCCGATGTTTCTGACTGTTCCTTTTCACTCAGCATCTAAGGGTCGTAGCGTGATGTTAAATAGCCTAAAAGAATTGGGCTATCTAATTCAAAAAATATTTTTCAAAGACAACTGGTTTCAGAGATGAGTACGTTTAAACAACCTGTGTTTAGCTTTATTATATGTATAAGGTCCCATTAAAATAGATGGACAAACTTTTAGAAATCATTCAGACCACCAAAATAAGGACAATGGTAAAAAAATAAATAAGAAAACCGCCTTAGATAACTTACAAGAAAAAAAACAGTTAACGAAAATACACTAAAAATGCCGACAATTTATTATTTTAGGTCAAAATAAAATCACTTAAACCAGTGTTTTTTTTGCGTTGATATCTTTGGTTAGACGTACTGAATGCTGTGTTAAAATGTGTCCATCTATTTTAATGGGACATTATATTATCATAAATAACCTTCATAACATAACATAACATAACATTAAGCCTGTAATCCCCGAAGGCTTAGGCAGAGGTGTACCAAATAGTACACCCACATTCCACCAGTTATGTTTAAGTCTTATGTACTAGGGCGACCCTATTGCCATCAACCGGGCAACAGGCTTCGTGGCTACTACTGAGAAATTCTTGATAGAAAAAACAAAATAACACTTTGCCCGACCCGGAAATTGAACCCAAGACCTCGTGCTCAGCAGTCGCGATTGCGACCACTAAACCAACTAGGCAGTATAGACAGATGATTACGTCAAAACGCCGCAAGCAGGGTTCGAATGCACGACCTTTCGCTAAATCGTCACTACAACCGTGGAGCATGAAACAGACATATTGATGACGGTAACTAATTTCTTTTTCTTAAATTATCATAACAAAAGTTTCGTGTAGAAAGTTTTGACTAAATTATTTATTATACTTGAAACTAGCCATGCATTCTGAAAGTTGGCAACATCGCCAAATAGCTGTCAAATTTTCGCTAGTTTGAATAAATTAGTCAATTAAACGGAATTATGAAGTATCCGTCTGCGTTGCACTGAAGAATTGATTACCAGCTTTTGTTTACGGCTTTCCGTTGCCCGTTATGTATGGAAATTAAAATAGAATAGAAAAGAATAGAAAAGAATTTTATTTTACAAATACGGGTAATACGCAGTTGTTACAAAATATCAAAGATCAGCCAACGGGAACGTTTTAAATATAGCCTACGACACTCTGGGATAATGTAGCTTCCCGGTAGTTAAAGAATTTTCGGAATCGCATCAGTAGTTCCGAAGATTACCCCCTACATACAAACTTACAAACAAATACTGATACTGATACTGTTGCCTGCGTCATCCCACTGCTGGGCAAAGGCCTCTCCCCATAACTACCAGTTGTTTCGATCCAGGGCTAATGTGTGTGAGTGAAATAGGTCGGTTTCGAATCCAACCAAACTCAAAACGAAGAAAAACTTATCGAAGAAACTGGAAAAGTCTAGAACCAAGAAGTCAAACACACCAATTATTATTTTCAATTTCATATTATTTTTTAGCGTAGGCACTTTCTAACATAATCTTCGAGGAAATCTGGATTAGATTATTTTAAAACTGCCAACACGCACGAGGGACTTCGTTAATTAATGTACATTCCAACTGTTAAAATACTGATAAAAGTGAAACTGTACATTGCCTGCTTCCACCATCTGGAACTAAAAATCAAGAGAAACAGAGTTCAGAGGTATGAAGAACAGAATCTAAAGTTCCTCATCCACTATTTTTAAAGCGAGTAAACAACTATATTCATATTCATTTATTTACGATTTACAAGGTAAAAACATGGTGTTAACAAAAGGCTTAGAGCTAAGAACCGTTGTAAACCCTGTCAGGGCACCAAAAACAAACAGGGCAAATATTAGTGTTTTTTTTTTAAGTTATTGCTTAAAAATCTAATTTGTAAAGCTTAAAATAAAATATACATGAAAACCAAATAAAAACATTCACAAAAGAAAAAAAAAAAAAACCAAAGACATGTCAAGCCATTATAAATATTAAAATTAAAATATATGAAAACGAAATTATGACATTCACAAAAGAAAATCAAAATTAGAAAAAAAAAAAAAACTAACCATTTTAAATTAAATATTAAAAAAAAAGGAATGAATGGATAGACTTGCATATTAAATATTAATAGAATAAGTAAATGAATAGAAATATAAAATAATTAAACATCACTATCACTATCACTACATATTATAAAACAAAGTCCTCCGCCGCGTCTGTCTGTCTGTTTGCGATAAACTCAAAAACTACTGCACCGATTTTCATGCTGTTTTCACCAATGGATAGAGTGTTCACGAGGAAGGTTTTAGTATATAATTTGTCAAGTTTTTGTATACATTGGTTGCGGGACCGCGATCAAAATTTCATGATTACTTTTGATCGCGATAACCGACATCCACGCAGGTGAAGCCGTGGGCATCAGCTTGTAGGATATAAAACGCAACAAGGAAAAGTAACAAAGCACTCTTTCTCTCTCTACTTATTTAAAAATTTGCTGTGCCCGACAGGGACCATAATTGTTTCTACTGTTTTATTTACCACTTGTATGGGTATAGCAATAAACGATTTGAATTAAAATTTGAATTTATTGAAAAGGGAGGATCTTTCGAGAAGACCGGTGTTGTCTGTGGCTACTGCCCGACAGTTGTTGTATACAGGGTGTAAACGAACTTTTAACGAAGTCGTCAACTAAGCTTTATGTACAGACGCCAGCACATCAAGCTACTACAAACTGTGAAATTTCTTTGATAGATTTTCAACTTTATCTCTAAAGCATTAGGTTCAAGGTTGGTTGGGAAAATCTGACAGTTTCGGGTAGCTTGACCTGCTGGCGTCTGTACATCAATCTAAGTAACTCTACGCATAAATCATTGCTGGGAAACACAACTTTTTTTTTTTAATTTTTTACATCGAAAGGTACAGGGGCCTTGACTCATGATGGTATGTAAAGTACATAACTGGCGAAATGTGGGGGTACAGGCGTGATCATCATCATTTCAACCGAAAGACGTCCACTGCTGGACATATGCCTCCCTAAGTGTCGCCACATTGTCCGGTCCCGTGTGAATCGCATCCAGCGGATCCCCGCAATCTTCACCAGGTCATAGGTCCACCTAGTGGAAGGCCTTCCAACGCAACGTCTTCCGGTTCGCGATCGCCACTCCAGATCTTTACGGCCTACGTGCCCTGCCCACTGCCACTTAAGTTTGGCAATGCTTCGGGCTACGTCGCTAACTTTGGTTCTCTTACGGATATCCTCATTTCTGATTTGATCACGCAAGGAAACTCCGAGCACAGCCCTCTCCATTGCCCTTTGGCTGACTTTAAGCCTTCTGATGAGGCCCATTGTGAGTGACCACGTTTCGGACAAGCATGATGCTGTTTTAAAAAAAGACGCGTTAGACTGGTTTTAAAATACAAGTTGCGAAAATAAATTATTTCAGTTCATGTCTAATGGTTAATTCAAATATTTATGATTATTATAATACACTCTTTGAATGCAGTGTAGAAAGTTTTAAACTAAAAAGCAAGAAGATGTCTTTTGTCTCTGAATATTCTTTATTTTTCCTTTCTAAGATGATTTGTGAAAACTAATTAACATTACAAATGAGTTGATTTGAATGTCTGTATGTTTTGAAATATTGTTTAGTACTCTTTGAATAGGTGAGTTTTTGTTTAAGAAATTAATGGTAAATAGCCGTCAATAGTTTTCTTAACATTTTTAAGTTTTTTTAAGTAGTTTTAACTCCTTTATTAGCTGATATTTTTAAAGTTCTTCCTTCCTAAGTTTCTCCATCATTATAATCTAGATCTCTTCAAAGATCAGTAATCGGTTTCTTCTAGGTAAGCGTGCTCCATGTTTTTTTTTTTTTTCGGATGGAATTTCATCAAATGACTTCGCCCGCTCTGGGCAGAGCGGAAGGGAGTGTCAGACTTGTACTGACTAAAACCCATCCATGTTCCTTCCTTGCCCTTTGTGTTCCAGGGCCGCGGTATCTCTTTTAACAGTCTCGCAGCCACCTTAGGCACCGTCAGCGCAAACCTATTTAGTATTAAAAAAAAAGCCTTCGGAAGACGTACCTCTTTTTTTGTTTTTTTTCTTTACTTCCCTTTTTGTGCTCTTGAGAAATTCTTGATGGAAAAAACCAACTATAAATTGCCCGACCCGGGAATCAAACCTTATGCTCAGCAGTCGCACACGCTTTTGAGAGCAGTGGTAATGAAATAAATCACGTAAAGCATCAATTTACATCAAACAACATCGATCTTAATGTCCAAACAAGTATGCCATTCAACTAAAATCAATTCAAGAACGCCACAGCCTTAACTGAGAACACAATACCAACATCTTAATACTAATCAAAAGTATAATTAAAACGTTAAGCCTACAAGACAAGCAAGTTGCGTTAATTGACAGCGAAAGGCGCACGCATCACTCGCCTTGTAGGACTTGGCCCGTCTGAACTGAACTAAACGCAGACATTTGTTACGGCTGCCATTATTCTTTCAAAGATGAAAGTTGATTTCTAATTATGCTTATAAAGAAATTGTGGCACTATGAATAAATAGCTTGATGCGTCATTATCATTCAACATCATCATTTCAGCCGAAAGACGTCCACTGCTGGACATAGGCCTCCCCCAAGCGTCGCCACATTATCATTCTCTAGCCCTTATCCAGTGGCCAGCCACACCTTGTATGAACTGTCAAGTGTCACTTATGTCATTGTCAATAATGTCAATTTAAGAAACCCAGGGCCGCGAGTACTCAACGGCGGTTAAGCGTTTTTTATTGCCGGGTCCCGCAGTACACGCTGGCGTTTTAGTGGTTAGCTCATTTTCTTTGGAGTTGTCGCACTGTCTTCTTCTTCCATACTTGATCCTGGCTCCTTTCTAGCCATATCATCCTTCACATAGTCTATTCATCGTTTCTTTGGTCTTCCTCTACTCTTATACCCACATTCATACTCAAAACTTTCCTCACAAAAAAAAAAACTTGTGAAAAAGTTGGAACATTGACTCCTAATATATCCATGACCAAAGGGTTCCCAGGTATATAGAAATAGTGTAAAATTGCGTGAACACTAAGTTTAAGTAAACCCGTTTCTCCACTAAAATATGGCTAAATCTTACACAATAATATTTAATACTAAATATTCAATGGAAATAATTTAAAATAAATCCAACGCAATCAACCACAGATTATCCACAGATTATATAGTATTTAGATAGTATTTATCTACCACTTTAATTAAACTCACGTGAGATTGGGGGGGGGGGTTGGTGAGAGGTTAAATTCTAATCTCACGACATCTCACCAAGGGGGGTCGAAATGTCGCGAAAATTGCCTCACGTAATTAATGGACGCCCCCTAACAGACTTACCAAGGGGTATCGTATTGTCCAGTACTGAGTTGTAGAGGTCAGATAAGCAGTCGCTCCGTGTAAAATACCGATATTCAACTCCCTCAGCCGATCCTAATTATGGGATAATAATTATACTCGTACAATACTAGCACTTCGCCTACGTCTTCATCCGCAAAAATTGTGATAACTCGGCTAATATGCATGATATAAATATAAAAATTATAGCTTACAGCACTCACGAATAATGTAGCTTTCTACCAGTAAAAGAATTTTTAGAATTGGATCTATAGTTCCGGAGATTACCCCCTACATACAAACTTATAAACAAACAAACAAATTTTACCTGTTAATAATAGTATAGAAGATTTAAATACCAACTCTTTGTTGCAGAAATAACCTCATACCCCGAAGCTCCACCACAACACACGCTATGTCCCACCACTACCGGTCGATAGCGCCATGTCAACGGTGAAACATGAGGTATTCCATATTTTTATTATCTGTAGTAATTTTACATAAGTATACTAGCTGCCACGGAGTCTGAAGGCGTCTGGTTGTTGTCGGTAGATCAAAATCAAAGCATTTATTTCAAGCAGGCCAGTTACAGGAACTTTTGAAATGTCGAAACAAAGGCAAAAACAAAATGTAGTATTCCATTTGAGCACCGATTTCAAGAGCACCAAAGATTTTCCCTTTTGAGCAAAGGGAATATCTTTGGCTCTGAGCATTGGTGCTCTTGAAATCGGTGCTCAAATGGGAATACTCCAATGTAGCTACAGTCCCAGTAACAAGACATAAAACCTGTGAAAGTACTGTAGTTGCCTATTCCAAAGCGTAGATCTCTACGTAGAAGAACGTGTAAGAAACTCCATGAACACTCTTTTAAATCAGGATAATGGTTGGTTGGTTACATCGTTCATGTTGAGGTGGTACACTAATGACAATAGACTCGCCCCCTATTACATGGGACTTAAACATAACTGGCGAAATGTGAGTGTACTATGAGGTACACCTCTGCCTAATGCCCGGAGTCAGAGACGTGCGGATATGCATACTGGCTAGACCGCGGAGCAGAGATGTGTGTCCAGCTCCAGACTAATCACGAACAGTTTAACAACATCTAAATGTGAAAGGCCACCACCACGCCACTCACGTGTCTTCTCGTTTCCGCTGTGCGCTGGTGCCTTCTTGGAAACTGAGCGTGCAGGCTAACCTTAAAAAAAAATGATATATCTCTTCTCTCCGATCAACCGTTTCCACTAAAGCTAAGCGAAGACGAAAAGTCTAAACAAAAAAATTCTAATGGCTGTTTACTGTTGTAAGCGGCCAATACAATTTCATTGGTGGAGTTCGGACCTAACTCTCCGGGGATGACTGGTGTGATTTATTGTTATTTTTCTATATTTTTATTCAGATCCTTGTGTATAGTTTTCTTCTCGTATATATTTGAATGTTTGGTTGTCTTATTATTGTTATCTTTTCCGAGTCTAAACACCTTTTTAATTCTTTTAGTTACCATGGCACCAAAAGTACCATAAACATTATAGAGGAGAGTCCAACGTCATACAAAGGAAGAAGAATACACCAGAGACAAAATGGCGGCTAAGATGGTTGATACCGCTCGTTATTTTGAATGTTACGGGGCCTGTTGGTGGCGAATGTAGGTATTATTGATGTTTATGATATTATTTATTATGGAAGCACTGTATTTTAATCCATTTATAAAGAAATCATAAGAAACTTCCAAGGTATAGAGGACCAATTAACTGTCAGATTTCCAATTTAATTATACGTGTCCCTTTCTGGGACGCGCGCTAGTTTTGACGAAAATGACATAGGACAAATAACTGTTTTATTTTGGTATTTCAAATATTTCTGTCATTATCATCTGCCTCATCAGCAATCCAGCACCCATTTTTGCTGTACCTTTCGAACTCAGGACTCAGGACTTCGACGTAGACATGAGTAACACAGACGACGCTCTGGAAAACATGATCTCTTCCAGAGCATGTCACCATATTTACTACCGTATACTGTACCTATTTCAATTGCAAACAATAAAGCAAGGTAACGGCTTGTTTTTTGGTGTATTATTTTATAATATAGAAGCGCCAGCGTAGCCTGTGGAATTCAGTGTCAAAATATGATGTGCGGCCGTAAGAAATAAGACAATTTGAATTTCGCAGGCTACCCTGGCGCCAAATAACTTTTTAAAAATTTAAGAACTCAGAGCCAAAAGAAGTATCTACACCGAAGTTACTTTGTGTGAAGCAACGTTGGCATGTGTTCATGGTAAAAACGGATAGTTAAAAGTTACAGTAATAGCCGTATAAGTTATAAAAAGTTACGCGAAGAAAATATAGACACACCACATCCCAAATCTAAATCGAATCGAAGCGTTCTTGAATACAGGTTAGTTAGGCTAGGCCTTTGTAACAACCGTACTGCGATCGCCAATTCGCCTGTCAAGCGTGGCGATTATGGCAAAACCTCCCTTTAGGGGCAGCAGTGGACGTCTTTCGGCTGAAATGATGATGATAATGATTAAGGCTAGGCTTAAAAAACTGGCCAAGTTCGAGTCGGACTCGCGCATGAAGGGTACCGTACGATTGTCTATACAACAGACAAAAACGGCAAAACAATCACGTTTGTTGTATGGGGCCCTATTATATATACTTAAATATTTAATTTATTTTAATTTAATTATTTATTTTTAAAGTGAATATACAACTAAATATTCTGTGAATATTTCAAGCGTCTACCTGTCGCCGTTATTAATATCGAGCAAAAAAACGGCAAATCACGGTTGTATGGAAAATAAATATTTAAGGGGACTCCCCCCTAAAAATATTTATTTCCATACAACCCCTTAAATATTTATTTTATTCAGTTTTTATTATTTGTTGTTATAGCGGCAACAGAAATACATCATCTGTGAAAATTTCAACTATCTAGCTATCACGATTCTTGAGACAGACGGACAGACAGACGGACAGCGGAGTCTTAGTAATAGGGTCCCGTGTTACCGTTTGGGTACGGAACCCTAAAAAACAACTCAACAACAAACAAACTTCCCACTCTCAATCAAACTTCTGCTTCAAATGTTCTATTCCCATCTTCCAGCCCTAACAAGCCGCATGCTAGCCTCGATCCTGGGTTATCCCAACACCTGTAACCTGGGCTCAGAGGTACGGCCCTGTACCCTGACGCTGACATGTTGGCTGAGGGGAGGCACCAGGGTCAGGGGTTGTGGAGGCAGCTGGCTGTTCTCTTGCTGCGTGAATAATGAGCCGAGCAGGAATGATGTGCTGGATAACAGGTAACTTTCAACCAGCATATTGTGCCAATATCAATTATTCTGCCAGACACAAAAAGTTATATTATAAAGGGTGTAAACAGACTCTTAACGAAGCCGAAAGGTACTAGTTTTCCCCGTCATTGCGATCATTTTTTTGTTCTAGACCATACCTGGGAACCTTCTAGTTACGAAGATATTGGGGGTCAAAGTTCCAACTTTTACACAAGTTTTTTTTTTAAATACATGTTATGGTTTTTACTTTAAACACCTCCAGGACCCTCTTACTATTCAATCTATCCATCAGCACAATGTTTTGAGTGCGTTACATTCAGTCCTACAGCAAAACGGGATTTTTCAGCCCAAAAAAAAAAGTTGTTTTCCAGCACTAATTTTTGCGTAAAGTTACTTAGTTTAATGTACATAATGCTTGGTTGACGGCTTCGTGAAGAGTCTGTTTACACCCTGTAGAAAACAATGTGAACGAAAGAAAAAAAAGAGACATTAAAATATACCACTCCGGGAGTTCCGACACAAGTGAAAACGTTCCTTATTTCAAGAATCTGGATTTATATAGAAAATATGTTTGCATAAGTCTTTTACTTATATATTTGACTACACACTGATTTTTTTGGGTTTGTAATATATAGCAATACGGCTAACTCTGCAACCAGTTAGACTGGAAGCCGACCCCAACATAGGGAAAGGCTAGGCAGATGATGATGATGATGATGGCTAACACTGTTTTTTTTTTCATTTTTCTGAATAATTTTTAGAAAATATTTTTGCATAAGCCGTTTACTTATACATTTGACTATACACTGTATTTTTTTGGGCTTGTAATATGTAGCAGTACGGTTAACTCTGCAACGAAAAAGAGGTCGTTTAACGGTGGCGCGAGTTCAATTGTTTTTCCCGTCTTAAAATTGCCCGCGCCTAAAGAAGTTTTCACTTCAGTAATGTTTAAAAAATGATGGTAACCTCTTGTTCTACTGCTGAGCAAATACCTCTTTTCATACAGAAAAAAAGAGCTTTCTGTCTAGGATCACTTTGATGTAAATCTGAGGTTTAAGTTGAGGCCAACAATCTAAAATCTACATGTATGTACAGTATGTCACTTCAAACGTGCTTTGTTTAAGACATTGACACAGTCTCTATTGTTATTTTAATTTGACAGCTGTACGACGACAGGAATAACGCTTATACCCACCCAGTCCATCTCTATATATCTCTGCCTAAGTTTGACTATTAATTTCCTTTATTCATCTTTATACACATTTTTTACATTTTTAAATATTTAAATATAAAACGATATAAAAAAAAAACATTTAAAAATATAAAAAAGTAGCCCACCAGCATTGGGAACAGGGTCCGAGCTACCGGTGGTCAGGGCTGTTGAGAGAGGAACCTCCTGACAATTCGCGCCGTGTCCAGAAGTACTGCTTTCTGAATCAAGCCCTTGATCCAGCTGCCAAGCGAGAGCCTCCTTAGATGTTGGTCGAGGCTACTGGCTATTAATCCATTGGCTGACACGACTATCGGCACAATAACTGCTGTACTCACATCCCACATGTCGACAACCTCGCGAGCCAGATCTAGATACTTGAACTGCTTATCTTTTTCTGCTTTCACGAGGTTCTCGTCGATGACTATTATTATTATTATGTTTGACTATAAAAATAACGTGAGGCCCAAAATGGACTTGCAAAACTGTAGGTTATCTGCATAATTTTTGAATACACAATTTGCCAGAAGACGAGTCTGTAAGCATCAGGGCTACTAACATTTAGGAAAGTTTACCGCAAGGACAACGTAGTAACGTAACGGACCAAAACTCCTCCTCCTCCTTCCAGTATCCTGGCCTCAGACTGGAACTACAAGATAGTGCCTCCGCAGCTGCGCCAGGTGCCGCAGCGGAGTGTTGTGCCCGCCAACGTGTTCCGGAGACGAGCTGATGATGATGTGCCACAGGTAAACAGGAGTCTATTTTTTTATAAATTGTTTAATTATAATGAGTACTAGTTTTGCACCGGTTATGGATAGGATATGCTCCTGAGCTTTATTGTTATGTTTCATCCTTATGCGTACCCTTGTTCAAGCAAAATAAATTATTTGATTTGATTTTTTATTTGATTGGATTTGATATGATATGATATGGTACGACATGATATGATATGATACGATATGATAGGATTTGACTTGATTTTTATTTGATTTGATTTGGTTTGATTTAATTTGGTTTGATTTGATTTATTTCCAGGTAGACTGCGGCCTGTCTTCAACGAAAATGATACAGAAGCGGATCATCGGCGGCAGGGAGGCAAGGTTCGCGGAGTTCCCCTGGCAGGCACACGTGAGGATCTCCGAGTTCCAGTGTGGCGGTGTTTTAGGTATGTTGTTAAAGTTGGAAATACCTTCCCTCTTTACCCGACTGAGGAAGGTGATATTTTTAGAGACCAAACGCGTGGGCTGTCTTTGATGATTCTTACGTCAATCGATTTGTGTAATCAAAATTCAATACGGCGACAACCAGAAAAAAAATATGAAAAGTCGACGAACGATTTGATAAGTGGGGTATGATTGAAAATCAATACTTAATTAATTAATTTATTATTATTAATTTATTTATTTATTAATATTTTTTTGATGAAATGCGAATCGAAGCTAATAAACGTCCACTGCTGGACATAGGCATCCCCAAGTGTCCTTTTGACCCCACTAACATCGCCCTACTGGTGGGGCCACCGGGAAAAATCAAAACCGTTGTTTCGTTGACCCCACTACTCTGATCTCTGATCTCAATCAGAAAAAATATTCGATTCCCTGTTCGGGCAGTGTTGTTTGGTTTTTCCATAAGGAATTTCTCAGTAGCAGCCACGTTGTGTTAATTTGCGCCCGGTTGATGGCAATAGGCTCGCCCCCATGGGACTTAAACATAACTGGGGAAATGTGTGTCTTCTATTAGGTACACCTCTGCCTTACCCTTCGGGGATTACAAGCGTGATGTTATGTTATGTAATTACCCATTTAATTTGTTATTTCAGTATCTCGCTGGTACGTAGCTACAGCAGCGCATTGCGTCTCCCGAGCTCGTCCACGAGACATTGTCGTGTGGCTAGGAGCGTTGGACACCAGCGCCGGCGCTCATTCGGCTAGAAAACTTGGGTGAGCTTAGAAATCTTCTTTTGTTTTTATAGAAACAGCAGGTGTCTGTCAACCCGAGGTGTGTGCGTTAAAATCGGGTAGTTTTCTCTTCTACAGAAGCTAAAGGCTTTGATGAACAGCCAGGCAGGTTGACAGTATGACTGAGACTGACTTATCATACTATCCTTTGCTCCATGACGTGCATTTGGAGAGACCTACGAGTATGTCTATCAGTGTTATCGGCGTAAAAAATAACAATATTCACGTCCACCGAAGAAATGCTCTACGTTATACAGGGTGTAAACAGACCCTTCACGAAGCCGTTAACCAAGTATCTATTATTATTGTACATCAAACTAAGTAACTTTACGCAAAAATTATTGCTGGGAAACTTTTTCTTTGGGTCACGTTTTACGGTAGGACTCAATGTAACGCATTCAAAACATTGTGTTGATCGATGGATTAAATAATACGGGGGTCGTGGAGGTGTCTTAAGTAAAAAAATACATTAAAAACATGTATTTAAAAAAAAACTTCTAAAAAAGGTGGAACTTTCACCCCCAATATCTCCGTAACTAGAAGGTTCCCAGGTATGGTCTAGAACAAAAAAAACGATCGCAATAACGGGGAGAACAAGTCCCTTTCACCTTCGTTAAGAGTCTTTTTAACTGTCAGACATTGCGTTGCCATTCGCTTACTCAGAACTTTTCTCAATCAAGCAGAAAGACAATTTCTCAACAATTTCTCTTCTTACAGCGTTGTTCAAAAAATCCTCCATCCCCTCTTTCAATTCCGCATGACCCAACCTGATCGCTACGACATAGCTCTGCTCAAACTGTCCCGCCCAATCACCTATACTACCCATATCCTGCCAATATGTCTGCCGGAGAGGGACATGGAGCTCAGGGGCAGGGCCGGGGTGATCGCCGGCTGGGGCAAGACTGATGCAAGCATGGGACATACTGGGACTAATATTCTGAGGTCGGCGACGGTGCCTATACTTAGTAAGTCTTTGTTGTATTATTTTTGATCCCAGTGTTTCAATTCCAATGTTTAAATTCCAAAATACACCAACACTTGTATGTAACATCTTTCCAAAATATTACATGGTTGCCAAAGCTCTGTTTTGTATACGACAAAAAAACTTCTCACGATTTCGTTCCCGTAGAAATTTTGATGTGTATGTGTGAAAAAAATTAAATCCATCCATTCAAACTTTCACATTTATAATAGCAGCAAGATTAATTTTATCTAGAAAAGGGAAGACCTTGCGGGCTGGTATCCAACAGAGTGATAAATGCCAGGCATGGACATTTTAAATTGGTCAGCCGATTTATAAGTCATTATTTGCGTCATCGTTGAGTTCTAAGTGTATCTGATCTGCAAACCTGACACGCTACTTGGAAGACGTAGCAGCGAGTAAAGCCTTGCCGGATCACCAGAAAGACAGACAACTCAGTACATACAGGATGTAACATGATGTACAGGATGTAAACGGACCCTTGACGTAGCCGCCAACCAAGCATTATGTACATCAACAAAAATTATTGCTGGGAAATGACTTATGACTTTGTATGTATTGTATTGTATAACGGGCTGGTGTCCGCAACTCCACGTCCAAGTGCGTATTTTGCGTGCGGGTGGGAAAATTCATAGTAGTGAATAGTACAGCGGTCGTGGAGATGTTTAAAGTGAAAATCTTACATTATTAACATGTCTTTAAAAAAAAACTTAGATAAAGTGGAACTTTGCCCCCAAGATCTCCGTAACTAAAAGGTTCCCAGGTAAGGACCCTTTATAGTCGTCTGTTGAATTAAACTCTGAGTAACAAATATGTTTTTCTTCAGGCAAAGAGCAGTGCATTAACTGGCACAGAAGTAAACAGATCTCGGTGGAGATTCACTCGGAGATGATCTGCGCGGGACATTCCGATGGGCATCAGGATGCTTGTTTAGGTAATCGTTCATTAATCTAACTGCTTCATTATTTTTTCACCTTAGGTAAAGTCAAAGATTTTGTTTACTTCAGTGCTGAACGACGGTGGAAATGCCAAGGGGGACCCTTTCGACATTTGACCACCGTTAACATACGATTGCAGCGGAGCAAGTCCTGGAAAAAATATGCCAAACTCCACCAAGGAGTTTGGCATATTTTTACGGCATAGGCCCATAACCAAACAGAATTAAAACATTTTAGAGAGATCTCATTGAAATACCTGGATCCCATGTCTCAGTGAAGCCATATAGCAAAACTAAGTCCTATTCTATCATTTTCATCTTCCAGGCGACTCCGGCGGACCCCTCATAGTCTCCGACAATGGTCGCTACTACCTGGTTGGCATCACCTCTGCCGGCTTCGGCTGCGGAGTAGACCACCAACCCGGCATCTACCACAACGTCAAGGTCACCAGCACCTGGATACGAGGCGTCGTGTCCGACCACTTCAACTATATTAACTTTTAAATGGTAACGCGAAATCGGCTTGAGCCGATGATTATTACCTGTGTCGCATTTAATCGACGTGTTGTCCAGTCGTGTCTGAAAAGAAAAAGCATCTTTTTAGACATACAGCTATTTCTGCCCGGCTCAAGCCGAATTCTGCGTCGAGAAGTAAAGAAAACGAAGGAAGTAAGGAAAAGTGTACAGAGGCCCGCAGTGGAAAAAGCCCATGCAGAATTAATTGCAATACCTATACAAGTCCTCGGACAAATTCTTTGTACGAAATACTGACGGTACAAAATTTTCGATCGGTGAAGTAAAAATAATAGAGTTCACACACCTTGTAACCAAATGTATGAAGTCTATGTTTAAAAAGCCGGGCTATAGAAGCAGATATCTTTAACCGATTGAGCTGAAATTTTGTATACACGTTTTACATGGTTAGCTGTGTTACGTCATTCTAAATCCAACATCGCGATGACGCAATGTTGGATTTAAATGAAAGGGCTTACTGAGAATTATTCGCAAAATAAAGTGACGTCACTAAGTCCAATATGGCGGATTTTTAAAGATGGCGGACTAAGTTTTTTTATGCTTTCCTTCAATATGGGTACCTATCGAATGAAAGGACTTACTGAGAATACGAATTTGAGTTAAACTAAAAAGTAAAAAATAAATTAAAAGTAAAAAAACTTTTTTTTAAATGCTTGTCGCGAGATTTTCCTGTGTAGATAAACAAAAAAAAGTAAATTAAATAACTTGATCTGACTGAATATTAATTTTTAAAATTTTCAAATATAGTAAATACGAGTACTTAAATCTCGAGACAAGCTTTTATATCATATAATTTGTGGAATGAGGTTATAAGTTCATAGTAAAAGTTTTAAAGGAAAAGTTTATTTTATTCTTTTTAAAACATTTATAAAAGCTTGTTTTTAAAAAAGTTTTTTTTCTTTTAAATTTTTCCGTTGTCTGAACTGACCCTTAGGCATTTATATTATTCCATTAATAAGGATATAGCTAAGGGCTGAATGCTTCTAATATGTTCCCAATAGCGGAAGATAACCATTTCTAAATCTGTAAATTATTTAAAATAATGTAAACTGTAAATGTTATTATTAGACTATTTATTTAAAACTTATGATTTATGTCTTAAATAAGCGATCAGGCTTGATCAAATCGACCCTGGGGGCTTACTAATACTTAAAATAACTGTAATTGCCAGGCAGCGTAGCATACAATATAATAGTTCTGTTTAAACTTTATGGCGAGTTGGAAGATAGCTACGAATGGAGGTATAATAGTTCAAACTCTTATACCTGCGCAGAATAAATCGTCTAACGGAAAGCTGCGCAGAACACAATTTTAGGAATCAGCGGTGCGCAGATCGTCTTGAATGTATAATGCGCAGACCGTCACTCGAAGTTAATTTCCGTCATAGAGTTTGAACAGAACTATACCTACTTATCCAGTGCCTTATCTTCCACTGAAGAGTGAAAAACATTGTCATTTCTCTATGACTGACAGTGGGCCATATTCCACCACGCAGGCCCGGTGCCAGGTGGTGGCTGGTTGGAATAATGTTTCTACATGCTATGTAAAATGACAAAGAAACGATCTTGTTGCTTGTCAACTAGAGTTTATATTATTTTAGTCCCCTGATTGCGCTGTGCATATACCTGACTTGCCATTTTCATTCTGATGTAAAATTCATAATCTCTTGATTTGATCTCCTTTTTAATTTATTTATTTATTTTTACTAAGGATAGGAAATTTTAAATTGTTTAAAAAAAAAATTGTTGAAATGTATTTTAATTTTTATTTTCATTTCCCGAACATTTCCTTGATTGTTATTAAGTTTTAGTTTTTAGTCTGAAAACAATCCACCTGAAGAACTTTTGTAGACTAAAACCAACCAAACAACAAAAACTAATGACACCAAGACAAGACAAATAGTTTGAACGAAAATAACAAAACGCAATCCAAAACTTCAAAACGCAAGTGACAGCAATAAGCTGATTTTGACATTGACAAGACAACATTGTTTTTTTTCCCAGTCTTGACTCTTAAAATACGTAAAAATGCCAATAATAATAATTTGTGGTACACCAGTAAGTGGCAAAACCTCAAGAGCAACAGAACTGAAAGATTTCTTTGTAAATAAACACGGAAAAAAGGTGGAAATCGTATCTGAAGACGAAGCGATTATAAAGTTAGGTTATGAGAAGAACACAACATATTTGGACTCCCAAAAAGAAAAGAGAGTTAGAGGATACCTCAAATCTGAAGTTTTAAAACTTATTGGAAAGGACAATGTCGTTATATTGGATGGGAGTAACTATATTAAAGGTAAAAACCACTTAAATTTTCAATATTTAAAGCAGTAGTTATAATTGGACATCCTGTTCAAATAACTAGAAATGCGACTATCAATAGCGTAGGATAGTTCATTTCCAAACTTTCTAGATCCATTTAACTATTGATAACAATCATCTTTTATTAAATTTAAAAAAATTTCAACGTTACCTCTATTGCTTCCCAAAGTTGTATGCAAGACTCATTCTAAAATGTTAGAAGATAGATTGCTGTCTGCTTTATGTGAATTTGGTCTAGAGAATAGAGGCTCCTCTAGGTGTTATAAGTATCAATTACAAACACAAACATACAGACAACTATGTGTGTGAAATATAATCCAAATACAGTATCCTAACTAATATTATAAATGCGAAAGTAAGTTTGTTTGTTACCTTTTCACGCATAAACCACTGACCCGATCATCCTGAAATTTTGCATTTACATTGTCAGGTGTACCTGAAACGGACATACGGTACCTTTCGTCCAAAAAAAAGTACTTTTCCCGAGGAAAATAACAATAACGTTCTTATGATAATAGATGGCGCCACGTGTCTTTCGGATCATGATTGAATTATATTATTGCAAGTAGAGTACAACCCGAATTGATTGTCAAATTCTAAATTAATGTGAGCGAAGGCACAGGCAAAAGCTAGTATATAATATACAGTGAAACCTGGTTAAGTGAGACATCAAGGGACCTGCAAATTTGTCTCACTTATAGAGGTATTCCACTTACCCAGTATCTCAGATATCCAGGTATAAATACATATCTGTATATGTTTTTGCGAAATAAATACTTATTATTATTATAGCTATTATGTTGGTTAAAAAAGAAAAAAAACCTGAGGTTTGAATTATTCCCATGTAGTATCCCATATTTCTTTTTTAAATTAACCTGCCACTAGAAATTCCTCCTGTATTGTAGGTGCGTTTACAAACATTTCAACTCACATACGCAAACACCTGGAATGTCTACCCATAGGTCATACAAATACTTTTCCTGTGTGGGGATTGAACCCGTGACACACAGCACAGCAGCCAATAGCTCAGCCGTTTCGCCACCTATGCATACATATTATCCAACTAAATAACTAGTTGTTCATAAACCATGAACAAAAAGTAATATGTCAAGAATGAAATTCTCGTAACACAATCTCATCTTACAGGCTACCGCTACGAACTATACTGTGCATCAAAAGCATCCAAATCAACACAGTGCACAGTGTACACTATCAGAAACCATGATGAAGCATGGGAGGCTAATCAGCACAGGCAGAGGGACGCTGGAGAGAATAGTACGGAGACACAGACCGACTGTGTACCTTATACTGAAGAAGTGTTTAATGCTTTGACCAGATTAAGGTTAGAAGATTTAATAACTGTAGTGTCTTTGGTTGAGGTTGTACAATAAAACACTGTTTTCAATATAACTGTGTTAGGCGTGCTGTCGCTACGTCGCAGTCTTGCCCGGGCAACCGTAGTGCGGCGCATCGCCCCGCACTCCCTCCAATGCACAATCCCCACTACAACTTATATATTAAACGTCACAATAACATTATTTCAATCTTGAGCAGTGGTGGCCCAGTGACGAGCCCACGGCTAATTAATAAGAACTGCACACCTTGCTTGCCAGGGTAGGTGTGTGGATGGGTGACCATTCATGACATCCCGAGTTTCATCTGTGTGTTGGAAAGCACATTAAGATGTTGATCCTGGGTGTTAGAATCTAGACATTCTAACCGAAGAACTCAAACTTGCAAACAATAATATAACATCATGACTGACATCCCTGAAAAGTTGGGCAGTAGTTCCCACAATCCGCCAGTTGTGTTTTAGTCCCATGTAATACAAGGAAGAGCCTATTGCCATCAACCGGGTACAGATCCAGCCTCCATGGCTGCTACTGAGAAAGTCTTTTCTTTGCCTGACCTGGGTATCAAACCCAGGACCTCAAGCTTTCTCTCAGTCCCTATAAAAATTGTTGTAACATATTCCAGGTTTGAAGAGCCAAACTCCAACAACAGATGGGATAGTCCCCTGTTCACAGTGCAGCCAACAGATAAACTCAACTTAGATGATGTATACAAAGTCCTGTTTGAGAAGAAACCGCCACCACCTAATATGAGTACACAAAATGTAAGTACAGCATTTTATCAAACTTGAACCTTTCTTTTCTTTTCTGATGGGAATTCAGCAGAAGACCTCCCGCTCTGGGCAGAGCGGAAGGGAGTGTCAGACTTATACTGACTAAAACCCATCCATATTCCTTCCTTGCCCTTTGTGTTCCAGAGCCGCGGTATCTCTTTCGAACAGTTCCGCAGCCATCAAACTTAAACCTGATAACCACTTATCTAGAAGTTCACTAAATATACTTTAAAGGTGTCGGGCGGGCTTTTCCACCACACAAAATGTCTTGCAGGAGGTGACATCCAGGGCTGCGGGACTGTTCGAAAGAGACACCGCGGCCCTGGAATAGAGAGGGCAAGAAAGGAACATGGATGGGTTTTAGTCAGTAGTTCAGTACAAGTCTGACAGAAGTCATTTGAAGATTTCCCATCCGAAAAAAAAAAAGAGGTGAATCATCATCATACTAGCCCTTACTAAGTTAAAAAAATGACGTAGATTAGCAGCTATTCCCAAAGCTACTACGACAGACTTTTCATAAGGGTCAGTTTCTGGTCTTACCTATATTAAGGTACTTCCACAGAATTAAAATCAGCTTTTATAAAAATGAGGTTGGTCTAGCGGTCACGGAATCTTCCTCGATGGTTACTGCGCCAGTGGCGAAGGTACCATACAACTCGATTCTTACCGGCTTCCCTCAGAAAAATGGCAGTCAGTATTCTATAGAGTCTATAAAGGGTCTCTTAACTAAGCCGAAAGGCACTTGTGTTCCCCGTCATTGCGGTCATTTTTTTGTTCTAGACCATTCCTGGGAACCTTCTAGTTACGGAGATATTGGGGGTCAAAGTTCCAACTTTTTCACAAGTTTTTATTTTTTTAATGCATGTTTTCAATGTAAGATTCTTACTTTAAACACCTCCAGGACCCCCTTACTATTCAATCCATCCATAAGCACAATGTTTTGAGTGCGTTAGATTGAGTCCTACTCTGAAACGTGATTTTCCAGCCCAAAAAAAAAGTCGTTTCCCACCACTAATTTTTGCGTAAAGTTACTTAGTTTGGTGTATATACATAATGCTTGGTTGACGGCTTTGTGAAGTCTGTTTACACCCTGTAGAATACTGACTGTGCCATTATAGACTATAGTATAGACAAATAATATAATCACATAAAAGACATGTACTCCGGCTTACCTCTTACAAAAATTGACTCTTCGCTACTGCTCTGTTATATTCCGAAACTCACCCAATCATCTCTTCCAGGCCCCATTAACATCAACAAACTTCCTCTACGAATTAGATAAAGTCACTCAATCAATATCAAAACAGATACTGGAAGCAAAAAAACTAAACATGGACGGTGAGGTCAAATTCCCCGAATACCCGGGCTGTTTACTAGAAGCTGGCTACACGCAGTTTGTGAACCCACAGAAACTACTGAAGTTAAGACGGCAATTCTTGACGTACGCTAAGATGAACCATTCCAATGAAGATACGAATAAGATTGGGAGGTATTATATACAGTATTTGAATAAAACTTTGACGGATTAGTTCAGTTGTTTTATTTTATAACAATATATAAAATGTAAAGCTTGATGTGCCGCTACCGCTAAATAAATTCTAGAAAAGTATTTTTTTAGGGTATCTCCTGTACACCTAAAGTGGGGTTTTTTTTTTTTACTCCTAACCTGTTGACACCACCTACCGACTAACCGTGCACACCAGTGAACTCCTTTCGGCTTCTAGCATCGCTGAAACATGTTAGGGTATAGGGGATATGGAACAAAAATTAAAATAACCAATAAATCATTGTTTTTAATCTCTTCACTTAAAAAATTAACAACAGTGCGTTTTAAACAGTAGGACAACTTGAAAAATAACATATTTACAATTTGAGATAATACAGTAAGCATAAATGATAGCGAATACTGAGTTTTTGATTGTTTGCCTGGCCTTAATAAAACCGGTACGGTCATATTGCGGACGCGGATCCGGACTTGATTTGACATTTGATTTGACAGTTAAAGTTCTAAATTATCTGTCAGTAGGGGAACAGGGTGAATCAATTCCGTGCTAATTACCATAATAATTACTGACGCCAGCACATCAAGCTATCCGAATCTGTCAAATTTCCCAATCCACCTTGATCCTAATGCTTATACGATAAAGTTGAAAATCTATTAAAAACATTGACAGATTGTTGTGCCGCTTGATGTGCTGGCGGCAGTACCAATACATAGCAAACAAAAATTGTTACTACCTTCTATTGCGATATTTGTAACTTACTGAACTAGGCAAGGTTGTTATTTTTGATTTGGCAAATAAAAAAGTTTTTTTTTTTTTCTTATTGATCCGGCCAGTCCACAGTATCGTCATAATAGAACAGTGAAGGATCTCGTAATAGTTTGATCTAATCTTTACCTGAATAATAATTTTGGACGAAAAACTCAAACATTTGTTTCAAATATCCTACTGCTCCTTAATACACTAATCTCACAATAAAATTGTTTACAACATGCAACCAATAACGTTATTTAAATTTAAATCAGTACACATATTATATAATACTTTAAACTTACTGTTTGTGATCACAGTTGTAGGCGAAAACTAATATAATACGTATAATACAGTTTTAGCTTGTATTTTATACTCTTTTCGTGAAGTAGTGCTGATAAAAATGTTTATTCTGACGAATTATCCACTCAAACGCCAGCGGGTACTACGGTACCCAGCACTAAAAAAACGCTTACATGCTATTATTGACAATACGGACAGTGACATAAGTGACACTTTTGACACTGACAGTTCAAACAAGGATTAACTGTGGCGCCACTGGTTATTCTTTAATTTCTTATTTGTTTGCGTTTTCGGTTGTTGCTTGGATGCACGCATCCTGCGTTTTTTTACGCAATCGAGACTCGCAGAGAGCGCTTGCAAAAACGTGGTGAGAAGTTTTGTGGAATAAATCTAAACAAACACACCACTTATAACTTCCTAGGATATTTCCCAAGGACGTGTCACTGTATTATAAAACTGGCAACTTGGCATTAGATTTTGCTGACAGGTGAGGCCTTATGAACTTTTAGTGTTGCAAATATAATATTGAAAATACAGGGTGGTACACCGACTATTCAGTACATCATTCTGAACCCAACATATAAATTCTTCAAAGCTCTCTCACTTTTGTAGAAAACAGTAGATTTTTCAAGTGAAAACTTCTTTAGGCGCGTTGAGCATTTTTGAGATGGGGAAAAACAATTGAACTCGCGACACCGTTAAACGACCTCTTTTTCGTTGCAGAGTTAGCCGTATTGCTACATATTACAAGCCCAAAAAAATAAAGTGTATAGTCAAATATATAAGTAGAACACATAAGCAAAAATATTTTCTAAACATAATCAAAAAGCGTGAAAAAAAAAAAGTTTTCACTTCTGGCGGCACTCCCGGAGTGGTGGGTTTTTTTTTATTGGGTTCAGAATGATGTTCTGAATACGTGTACGTTTCTGTGTGTCGGTGTCCATCCTGTATATTCATAAAATATCTGTAAAATACTCCAATAGATCGTGAGTTTTATCTCTTTCTCTCTATCTATCTTCTTTTTAACTCATATTTGACGCTCGCAGGCGTCACTCAGTTTAACAGATATTTTTGACATAAAACATGTTGATGAATTGCGTGACATATAGGGTGACTGGTAATTTGTGACCGATACTTATACACGTGATTGTACTCATTATAAAAAACAACTACCCAAAGTATTTTTTTTTTTTTCACTTATCACAAATTCCGTATAAAATTCGCCCGCGCGCACCTGTATCCTATCAGCTGTTAGTCGCATGACGCCGTTCTATCTCATTACTATCGAACCGTCCAACAATAGGTAGGAAGAGCACCCGCGCGGCTTCATAAGGCTATTGTGTTATTGTGATAAAAGTGAATGAGTATAAAAAAAAATATGTTTCTTTGGGAAAGTTGTTTGTTATCATGAGTACAATCACGTGTTTAAGTATCGGTCACTAATTACCAGTCGCCCTATATACAAAAACAGCCTTATTAAGGCGGAATTGTAGGGTAGCGCAAAATTTAATTTTTCTTACATTTTTTGCAATTTGCTGGTCGGTGTCAGGTTGTATGTTGAACAAAATATGATTTGCGGCCCTAATACACATGTATTTCTACAATACCTTACTTTACTTTTTAACAATGGGATTAATAGTACATTATGGTACAAGTGTGTAATGTTGGTGATTACCGCTGAGGCGCCATTGAGACCCGAGCCGTTAGGTGATGGTCTTAAGAAAGAATTTTAGTATTATTTTCTTCACAATTGTGTTGAAAAACGTCGTATGATACACGTGTGTATTGATGATTACCGTCTAATGTACTATTATTTTATTGTTCTGTCAGCTGTGAAGCAACCTTTCATAAATTAAATATATTAACTTGGAAGGGATTGTATTGATGGTTTTAATGATTATAACTATATATTTAATCAACATACAATCTGACACTGACCGATTTAAAAAAAAACTAAGAAAATTTTAATTTCGCGGTTTCCGTTAGGTGCCAAAGGCAACTCGGCAGTATACTGAGTTTTGAAAATAATGAATGAGCGAATTGACTGAATTGAATTCGTCATATTGGATGCTTATGTCCAACAATAAAGTCGCAAATCATAAAATGATCAGAGCATAATTAAAATTACAAAAATGTAGGCCAGCACATCTAGCTATTACAGTGTGTCAAAATCCTTTAATAGATTCTCAACTTCATCACTAAAGCATTAGGTTCAAGGTTGATTGGGACAATTTTACAGTTTTGGGGTGGCTTGATGAGCTGGTGTCTATACTTAGACTACACTTTAAAAACATTAATTCAATAATAAAGCATTGTTTCGAGCCATTACAAATAAAATATTAGCTCGTTTTAAACTTAATACATATTTTTAACTAACAAATATTATTTTTGTTTGATTGACTGGTTAGAAAAATTTAATTGTGTAAACATGTATACGAAGTGTGACATCTACCAACCCGCAATGTCTTTGCGAGGACGATTACGCCCTCCAGGGCTGCGGGACTGTTCGAAAGAGATACCGCGGCCCTGAAACACAATGGGTAAGGAAGGAACATGGATGGGTTTTAGTCAGTACAAGTCTGACACTCCCTTCCGCTCTGCCCAGAGCTGGAGAAGTCATTTGATGAATTCCCATCCGAAAAAATAAAAAAAGTACGATTACGCCCTTCCCTTTCATAGAAAGAAGGCCAGTGTCCCAGCAATGGGAACATTAAGGTATTGAAAAATTCCGAATGACGTGTTCAACACATATCATTCTGGACTTTCTGTATCTGGAGTGTCAGCTTGCCATATGGGTTTGCCATATTTTTGGCCCTTAGGCACGCTAGTGAAACAGCTGTTATTTTTTTAATTGCCGATGAACAATTTCTGTGGGAGGCTTAGGTTAGGCTCCAGTTTTTATTTAAGTGGAAAAAAAAAATACGTGTCCAATATTTTTTGGGAATCTATCTGACGGACTTATTAGATTTTTTTGGTAAACTACCCTATTATCTCAGATATTTAATTTTTCTAGCCAGTCAACACAAAAATCATACAGGATTAAATAATTTCCCTAAAATAACACGTTTACTTCCAACTTTAGCCTTGTACGTTACAACTACGTTTACGTTTAAACTTTCGTTTATTATTAATTTATTACAGAACATTATGACTATGTATCACTTCAATGCGGACGTGTGTACGTACCGATCTGCTGTTCCTTTGTATTGATACAAATTAATGTTTTATAGCATTTGTCTTAAGGTCCAATTTACATAATTTTGGTTGTTACAAAACGATTTCCTCTACTAATCATTTCAAGTTACAATTATTATTAAAATAGTGTCATGTAACTATTGTTTAAAGTTCAATTTACATAACATAGTTTTGCCAGCCTCGGAATATGAACTCAATTCATAATTAAATGCAAGAACAGCTGCGTAAAGTGTCATATTTTGAAATATTTTTATCATGATTAAATAAAAAACACATTTGTATCAATACAAGGGTATGAAGCTCATATTTTGGCTTTTACTGTACACATCAATACATATAATATTTAATTACTAAAAACAAAACATTACTCTCCTTTTGGATACTGCCGCAGTTGGGTAAAAATCAAGCTACCGGTCAGCTATCAGGACTCCAGAGAGTGGAGCCTCCTTACAGGACATTTTTATTTAGTAAAAGTTCTGCTATCGTATTTTTTTTTGTTTTGTTGTTCCGATTCCCGAATAAAGAATCTTTTTGGGTAATCAGGTTATCAAATGATTATGTATTAATGTGCCCACAATATTAGGCTCTAAAACTCTTCATAAAAAAAAAACATTACATTTCAGTCGCTTTCGCCTTGGCGATTATTAAATAATTCTTGCCAGACACAAAAATAGTAGTCAGTTTTTCGTTTTACATATGTATATTAGGTGGAAATGACATCGAAGCTAAATCGGTTACCATGTATTCAGTACATCATTCTGAACTCACACATACACATTTTCACGAATACGTGTAACTGCAAAATACAGCGACGTACCAGACAAGTGTGGCCATATTTAAAGAAAAAACCTTAAGGAGGTTGCGTCAGGGTAGCCCGCGAAATTCAATTTTTTTTACGTTTTTTGTAATTTGCAGGTCAGTGTCAGGTTGTATGTTGATGAAAAATGAGTCACGCCAGTTCATGAAAAAGCCATTCAATAGGGTTAAATGGACTTACAGAGTTGTATTGATGATTTTCATGATTGTGATTCTGAAACTACATACGTGTTACTGGCGCGACTCATTTTTCATCAACATACAACCTGACACTGACCTGCAAATTACAAAAAACTTAAGAAAATTTGAATTTAGATTTAGATTCAGATAGATTTGGATTTTAAAACAAGACTTTCCAAAGCCTTGAAGAAAAGTAAGACCGTATTAAAGTGACTCACAAGAATTAAAACAAAAAATACTTTGAGATAAAAGCTTATGTACTAGTGTTCGTAAATAAGAAGATACTTAAATAATAAAGTTATATTATGTGTTAGTACACGGATGGACATATATACTGAATGATAAATTGGCTTAAAAGGTGTTGATTAAATTCTGTCAATATCAATATCGCGCATGAATTCACCGCTAGAGGCATTCGTGTAGAGTGAGGTCTTCAGAAATGTCAGATGTCATAGTGTTCCCGCTTTTTTTACTTTTTAACCGACTTCGAAAAGAAGGAGGCTGATTTTTTTGAACAATATTATTCCGCGGTGGTCCCGTTTAAATTTGGTGAAGATCTGATGCTGATCTTCGGAGATACAAAATGGAACTCTTCAAAAGTAGACAGCAAATCTGTCGTGATTGCTGCAATCGCTTAGATATTATTTAAAAACATCATAACGTAACATAACGCCTGTATGCTTTGAGGGGGAACGCAGATGTGTACAGTACACTCAGATTTCGACAGTTAGGTATGTTAAGTTCCATTTTGTTGTGGATAACCTATTGGTACTCTATGTTCATTGATATTTATGAAGAAATGTGGTTAACCTGTATTTGACCTTCAATGTTACCTCAAAAAGGATAATTATGGCAATCGCGCGATTCCCACGTGTCTAAACGAGCCCTTAGCTGCATGTGATTAGAGTGTCACTCACGCATTATTTCTAGTGATAACGTCATCAGCCAACTTTAAAATAAATATAAATTAAACTAGCCATTGAATTTCAAAAATATTCAAATTAGTTTCTTGAAACACTATATTTTAACTAAAAAAAACAAATATACAGGTTAGATTTTTTGGCTAAAGCCCATTGACGCATATTTTTTTTAAATAAGAATAAATAACCGAATTTTCTGTACTCAGTTCAGATAAATCTGTCCGTCCGTAACCAACATACCGGCTACAAAACATATTACAATGAGAGCTAGTTACTGTAAATATTACTGACCTCACTCTTTACTGACCAGGTCTACCATGAAGTCTTAAACAGGTGACATTCCAGTGTGGGAAAGAGATGACACTAGACGACCTGTATAGCTCTGTCTCTTTCCCACAATGGAATTACCACTGCTTTAAGGTGCTTCCGTCAGGGTAGCCCGCGAAATTCAGATTTTCTTACGTTTTTTGTAATTTGCAGGTCAGTGTCAGGTTGTACGTTGGTGAAAAATGAGTCGCGCCAGTAACACGTATAAAGTTACAGAATTACAATCATGAAAATCATCAATACAACCCTCTAAGTTCATGTAACCATATTCATTGAATTGATGAATTTCATGATTGTGATTCTGTAACTACATACGTGTTACTGGCGCGACTCTTCATCAACATACAACCTGACACTGACCTGCAAATTACAAATAACGTTAGAAAATTTGAATCTCGCGGGATACTCTGAGGTGGTTACCTTAAGACGTCATATTAACACCCCTGTTACCTCTACTATACTGTCCTATTTCTTTTTTATTTTTTAGTATAGAGATCTTTTGTATATACATGGCTGTCAGCTGCCCTGTTGTTTTAGAACAATGAGACTTATGTTTAAGTATATAAGGTCCCATTAAAATAGATGGATAAACTTTTAGAAATCATTCAGACCACCAAAATAAGGACAATGGTAAAAAAAATTAGAAAAACGCATTAGATATTAAGGTACAAAAAAAACAGCTAACGAAAATACACTTAAAATGTCGGCAATTTATTATTTTAAGTCAAAATAAAATCACTTTAAACAGTGTTTTTTTGCTTGAATATCTTTAGTTAGACGTACTGAACGCTGTGTTAAAATTTGTCTATTATTTTAATGGGACCTTATACAGGGTGTAAACAGACTCTTCCCGAAGCTGTCAACCAAGCATTATGTACATCAAACTAAGTAACTTTACGCAAAAATTAGTGCTGGGAAACGACTTTTTTTTTGGGCTAAAAATCACGTTTTACGGTAGGACTCAATGTAACGCACTCAAAACATTGTGCTGATGGATGGATTCAATAGTAGGGGGGCCCTAGAGGTGTTTAAAGTAAAAATGTTACATTAAACACATGTATTTAAAAAAAAACTTGTGAAAAAGTTCGAACTTTGACCCCCAATATCTCCGTAACTAGAAGGTTCCCAGGTATGGTCTAGAACAAAAAAATGATTGCAATGACTGGCAGAACAAGTGCCTTTCGGCTTCGTTAAGAGTCTGTTTACACCCTTTATACGTATATAAGTTAATAATATCAAAGGATTAATTGAGGAGCTCGCGGCAAAATAATAACAGCCGCTCGGGTCGATCTTTAGGTTAAGCCGTGCTTGCCTAGGTTGGTCTTGGATGGGTGACCACCCAATACATACAGAGTTTCCTCCGTGCCTCGGAAAGCACGTTAAGCCGTTGGTCCCGGCTGTCATTTGCACATCTTTGACAGTCGTTACAGGTAGTCAGTGGCCAAAAAAGTCTGACAACCAGTCTTACCAAGAAGTATCGTATTACCCAGTACTAACTGGGTTGTGGAGGTCAGATAGGCAGTCGCTCCATGTAAAATATTGGTATTCAGCTGCATCCGGTTAGACTGGAAGCCGACCCCAACATAGTTGGGAAAGGCTAGGCAGATGAGGCAGATGATGATCAAAGGATTAATTCAATACAAATAACATCCTTAATTTACATGAAGGGGCTTACTTAAGTAAGCAAAGAAATTTCTCTAAGTGTTGTTTGTGAATCTCGTTCTTAATATTTCAGCTCAAAATGGTGTAAAAGTAACCTTAACGAAGCTGAAAGGTTTTTGTTCTCCCCGTCATTGCGATTGCGATCATTTTCTTGTTCTTAGTTTGATACACAAAACCAGTTAAAGCGTATCTCTCATTGTACAGAAAATATATACAAAGTGAGGCCACGTTATACTGGAAATGTAAAGATTGACGTGTACAGAAGGCTTGGTTGACTGTTTCGGGAAGGATCCATTTACACCTTGTATATCCATTTATGACAAATTTAGGAGTGGCCAAAGAGGAATCGACAGTTTGCTGACGCGGCTACGGACATGTCTGATCTGTCAGTACCCGCGTCCGGAGCCACGTCCACAATTTTTTCAGCATTGTACGACGCTTTGTTTTAATTTATCGAGTTCGTTGAATTATCGATGACGCATATCAGCTTCATTTGTTGACCAAAACATGGTATCACTGTTCTAAAACAACCATTTTTGAAATAACGGTTTTGGGAAAATCGCGAAATCGGGTTTTTAGTTTTTACAATACAGTCATCATCATCATCTGCCTAGCCTTTTCCCAACTATGTTGGGGTCGGCTTCCAGTCTAACCGGATGCAGCTGAATACCAGTATTTTACATGGAGCGACTGCCTATCTGACCTCCACAACCCAGTTACTACTGGGAAATACGATACCCCTTGGTAAGACTGGTTGTCAGACTTTTTGGGCCACTGACTACTTTAACGACTGTCAAAGATCTTCAAATGACAGCCGGGACCAACGGCTTAACGTGCTTTCCGAGGCACGGAGGAAACTCGGTATGTAATGGGTGGTCACCCATCCACAGACCAACCTAGGCAAGCACGGCTTAACCTAAAGATCGACCCGAGCGGCTGTTATTGTTTAGCCACGAGCTCCTGTTTTTACAATACAGTATAGATTTTTAAAGACCGCCGCGTTGTTCTAGTGGTCGCAAGCGCGACTGCTGAGCATGAGGTCCTGGGTTCGATTCCCGGGTCGGGCAAAGTGCTATTGGGTTTTTCCATCAGGAATTTCTCAAAAGCAGCTACGGAGTCACGGTTTGTGCCCGGTTGATGGCAATAGGCTCGCCCTCTATTACATGGGACGTAAAAACATAACTTGCGAAATGTGGATGTACTATTAGGTACACTTCTGCCTAACCCTACGGGGATTACAGGCGTGATGTTATGTTATGTTATGTAGTATTGATTCAAACTAAAGTGAGGCACATCACGCCTGTAATTCCCGAAGGGTTAGGCAGAGGTATATCTAATAATACAACATTCCCCAGTTACGTCCTAAGTCCCATGTAATAGGTGTCAGCCTATTGCCATCAACCAGGCTCAAAATCAGGCTCCGTGGCTGCTACTGAGAAATTCCTGATAGAAAAACACTTTGCCCGACCCGGAAATCGACCCCAGAACATCATGTTCAGCAATCGCGCTGGCGACCACTCAACCAACGATAAATAAAATGAGATAATATTTTCCCAAACCGTTATTTCAGAATCTTTCATCCTTCTACGCGTTTAAATAATAATAAATAATAATATAACTAACAAATAATATCCTCATAAAGGTTTTGTGCTTATTTCGATAGTGGGACAACTGTGGCGCGACTTTTATGAAACAGTTGCTTAAATCCACACATAATGATCAACAAAAGTTGCGCAATGTTGCTCAACATGGTTTTGGTGCAAACATGTGTCAAGCAACGTGGGCAGTTTTTTCAAGAATTATTTTCTTAGCGGAGCAACATAAAAGGTGTAACATGACCATTAACGAAGCCGAAAGGCACTTGTTCTCCCCGTCATTGCGATCATTTTATTGTTCTAGACCATACCTGGGAACCTTCTAGTTACGGAGATATTGGGGGTCAAAGTTATAACTTTTTCACAATTTTTTTTTTTTAAATACTTGTTTTTAACGTTAGATTAATACTTTTAACACCTCCACGACCCCCGTACTATTCAATCCATCCTTAAACTTGTGGAGTTGAGTCCTGCTGTAAAACGCGAGTTTTCACCCCCAAAAAAAAAAGTCGTTTCCCAGTTTTTTTGCGTAAAGTTACTTAGTTTGATGTACATAATGCTTGGTTGACGGCTTCGTGAAGGACCCTTTTACACCCTGTAGTTCAATTAATTGCTCTGTTTTACTCAATTTGGTGTGTGACTGAGGAATTGCTTGATGTTGCTTTGACATCATAAAGACCAATATTGCCCTGGATTATGCAAATAAATTGCCGTTGAAAGTACAATTTTCATCACTAATTGAAGTGAAACTTCTAATGCGACTTCCAACAAGGTTGCGTTAAACGTTTAACGCTACCATGGAGGGGGTATGAAAGCACTGTTGCGTTAAACATTCAACGCTCCTGGGGAGGGGGAATAGAAAGAGACAGAGCGAGAGTGAATGCGTCACATGACGAAGTTTCACTTCATCCGCGCGGAGGGACTCCACGCACTATTTTTGTTTCTAGTAACACAATAACATTTTTGATAATAACAGCACATTTCCATAAACATATTGCAATGTTGCCAGCTATGATTTTAAACCATCTTTCTGCACTATATCGCGCAACTGCGGCGCAACAGTTGCCCACAAAAAATGGACAAAAATTCCATACATTCTTATTTTAATCTTCTTACCATCTTAGTCTACTGTATATAAAACGTTTTATATAATAAATAACGTAAACTATATCGTATATAAGTATGGTTACATACAGTAAGGTTTGCGACACACGAAGAACACCGAGTCGTATTCGTGTTGCATCATTGAGTGAGGGTTTTGCGCATATTTCGTTTTTACCCCCGTTTGTTCTTTCTGTGGACAAAATAATAATATTTTAATTACAAAACTCAAGTCATAACATCACGGCTGCAATCTCCAAAGGGTTAGGGAGAGGTGTACTTATTAATATATCCATACTAGCTGACCCGCGCAACTTCGTCTGCGTCACATAATGCAATGACATAATATTGCGATTATACATTGAGATGTAAGCTATTGTTACGTCGGTTACTTTACGAGAACATTCTAGATTACATGCGAGTCTCGAATGATCTACTATTGAACTGTCTAAGACGACTCGAGTCTAGAATGTTCTAGTATAGAAATTTCTAGAAGATTCGAGAGAGTTGTGGAACCTTCTCGAAGGACAGTATTCACTAGGGAACTGTCTAGAACATTCGAGAAAGATGTCGAAGTTGCTAGAAGGATGATGTTCCATTGTGTCTCTGTGAGAAGGTTCGAGAAGGATCGGTCGACCTATAAATAGCCGTCATGTTTGCGGGGGCAGTCAGTCCCGATAAGAGTAACAATCGCACCTCCCCCAGCCCGATCACTATGTACGGTAAGCCTATCCCTTGGGAGAAGCAAGCCAAGTATCTAGGAGTAGTTCTCGACCAACATCTGTCCTTCAGACACCATATCACGGAAGCTCGTAACCGCGTTTCCTTCGTGATGGGTAGGCACCACTTTTTGCTCATGGCAAAAAGTAAACTATCTCTTAGGTGCAAATTTCGCATTTATACCGCGGTGATCCGTCCCATCATGACGTACGCGTGTCGTATTCGCTCACGCCAGTCCAAAGTACCTTTATAAGATGCAAGTTATTCAAAACCGATTCCTACGAAAAGTCACGGGAGCCCCTTATTATGTCCGCAATGATCGTCTGCACATTGATCTTAGATTGCCCACTATCCAGCAGTTCATGAAACGCCTCGCCAAGCGCTTCTTCGATTCTGCTGTTAGACACCGTAACCCCCTGATCGCATCGGCCGCCCGATATGAGCCCTCGCGTATTAGTCAGATCCGCCGCCCGAGGCACACTCTCGCTGACCCCGACGACGACATCACCCTCCTCCAGGAGAGCAGTAGGGAAACCAGCACGCTCACAAAACACAGACGCCGTAATCTGTCATTCCGTCCTCGCCCACGAGGCCCGTCGCGAAACCCCGGTTCACGCCCTCCCCGACCCTTGCTCGAGCCAGCCCGCGCAGCTGAGCCTGTAGATTTAAATCAGCCCTTAAATAATATCACTCAGATCCAGCCTGTCCCTTTGCTGTCCTCTCCCAGCGACGCCCTGAGCCGAGGTCCGTACCCCACAGGGGGTGCCCTTAGTGCGTAGTCGCTTAGTTTGTAGTTTAGTTTGTAAGTTGCTCTGGCTGGAGGCCTTAATGTCGAGGCATCCACAGAAAAGCCCGGTTAAGCAGTCGACAACCTCCCTAGGTTGAACTGCGAGATGCCCTTCAAAAAAAAAAACGGGGGCAGTCAGTCTGATTTTGTCTACACAACGAAGCGAATCGAAGTGCACTGGAAGTGCGATATTTAAGTGACTAGTGATCAATAGTGTAATTGTAATTGAATTTAAAGTGTTTTGTGTTAATTAAAGTTATTTGTTGTTTAATCGGTGGTAATTAATTTATCCCATACCCAGCTCGTAACACTATCCTATCTTTCAAGTTGGATCAAACTACACACGGTGTGCAAATTTGATTAAAATCGGTTAAGTAGTTAAGGAGTCCATCGCGGACAAACAACGTGACGGGTAATTTATATATAATAAGATTTCGCAAGTTATGTTTAAGTCCCATTTAATAGAAGGCGAGATTTTTTGAAGTGAAAACTTCTTTAAGGCATTTTTTGAGGAGGGGAAAAACAATTTAACTCGCGACACCTTTAAATTACCTCTTTTTCGTTGCAGAGTTAGCCTATTAAAAGCCCAAAAAAAATACAGTGTATAGTCAAATGTATAAGTAAAAGACTTATGCATAAATATTTTCTAAAAATAATCTAGAAACTTGAAAAAAAAAAAGTTTTCACTTCCGTCGGCACTCCCGGAGTGGTTGGTTTTTTTTTTTTTAATTAGCTCGTACTGTCCCAGTCCTGGGCAAAGGCAGCTACTTGCGAAGTTGCCAACTTTAAAAATGCAGCTTCTTAAAAAATACTGATCAAACTTACCAATATATCAAATCCTATATCTCTAATAATCTCCAGTAGTATGTCGTAAGGCGGCTCGATGCTGTTCTCCGTCGGCATGTCACTGCAAACATAAATATATCGGCTTGTCAGGATTTACACCGTTAGGCTCGTACATCATGTGAGCAGAGAATGGGTTTCGTGCCATGAAAATACACTGGGTGCGATACACTGTTTATAATAAACTAAAAAATTACTTGAAATTACACAGGGCACAATGAATCGGGTACAGTTCCAGGACGTCTCAACTCCGCTGCGATCAGACACTGAATGACTTTCTCGCCACGAGCTGTGAACATCAGGGCTCTGTAGAAGTGCGCTGTGGTGTTGGTAGACTTGTAAGTAGGTCGCGAAACCACTGGCGCGCTTGCGATTCATTTTATGTCAATACCAATGCAAACCGGGGCAACGCTAGAGAGGGGCGCCGCTATCAAGTTTATGCCCCGGTTGGAAAAGTCGTAAATCCTGGACTGACCCCGCATCTTAACAAAAGCGATCAGTCGTCCAAATACACGACCGTGGCGTTCATAACGTCACTCATTTGTTCAGCAAACCAGAACCCTGTCTGCGCTACTACGCGTTCGGGTTTACCGAACAAAATGAACGCGTCTTCGTGAACCGAAACGAGGCGAATAACGTCTTTGTCGTTTTTATTGAATGGAAAAGAATTTTCTGACCAACTTTACCCGGTTTTGTGTTCAAGCATCATCGTCATGTTTAATTATGCATGTCCACCAATTTTATGATTTTTATTTTTATTTCATGAGCTGACCCGACAGACGTTGTCCTGTCAACCATGAATATTAAATTCCAATTGACCTACTAACTACCTACCTTACCCTACCTACCTACCTACCTACCTACCCTACCTATCTACCTACCTACCTACCTACCCTACATAGCCTACCCTACCTACCCTACCTTCCCTACCTACCCTACCTACCCTACCTACCGTACCTATCCTACCTACCCTACCCTACTTACCCTACACTACCTACCTACAAACCTACCTACCTACCCTACCTACCTATTTATTTTTGTTTTTAAACCTTCCCTATATTCGGACGAACCAAACAAAAAAAGAATTATTCAAATCGGTCCAGCCGTTCTCGCAATTGATTTTTATATATATAGATTGATATTTTTATTTCCGTATAATTTTATAATCCCTATTCTCATAATGAATTATAACTTGTGTCTTGCTGTGCTGTGTTACACTGAACATTCAAATGCAATCTGCCTCTACTGTTGATATTGGGCCACCAAGTCACAGGCAGTTTGGGACCCACGGCTACTTCTACATTTGTACTCTTTTAACTTTGCTTGTGTATCTTGTTTTTTTTTTTCTATGTTTTCATGTTACCTAACTTGTGTGTGTCAATAAATATATTAATAGGAAGAAATGAGGTTTTACGTAGCACATGGTAGTTCTATGGCAAGGAGTGACATCTTCGAATTGTCTCTGGTCGCGAGACTTTCGTTGGGAATATCGCTCAAAGGACTGTAATGTTCTTAATTTCATAAAGGGTGTAAACAGACTCTTAACGAAGCCGAAAGGCACTTGTTCTCCCCGTCATTGCGATCATTTTTTTGTTCTAGACCATACCTGGGAACCTTCTATTTACGGAGATATTGGGGGTCAAAGTTCCAACTTTTTCACAAGTTTATTTTTAAATACATGTTTTTAATGTAAGATTTTTACTTTAAACACCTCCAGGACCCCCTTAGTATTCAATCCATCCATCACCACAATGTTTTGAGTGCGTTACATTGAGTCCTACTGTAAAACGTGATTTTTCAGCCAGAAAAAAAAAAGTCGTTTCCCAGCACTAATTTTTGCGTAAAGTTACTTAGTTTGATGTACATAATGCTGTTGACGGCTTCGTGAAGAGTCTGTTTACACCCTGTATTTTGAGTACTTACTCGCTATTTTTGTAAACAATTACGTGTTAATTGAATTCGTTATGATTTGTGGTGGTTTAGATTAGTTTCTGTGATTTATATTTTGTTCCAAGTTAGAATAAACGGTTGTATTCATTATTTTGTGTACCTCGTTGCCTTTTTTTAAACATCTTCGTTTCTGTTTGCTCAATATATAATTTAATTTAATCATTCTAGTGCTCTTATCCCAATTCATTTGGGGTCGGCGCAGCATGTCTTCTTCTTCCATACTTCTCTATTACTCTTCACATTGTGTTTACACATTTAGTCTAATTTTTAAAGGCTATTCTTACCTATAGTGGTACAGCAGAGGACCCAGGTTGATCCAGTAGCCTCCGGGTTGTAATATCATGTATATTCTCTCGATGAACTCGATGACGTTGGGTGCGCAGTCGATGAAGAAGCACGTCGCTACGCAGGACCATTCGTCCGCCTCTGTGTATACCTGTAATTAGAACATGACTCATTGGTGCCGATTCCCTTGTTCACAAACTAAACTAAATTTAAGTTGAATGCATCTTTTTCTTTCTATTTCATTATGAAAAGGACAGAAGATAAATATTAGTTTAGTCCTGTCAAATTAGTCAGCACCTGACGTAATTTGATGTAATTTTAGTAGTCAACTTTTTAATCACGTCTAAACTTGTGTCAGGCGCTGGTTATTTTGTTTTTTTTTTGGCTTTATATACTCGCTCAATAGAATATCTCAATATCGCACATGAATTCGCCGCTAGAGGCGTTCGTGTAGAGTAGGGTCTTCCGAAATGTCAGATGTCATAGAGTTTTCGCGCGTTGCGTGCTTTTTTATCATGTATTTTAACTAATATTCACGATTCTGGTCTGGATTGAGCTTTGATTATATGACTTGAAGATTTAAGTAGCAACTTAGGATCTTATTTGTTAGTACTTGGAGGTAGAATTTCCTCATACGCAATGTATCATTACTGTTGCAAAACGCACGTAGCGAACGGCAAACGCGACGACGAGTTCGATGAACTCTGTAGCTAGGTTAAAAATGAACAGCTGATTTCACCCGTCGTTCGTTAGAGTATTTCAACATCCATTGTTGGATTTTTAATTTTAGCCGTATTATTTACATAAATGGAGTGCTGCGTACAGGGAATGTAATGTTACATTGAAATAAAGGAATATTATGTGAAAAAAAAAATATAATAATTTCCGGGGATAAATTCCAGTGGAATATGATTCAAAATAAGGAGCTGAATGCACCCTGTCAGTTTGTGGAAGGCTGTCTCTTACACCCTGTTTGGCTGTTTTTAGGGTTCCGTAACCAAAGGGTAAAACGGGATCCTATTACTAAGACTCCGCTGTCCGTTCATCTGTCTGTCTGTGTGTCCGTCTGTCACCAGGCTGTATCTCATAAACCGTGATAGGTAGACAGTTGAAATTTTCACTTCTGTTGCCGCTATAACAACAAATACTAAAAACCGAATAACATAAATATTTAAGGGGGGCTCCCATACAACAAACGTGATTTTTTGCCGTTTTTTGCTCGATATTAATAACGGCGACAGGAAGACGCTTCAAATATTCACAGAATATTTAGTTGTTTATTCACTTTAAAAATAAATAATTAAATTAAAATAAAATAAATGTTTAAGGGGAAAACATCACATTTGTTGTATGGGGCCATACGACAAATGTGATTTTTTGCCGTTTTGTCTAGTGTTGTATAGATAATGGTACGGAACCCTGCGTGCGCGTGTCCGACTCGCACTTCGCCGTTTTTATTTGCTATGGCATAAGCTACACCTACTACCTAAAACACTTACTTTGAGAAAGTCGCCGGCCGTCATGGAGAAGTTGTGATTAGGTCTGTTCCCCGAGGGACACACGTCCGGAAACTTGGCAGATATCAGCTGATGTTCACAGGTTATATTGTTCACGTATTGATGTACCCAAGGATGGACTGTGTATTTGTTTATCTGGAATAGTGAGATATGTATATTATTTTATTATTATTTATTTATTTTGTAATGGTAAGTAACTTATAAACTCATCATCTGCGTAGCCTTTTCCCAACTATGTTGGGGTCGGCTTCCAGTCTAACCGGATGCAGCTGAATACCAGTATTTTACATGGAGCGACTGCATATCTGACCTGCACAACCCAGTTAGTACTGAGTAATACGATACCCCTTGGTAAGACTGGTTGTCAGACTTTTTGGACCACTGACTACCTGTAACGACTGTCAAAGATCTACAAATGAAAGCCGGGACCGACGGCTTAACGTGATTTCCGAGGCACGGAGGAAACTCGGTATGTAATGGTGGTCACCCATCTACAGACCAACCTAGGCAAGCACGGCTTAACCTAAAGATCGACCCGGGCGGCTGTTATTACTTAGCCACAAGCTCCTCCAAAGTTACTTATAAACTAAGCTTCACAAAACCGTAGTAATGGTTTGACTGTTTGAATATTAGATAGCCCGCAGTTTTGCTTAGTATTATTTTAAAAGTTAGATTTTCTAATTAATTTCACTCAATTCGGCTTATTATAACATTTTTAACTAAGGAAGAGGAAACCTGTCCTACCGTAATACAGTTTCTCAGAATCAGGGATTTAATCTTTTTTTTAAACATTTTTGGCAGTTTTTTTTCACACAAATCGAATCTCTACACTTTTCCAACAGGGACTCATAAACTTGTAAATACGTGCTCAAATACATACAAAATCGATGAGTAATGGAGGAGGGGTTGAAACGATTTTATTGAACTGTAAAATACGTATTATGTGGGGTCGATACCTGTTGGAACAGTATACTTGATGTCTGCCTCCCAACTTGGGAGACAGACAAGCAGGACAAGTCTTTGCCCAGTCTTATAGAAGTGGATGGACGTCTGTTTTTCATCCAGTAAATATAAAGTTTTTTTTTTTTTATATTGGAAATATGGGTACAATACATAAACAGATAAAAGGGATTTATTCGTCAACTGAAAAAGGTAAAATCGGAAGTTGCAAACTCGTGCGCATTCGCGAGTTTCACACTCGCCAGTTGACGAATAGGCTGTGTTGATTGACTCATTTGCCTAACTAGCACCCACCTCAGTACATCTGTTGAGTATAAAGTTGCTCGCGAACAGCATGAACAGCGAGAATTCGTTGCCCTGGCACGTGTACCCGCGCGCCGCCACCTCCCAGGCCAGGCGGCCTAGGCCTGCGCCCGGGACTAGTATGCGTACTTGGGACCGGTCGCTGGAAAACACGAAAAAATAATTATAATAGAGCAAGACATTTTTTTTAAAGTGAATATACTATGTAGGCTACATAGCCCGGTTGCAAAGTCAAAAATATGTTTTAGATACTAGCGTTTGCCCGCGGCTTCGCTCGTGTTAATTTAGTATTTGACAATCAATTCAGGTTGTCCTCTGCTTGTAATAATATAATTCAATCATGATTCGAAAGACGCGTGGCGCCATCTATTATCATAAGAACGTTATTGTTGTTTTCCTCGCGAACAGTACAGTACTTTTTTTCCGGATGAACGGTCCTGACAACATATATCCAAAATTTCAGGATGATCGGTTCTGTGCTGTAGGCGTGAAAAGGTAACAAACAAACTTACTTTCGCTGCTTTCGCATTAATAATCTCTCGTCTCGAATGTTCCACTAAGGAACTGACTAAAAGATTCAAGTCTAGAATGTTCTACAATAGAAATGTCTAAAAAAATGTCATTATTCGTGGGTGCTATAGGCTATGAATAATATTTATATCATGTACATTAGCCGAGTTATCACATTTTTTGCGGACGTAGTCGCGGGCGAAGTGCTATTACGTAATAAAATAAACTTTTTATGACGTTATTGGTACTTTAAAGTATAAAATAGAATTAATGACAGGACCTTACTCGTCAGTGGTGCCATCTGGTGAGCTCAAATCTCTCTCTCTCTTTTTTATTACAATTCCATTTTAGAAAACGAAATACGACAAGGGTAAAAGGAAAATTCAAATTAATGATACATCTCCTTAAGGCTTAATTTAAAAATTCACCGGCACAGAACTTATTTCATAACACCAAAATCAAAATATTTTATTTCACATAGGCCTACATGGGCACTTATAAAACGCCGACGGTTCGGATTGCTACGTTTCCTATGGAGAAGAGCCGGCAAGGAACTCCATGGACCGGTAAGAAACTCCATGGACCGGCAAGAAACTCCATGGACCGACAAGAAACTCTATGAACCGGCAAGAAACTCCATGGACCGACAAGAAGCTCCATGGACCGGCAAGAAACTCCATGGAGCGACAAGAAACTCCATGGACCGGCCAAAAAGTCCAACATCCACCTTACCTGTATTCATCCAACGAGAACCGCTCCTCCATCTCGTCCAGGATAGGCTTGTAACACTGCTCTCTCTCCGCTGCACCCATGACGCTCCAATCGCGAACTATGTTTTTTAAAACTGATTGTACCTGTAACATATTTTCGTCAAGTGTTACCGTCGTAGTCGCCGTAATGTAAACGGTCAATAGAGTTCTGTAGGGTTGGCCGTCCAGCTATGTGGGTATCCGTAGATTATTTCGTGGGGCACCAATGTAAGGTTGGCCGTCCAGTTATGTGGGTATTTTTAGATTTTTTCGTTGTTTGTTGAGCACCAATGTAGGGTTGGCCGTCCAGTTATGTGGGTATTTTTAGATTATTTCGATTGGGCACCAATGTAGGGTTGGCCGTCCAGTTATGTGGGTATCCGTAGATTATTTCGTAGGGCAGCAACCCTACATACACTAGGTTAGCAGTCTTCAGGAACTAGACAGCTAGGGGAGGTCTGAAAGGCGATAGCCAAGCAGTCCTTTTCATCCCTCCACTTAGGGTTGCCATTGATATATATATTTATTTCTAACGATTTTAAGAATCATATATAAGTAAGTTGCCAATAAAAATATCACTAAGTCAATGGGGTTTAATTTCACCACCAGCAACTCTACAGTTCTCTTAAGTGCATTTAATATGATTGGAGCAAAATTTCCAGATTTTATAGATATTTATGAAACCGAATGAAATCCAAAAATCTTATACGCCAAATTGACACTCCTCCGTCCCAACCCAAATTAAAATTCCTGGCTACGGCCCTGTGTGACCTCCCCCCCCCCTCCGCCTTCGTGTTAGGCTGTGACCGCGCCTGACTACTGAACAACATACAGCCAGATTGCAGCAGAAGACCAATATTGGAGATACTATAATATAAAATAATATAATATCTTGGGACAACCAACACACCGCCATCTGATCCCAAACTAGGCAGAGCCTGTACTATGGCAACCAGACAACTGATAAACATACTTATATATTTCTAAATACATACATATTATAGATAAATTATACACCCAGATGCTATAGGTAACATACATTTTCCTAGTAGGAAAATTAATTAAGGAAAGCTTCAAGGAAAAATAAATTTCTTGACCTTACACGAACCTCTTTGCTACAGTACACTACTTCAATTAAAAACTAAAACCGACTTCAAAAACACAACAAAGCGAAAAAGTTTTTTTGTCACAGACTTCTGAAGGTAAAGTTAACCTTCAGAAGTCGGTGACAAAAAAACTGAACCAAACAAACAAGTCACCGACTTCTAAAGTTAAACTTATTATTTTTTTGTGTTTGTGAAGTCGGTTTTAGTTTTTGCTAAAAATTTTTTTTTTGTCTTACAGCCGTGGCCAAAAGTATTGAGCACCCATGACATCTTTCAGTTTTATGCCGAGTATCAAATAGAAACAAAACAAAACGTTTTATATAGGTTTATTTTACTATTTATTAATAGAAAATTAATATTTTGTGGGTCCACCCTTTGCCTTAATTACGGCAGAAATTCTTTTTGGTAAAGAGCTAACAAAATTTTTACAGTCTTCAGCAGTAATCGCGTTCCATTCTAGGCGCAGCTAGCGTTTCAAATCTTCTCTGTTGTTAATTGTGTGGCGCCTAACTCTACGCTTTAATAAACCCCATAAATGTTCTACAGGGTTTAGATCTGGCGACTGGGCAGGCCAGTCAAGAAGCTCTGTGTTATTTTCCCGAAACCATGTCATAGTGCAGGCAGATTTGAGGCATGGCGCGTTATCCTGCTGGAATTTAACACCATCCATGTTCGTGTCGCCGAAAAGTTTCGTGAATGAAGGCAGCTACGCAGTTTCTAGTACATTTATGTACTTAGTAGAGTCCATGCGGCCCTCACACACGAACAATTCGCCAACTCCAGAATCGGTCATGCAACCCCAGACCATTATGCTGCTGCCGCCGTATTTTACGGTTGTGATCACACACTCTAGCTTAAATTCTTCGCCCAATCGGCCATGCACAAAGGTCACACTAGGTGTTCCAAAAATCTGCAATAAAAAGAAAAATATTGAGTTCCGGAAAAAAAAAATAACTTCATCTATGCGTTTGGTTTTTAAACCATTTTATATAATTTTACTAGGGCATTGAATTGACTTACTCACCTCAAAGTTTGATTCGTCTGACGACACAACATTTGACCACTCTTGAGCGGTGAAAGTTTGGTGTTTTAAGGCCCATTTATACCGAGCTTTTTTGTTGTTGTCGGAGAGCCATGGCTTCTTCCTAGCTTTACAGCCTTTCAGACCAGCTTCCTGAAGTCTTCTACAAGTAATTCGAGTAGAAATTGATTTCTTAATTTGTTCTGACAACTCAGCAGCGAGCTCTGAAGATGTTTTTTTCCTATTTCTTAACGACTCTCTCAGTAACTGACGATCCTGACGGTCTGTGGTGATGCGTTTGTGCCCGGTTCTCGGTCTATTTTGATGTGATCCGGTAGCAGAGAATCGCTGAATAGCATATTGCACGCATCGGCGCGAACATTTCACAGTTTTGGAAATCTCTACTTGTAATTTCCCTTGCTCATGCAGAAGCTGTATCTGCACACGTTTTTCTAAAGAAAGTTCGTTTCTTTTTGGCAAATTGCAACGATAACACTTAAAACTTTGAAATAAAATACCAAAGTCGCACTAGATCACTGGATGTGGTCACAACGAGCGATGGTAGCCAACTGATAAATAAATACAAAAATGGTAAAAGACACATTTTATTGCACCTAGGTGTTTTATTGCTAGCTGCGGTGTGGGTCATAGTTTTTAAATGTTTGTAGATGACTGACAAAAGAATACTTCAACAGTAGATTTGGTTTTCTCCCATACTTACCTTGAACGAGCGAAATTTGTAAGGTGCTCAATACTTTTGGCCAAGACTGTATGAGAGTCTATTAAATATTTTTCTTTCTTTCACTAAGGGCTGTTTTCATGCCTTCCAGCGCTGCGGGACTGTTCGAAAGAGATACCGCGGCCCTGGAAAACAAAGGGCAAGGAAGGAACATGGATGGGTTTTAGTCAGTACAAGTCTGACACTCCCTTCCGCTCTGCCCAGAGCGGGAGAAGTCATTTAATGATTTCCCATCCGAAAAAAAAGAGCTGTTTTTGTAGTTCAACCCATTCAAATAAAAACTACATACCTTTTCAACATCATGCTGCATTTTATGCTGCTTCTGCGACGCGATCTCACAATTATTATAATTACACCCAAAACTTTCTGTCCCATTTGTCCCAGAAGTGTCCGTAACCGTATGGTCAACGTTTTCGAACATAGTGTCAACGTCTTTTATAATTAGGTGCACCACACTGTTGTTTATGTCGAGACATTTCTTGAATTTCGCGAGGTAAGTCTTGTATTTTTCGAGGCGACGCTGGTGATTTTGTGGTAAGATTGATATTATTTTCTCTGATTTGTGGATTCTGTCTAGACTGCATAATCTGAAATAAGAAAAAAAGAAAAGCTTTGTATTAGCAATTTTGACGTAACACATAAAATCGGCGTGTCATCATCATCTGCCTAGCCTTTTCCCAACTATGTTGGGGTCGGCTTCCAGTGTAACCGGATGCAGCTGAAAGTATTTTACATGGAGCGACTGCCTATCTCACCTTAAGGCCTCTGCCTCGAATCTTGCGGGCAGCGGGGCCGCAGCGGCGGCGGCGCAGGAGCGGCAGGATCTTATGCGTACATTTAAATGGACCGGTTCTCGAAAACAGCGGCGCGGGAACGGGCAACAAGCGGTGCACTCCAGTCAAGAGGCGCCGCTGCCGCCGCCGCCCCGCTGCCCGTAAAATTCGAGGCAGCAACCTGACAACCCAGTTAGTACTGGGTAATGCGATACCCCTTGGTAAGACGGTTGTCAGACTTTCGGGCTTCTAACTTGTATCGACTGTCAAATTATACAAATAATAGCTGCAACGACTTAACATATTTTCTGAGGCACGCAGGAAACTCGGTATGTAATGAATGGACACCCATCCACGGATTGACTTTGAAAAGAGCGGCTTAACACCATGCGCACCATGCTTGGGGGCCATTAATCGAAAGCGATGCGCTTCTCTCCGGCAAAGAACATGCCTCAGCTCCCAAAGCATGTTGAGGGCATTGATGGGATTTTAATGGGACCTTATATACATAACATCACGCCTGTAATCCCCGAAGGGTTGGGCAGAAGTGTACCTAATTATACACCCACATTTCGCTAGTTATGTTTAAGTCACATGTATATCTTTGTTTATTTTATTTTCATTATGTTATTGTTCATTGTTGATTATATGTACATGTTACTAATAATATTTAAATAAGTATATTTCACAACATTACTAACACTATGAACTTCAAGGTCTGCAAATAAAGGATTATTTATTTTATTTACTTATTTATCCTGAAAATCAAACCATGTTATATATACTTTTCCGAGAAGAATCGACGTGTCAAGAAGATATATTATAAACTAGCTGACCCGCGAAACTTCGTTTGCGTCACATTTCGACAACCCTAGCCTACCTACCTACCCTACCCTACTCTACCTACCCTACCCTACCTACCCATAAACCATCTACTAAATAGTCCGAACAAAGCCTAAACATTTGGTTTGGATAGGTGAGCCTGTTCTTGAGTTACAAAATTACAACGAAAAGTGGCATTGATTTTTATATTTATGTATAGATTATGTACTTGTAGGTTCTGCCAAAGGATCTGTTTATAAATAAATTAAATTGTATCTTCGTTTTTCTAAGAATTTGTCTGTTAGGACTAGAACTTATCATAAGATAAAGTACTCAAACATTGACCCTCTAAATGCAAAGTCAAGAAACACTCCGACACTTGTAGAAAACATCCGAGTGTCATTTCAACAATACTTTGAAATGCACCTCTATTTTATCTGGGGGCACGGTAGTGTACCCGCCGATACAAGCCAAGCAAAGCCCAAGGGCACTACCTACCTTTTCTCGAAGCGCTTCGTCACTTTTTTGAACCCTCATAACTTGGGTTTGGATTGTACCAGATAAACAAAATTCTCGGGTTATGATGTCAATAGTAAACTTATTAAACATATAAAATTTCAGTTGCATAGCTCTTATACTTTATCAAAAAAAAACCCCAATTTCGTCAGTCTCACTGATGATCATCAAAATTCTTAGGGTACTTTCTGAAGACCTAGAAAGCTGAAATTTGGTATGTAAGCTAGTACTAGTACACAAACCACAAAAAAATCGAAAACTAGGAACTTTTCCCCCCCAACCCCTTAAACGGAAGTTTATATATGAGACTTTCGCAAATTTTGATACTAGAGGTCTGATTGAAATTGATGTATGGACTTCTTGTTATAAATAATAAAATACATATTTCAGGATTTTTAGAAAAAAAATAAAAATCAAGAAAAAAATAACTAAAAAAATATTGTCGTAAATAAGCAAGTTGTAAAAAAGATGTGAATCTTACCAAAAACATTTTCATGTAAAATGTTGCCAAGACGAGACCATATGGCTCGCACTGTCAAAAAGTTATCAGATGACATGTAGAGCCAAGCTTCTAACTCTAAACGCCCTAACTCTGCAAGCCCGAACTTCACAAACTCTACACCTTAGACAAAAAATATGGCTTGGCCGTTACTAAACACCATTCAATATTTTTATGAAGTTAACTAAAGAAGAAAGGCGTGGGTTACAAATGACCGTTCTTCTTTGTTGCAAAGAAATTTTAGCTCTATTATAACCAACTTTAAAGGGACCAAGCTATGGCCATTCAAAGATGGTCAATTATTTTGTTTTATGCCCGCGGCTTCGCGCGCGTGGAGGTTGATAATTGTCCCACGGAATCAAACTCCGGGATAAAAGCCTATAAGTTAATCCAGAATATAAGCTATCTTGATACCAAATTTCATCCAAATCCGTTAAACCGTTAGAGCGTGAAAGAGTAACAAACTTACACACATACAAACTTTAGCTTTTATTATAATAGTGTGATGACAATTTTATTTATTTGTATAGATGCACGATGTACTCCATCATGGACTATAATGACAACAAATACTTACCTACAACTATGTCTACCTACCTCCTTACGACGTAGCGATGACGTGCTACACATAATAATTAAATTTCATCTTATACACGTGTCAGACAATACAAGGAAAAAATATGATTCAGTAAACTTATTCCACTTGATTCATTGTAAGTAGTTGTTGTACAGAGCTGCAGAATAAATATTGTGCATCGGCAAACATCGGAAGCAATCGTATTATACAGTACAAAAAATATTGAAAAAATAATTTGGTCCTGAGAAAAATTGGCAAACTTTATCGCAAACTAGCTGTTGCCCGCTGTTTTGCTCAAGTTCATCATCTGCCTAGCCTTTTCCCAACTATGTAAGGGTCGGCTTCCAATCTAATCAAATGCAACTGAATACCAGTATTTTACATGGAGCAATTGCCTATCTGACCTGCACAACCCAGTTAGTACTGGGTAATACGGTACTCCTTGGTAAGACTGGTTGTCAGACTTTTTGGGCCACTACCTGTAATGACTGTCAAAGGTCTACAAATGACAGCCTCGACCAACGGCTTAGCGTGCTTTCCGAGGCACGAAGAAAACTCAGTATGTAATGGGTGGTCACCCATCCGCAGACCAAGCTAGGCAAGCACGGCTTAACCTAAAGATCGACCCGAGCGGCTGTTATTACTTAGCCACGAGTTCGTCCGAGTTTGTTTTTCCTTTGCTATAGATATGGTGGTAAAATATCCCACGGGAACGTTTTAACCGATTCCGTGCGGATGGCGCCGTAGAGGCGCCACGCCATGGGTATTTTCTGTGAATGGCGTGTGGCGCCCGAGGGGAGTCAAAATGTTTACCTGTAAAACTCGGATACACCACAATTTTTCAGTGGTTATCCGTAAATGAAAGTGTCCTTATTTGTCACGCAGATTACGATTCCGATTACTATTCATGCAATATCCCGAAGCTAACACAGCTTCGGGATATTGCATGAAAACGCATACTTCAGGAGTTGTAAACCTTTTCAATGTAAAAATCATTCATTATGATACGGAAAGCAAATTATTCTTTTATGTAAAAAAAATATATTAACTAACGTTTCGGTAACTGGCTGTCGCCTTTAAAAAAATGAAATCGAGGATAGTGACACTAATGAATTTGATTCAGATTACGATATTATTTGATTTCATCCAAAAGCTATAATTAATACAACGTTTATTGGTTTATGAAATACTATAAAATAGGAATATTTGCGTTTTACACGACTAGCGTGGTAATATCCTGTTCTTTAATAAACAAAAATAATGGATCAGTCAATCGAGCCAAACATATACCAAAAGGTTTACGACACCTGATTAAATAAGTCACTTACCTTCCATTTCGGTTTATACACGTATATAGTCACATGTTAACACTTGAAACGAACTTTTAAAACCGCTCACATTCGCTGTTGGGTTGCGACTACAACAATAACAAATGGAATCCGACGAAAAAGCGATAAGTTGCACTTCATGGCGGGTGGCGCACGAGAGGAGCCATGAAAGTCCCTGGCGCTTGGCGCCTCAGAGGAGCCACGAAAAATTTGTTCGCCGCCAAGCGCTATAGTTTGAAAAAACTACCATCGCACTGAATCGGTTAAATATAGCCTATGCCACTTGGGGAAAACTTACCTTTCGATTAGTGAAACAATTTTCGGTATCAGATCAGGAGTTCCAAAGATTATTCCCTACATGCGAACTTACAAACATACCAACTTTACTTTATAATAATAGTATAGTATATATATAAGGTCCCATTAAAATAGATGGACAAACTTTTAGAAATCATTCAGACTACCAAAATAAGGACAATGGTAAAAAAAAAATAAGAAAAACGCATTAGATAACTTACAAGAAAAAAAAAAACAGTGAACGAAAATACACTAAAAATGCCGGTAATTTATTATTTTAGGTTAAAATAAAATCACTTTAATCAGTGTTTTTTTTGCGTGGATATCTTTTGTTAGACGTACTGAACACTGTGTTAAAATTTGTCCATCTATTTTAATGGGACCTTTTATAAACAAGTATGTATCAATGTCATTTATGTAGCTGCCTCGTTGGTCTAGTGGTCGCAAACGCGACTGCTGAGTAAGGCTCCGCGAAAATGGGCCACCGGTGGCTCGCGACAAGCTATTTACACGATTTTTAAAACGTTTTTTATAGAATCGCCGCATACATGCAACGAGTGACGACCACTCGCAACTCAGTGCCCGCGACACGCCACCGGTGGCGAATTATGAATAAATACCGACCACTCGTGGCAGCCACTGACCACCTTCATTTGCGCGGTACCAAAGGACGTGGAGCGCGACAGCCACCGGTGGCCCGTTTGCGCGGAGCCTAAGAGGTCCTGGGTTCAATTTCCGGGTCGGGCAAATTGTAATGGATTTTTTCATCAGGAATTTCTTCGTGTACCTGGCTTATGGCAAAAGGAGAAGTGTACATAAACATAACTGGCGAAATGTTTATGTACACTTCTGCCTAAGTCTCTGGGGATTACAGGCATGTAGTTGATCGGCTGACTGTCAGGCGATGCCCAATATTTATCCTGTAGTACTGTACTGTGCAGCTAGTTTAACTATGGCTCGGTAGTAGTGGTATTACAGTGGCTTCAGCCCCGACTTACGAGCTCCGGCGGACACTTCCCTTTTTATAATTTATTTCTTCGTTTAAAAATCATGTACTTAATGCCTAAATATGAAGATGTCTTTTGAGTGTGTTTGTATGTTTTTATTTCATCATAATTATTATGTTAGTCTGCAAGGTATGCAAGGGGTGCATTATAAACATCAATCTAAGAAACTTTACGCAAAAAATATTGCTGGGGAACGACGTTTTTTTTTTGGGGTGATAAATCAGGTTTTACGGTAGGACTCAATGTAACGCACTCAAAACATTGTGCTGATGGATCGATTTAATAGTACGGGGATCGTAGAGGTGTTAAAAATCTTACATTAAAAACAGTAAGTATTTAAAAAAAAACATGTGAAAAAGTTGAAACTTGGACCCCCCCCGAGATATTGATCTCGTAACTAGAAGGTTCCAGGTATGGTCTAGAACAAAAAAAAAAATCGCAATGACGGGGCGAACAAGTGCCTTTCGGCTTTGTTAAGAGGTTTTTTACACCGTATAGATGTAGGCCCAAACATCATAAAGCAGCCTGAAAATAAATGGATGTTGTTGTTGTAAGTCGTAATCGGTAAGTAATTAAAAGAGCGATTTCAGGGGGTCTATTCAAGGAGTTCTTGAGTGCAATACTGCAGACCACAAAATCTCAAATTTTTGAGACTGAATTTTTGATAGCTCTTGCTGCGTCAAGAGATGCTCTAGATGATGAAGACAGAATTGATGCGATAGGTAGAATCTGGGAATACTTGTGCTAAATCTAGGGACTGCCATATTTATTTAAGAGTATAGAAGGACTAGCTTTTGCCTGCGGCTTCGCCCGCGAGGAGGTCAGAAATAACCCCATGGGAACGTACTACCGATATAAAAAATATACCCAAAGTCATCAAAACCCTTTCAGCCGTTAAGCCGTGAAAAGGCAACAGACATACAGTTACTTTCCTAGTTATAATATTAGTAGGAATAGATTCATCAAATTCCATATTTCCTCAATAACCATCACCCACGAGTCTACAATGTCGAATCCTCGGCACGTGCCAACACACGTCATGAGAAAAGCTATTGTAACAAATATAACTTTTACTTCAATACAATGTAAATGATAAATATAGTTAAGATGTTGCATCATCTAATAAGTGGTGCTGCTGGCTGCACCCTCGTTGGTCGGTACGTGTCATTTGATTCGGAAACCGACCCGAAGCAATCACTACATACATATATTCGTAGGCTTTTATTAGGCTCATGTCGATAGAGAAGCTATGTTTGGCATCTACCGGCCTCATCTAGCTTTAAAAAACATGATGTGTAAAAGTGTTTGTAATAACCTACTTGCAAAATAAACATCATTCATTCATACCATCGCTGAATGATATTTGGCTTGCCACAATTAGAACCGAGGGGCTTGTTTTAAAGTAGTTACTAGTAGGAAGTTACTAGTACTGGTTGAGAGTGGACTTTAGTCCACCGCGTAGGCCCTGTGTGTCTCGGTAGATGTCACAATATGTTTTTTACTCTAAAACACACATGCACACATGTTTGATTTCTTGCTTGTTTTCCTTCACCGTTTTGAGAGCAGTGGTGATGAAATCAATTACAAAAAGTAATGCGGTTACTTGGGTTCGAACCTACCCATAAGTCTGGGCCTAATTCGATGTTGCCACCTGGGAGTGACCCAAACCTGTGTGTAGTACCCCTATTATTCTATTGTACAAATATTTAATAGTTGTTCATTTTAGATAATGTATTGGTAAATAATGGTAATACATATGACAATGAAACTAAATTAATATCTTTTGTGGTATGCTAATGTTTCTTAATATTTTTGTTATACCAGCTTACTAAGATAGCCTGAAGAATAAATTTGTCTGGATTATTTTGCAATTAAGTCGAATTTAGGTATGCCTTAGAATCTAACCGCATTAGAAGTTGGTGGAAGTATGAGTTATCCGTCAAGACCATTCTATTTTGTGCCAAAATCCCATATTTTTTTTTTGGTCCTACCAGGTATTCAAACTCTATTTTAACCAAATATTGTAAAAATATATTATTAATTATTCATGCATACAAAATTTTTAAAGTATGCTGAAGTTTCATGCCTGTTCTTCTCCATACGATACTACCAATGCAAATGGGGTTATAATCAATTATATTTCCCTTGTTTCTTAAAGTTTGACTCAAATTGAAATAATTCCCACCACACCCATCCCGCACTGGGTAACTTCCTCAATCACTGTCTGAATTAAGCGATGAGCCCATAAACCCTTTTTTTAAAAACATACAATAGTAAATTTTTTGCTCAACTACTACCGGTTTTTTTTACTGTTAAACATGCATGATAACCAAGTGTGATTAACACCCATTTTAGTATGTATTCGTAAATTAAATGCTGTAACACTCTTTCATGTATTATAATATTATGGTAGGTATGTAAGTTTTTGGGAGTCTTCAGATATTTGTTTATTTACAGAATGTTGTTACTGGGCTATCATAAATTATTATCTACTTGCTGTTGCCCGCGACCTTTGTGTGCATGAAATTACTATAAAAATATTACTTCCATAGGGAAGTAATATTTGTAAACCTTTGAGTTTGTTAACAAAATCCGACTCAAATAAATAATTTCAAGGGTTTTTTTGTTTTTTGCACAGAATGCAACAGTTTTTTAAAAAATAAATAAGTGTTTTTTTCCTTTAAATTTCTTAGTTTCGGGTCTCAACCATAAAAAAATGCACACATATACAAAGATAAATTCCTTTCTTTTTATTACTATGAAAAAACTAAATCAATGCATATAAAACCACATAACAAATTATACCGTTAGTGAACCAATACAGGTACATACATATTTCACTCTATTTCAAGCTACGCGCTACAACAATACAATATTTCTAGATGCATCCATAATAAAATGTAATTTCTTAAATTACAGTTACCATTTACAGCCAAACCAAAACTGATACCATGAAAATCCCACCCTTATAACCCAGGACCATAGAGACTACACAACTTCAAAGAAGATATAAACAAAGGAGTTTTGGTTTCTATCTAAATAGGTTAATTAGATCGTACGATTTGCTCAAACAAAGAAGTTGTTGCTACCCAAAATAAAAACTTGGTTTCTCGCCTCAAACTATTTATAGATCTAGCACAAACTATCACCAAGGACTAAAAGGGCGTATTATACGCGTATAAATTGAATAATTACTTACTTATAATATTTGAAAGCGGTGACAACGGCGCGAAAGTGCTCTCGCTCTTTTGCCTCATCAATTTCGTCCGCTGCTGATGTAGAAGACATTTCTAGAAGTTTTTTAGCACACACAAAGTCTTTAATTAATGGATAGTATAAAATGGAAGCACAAATTCGTTAGGAATCCAAAGAATTCGTATATTTTTTGCTAAATTTAACAAGCGACCAAGCCTTTCGAATGACGGAAGATTGACAGACAGATGTTAGTGTGTAGTGACGTTCCAGTTGCGCGGCGACTACTTAGCACTTTAGCAGTCTTGCATTTGCATGCAAAAAGAGTTGAATCAGATTCTGGTAAGACTCGATGCCGGATTGTTTTTTTTTCTTTTAGATTTTTTTTATAAAAGCACATAGAACAAAAGCCTGCACGAATAAAAAAACAGCACATCTCCGAAAACTGGATGAAAAAAATAGGCTTTCATTTCACATTATTGATGGGTTAATATTGTGCCCTTCTCGGTTAAATATTAGAGTATAAGCAAATAACCTGATTCATTGAATATACAGAGATAAGAAATAAAGCTTTTCGATTTTTTATTTACTTAAAGTTTTTATCTTTTCGTTTTTGCTTCACTGGCGAAACAAAACGTAGCATGATGTTTCCGCTATGAGCGAGACAACACAAGACAACGAGGAAACGAAACGTCCCGCAATATGTCGGGCAAAATGTGTTTGTCAACATTCTATTGATTTTTCTTGTTCAACTAAAAAAAAATCAAGTTAAGTAATCAACACAATATAAAAATCAATCGCAATCCCTTATTAATTTAATTAATCACCTCCGTGTTACTAAAAAAGTGCAAATAGACGTAAAGTTATGTAAACATTAATACTTTCACAAAACCTCGCTTACTGCGACATAAAAATAATCATAATTTTGTAGTTCTTACTCTATATCTAATATTAAATACATAAAACACCGTGTAAAACGTTTATAATCATTTGAGTGTTGAAAAATCTGGTGTATTTCGTGTTGTATTACTGCATTCAGCCATATGATAGTGAAGTCTGAAAAATCGATATTTCTGCAGTGTCTCCGTTGCTAAGCTGTGAGTAACCGTATGCAGTGCAACATAAAGGCTTAAGGATAACATTTTCTTTAATATGACGTGAGTAACAAAATTTTGTTACAAAATTCCATTAAAAACATGATGGAAGGAATAATATCTTACAGAGTGACACCACTACTGAAATGCATAGTTCTGTTCCTGTTTATTTTTACGGCAAAGGTACTCACTTCTCGGCCTCAAGAGTCTCAGGATCTAAGGAATGGCATTCAACACTTGAAACCTTCCCACTATGTAAGAACATTTACTAAATACCACCATAGAAGAACAATACAATGGAACAATCTGGATTTGAATAATGAATGGCCACTTATAAATGACCAGCCAAGAGTGATAGGAAAAAGAAATGCTGATCCTGTTCCTAACTATGTAGAAGCTAGAAGTGTTTCTAAAGTGTATCAACATGCAAAATTACTCAAAAAAAGAAGCATACCGGATGATATTCTCAAAAGCAATACTAAAGACACTCTCAAGCATAAATACTGGCCAGTTCAACATACAAAAATTACTAAAAGAAGTCTTGAGAATCCAAATTCAAATGAGTTTGTTGGTACCTCACACGAACTTGATCAGTTTACCTCCGACACCGTAAGAGATAACATTGTTAGTTCTTTTGAGAAAAAAGCTATAAGTTCTGGTAAGGAGAATAAAGGGAAGAATGGGCTGTCTAATGATATTAAAACATACAAAGTGAAAGCGGCTGTATTTCCAACTGAAAAGACTACAACAATGGGCCCTACAATATCTTGTTTGTACAAGATTCATGATAGTGTGGCCATGAGTGTCACTCCTTCTTATGCTGATGAGATAAATGCCCAACTTATGGTGGAAAATGATAGTTTTGGTAGGTATAACAAGTTTGTTGTTTGATACATTTTTAAGTATTTAAATAAAATATAATATAAGCCACGAAGAAGATGGCGGGACAAACGGGATAAGATCCATCCGAACTGGAAGGAGAACGCGCGGGTTCGCGAGAGGTGGGAGGTGTGGAGGGAGGCCTTGCCCAGTGGGGCAGAGCAGAAAAGTAAAAAAAAAATATTAGTAAATATTAAAACTGTGCTTTTATCACAGCTTACATTACATTATCTGCTCTTTATTTAAAACTACATTTTTTCCCCAACAGTTTGTTGAACCAATTCTAAGTTTTCATAATATAATGATATAAGGATGTATAAAATACTAGCTGACCCGACAGACGTTGTCCTGTCAACTATGAATATTGAATTCCTATACCTACCTACTACCTACCTACTACCTACCTACTACCTACCTACTACCTACCTACTACCTACCTACTACCTACCTACCTACTACCTACCTACTACCTACCTACCTACTACCTACCTACTACCTACCTACTACCTACCTACTACCTGCCTACTACCTACCTACTACCTACCTACTACTTACCTACTACCTACAAACCTCACGGAGCCCGAGACCTTTCCAACGAATGCAAAACCGTGGAAATCGGTTCGTGCGTTCTGGAGTTATAGCGTCAGGAAGGAAAACCCGACTTATTTTTATATAGTAGATTTCCCAAAAGTTCATTGACCTGATTCTATATTTTCATATAATTTGCTGATATACAGGGTATAATATCTTAGGCAATTTATTATATTATACTTGAAAATATTTTCCTGCAATGAGTCATTGGCTTGAATATCATTACACAAATAATAATTATAGGCATGAATAAAAAACGTCACACTGCTAATTTTCCTCAGGGACACTACTTTGGAGGTATCAGGATCCTCCCTTTTCTATGGGGGATGAAAAACTTTACACCCTGTTCTTTATACTCCCAAACTTCTATGTTGCATAGCATTTACTGTGTTTTATTTGACATTTTTCCAATCAGAATTCAAAACTAATCCTTTATAATCATCTCCTCTCACTCGAATTGTCAAGAAACACCAGCAGCGGAAGTGTACGCACGATGACCTATTAAGCTATACAAAACGAGTATAACCGTATCTCTCATTACGGAAAAGCGAGATCATGTTAAATGTATAGCTTGATGTATCGCCATGTGTCCACCCTATAGAGCACCTACATTTCTTCTGGACATAAAATTTTTGACGGCACGGTTGGCGCAGTGGCTGAGCGATTGACTGCTGCGTTGCGTGTCGCGGGTTCGATCCGCGCACGGAACAAATATTTGTATGGCCTACAGATAGTTTTTCCGGTTCGGGCTGTTTGTGTATGTGAGTTTAAATGTTTGTGAACGCACCCACGATACAGGAGAAATTCCTAGTATGGGGCAAAGTTTTTTAAAAAAAAGAAGAAAAAAAAAATACATATCATTTAATCCAATCCTCGAATTTGCGGACAGTTCCTTCGCGGCCGCCATACGAGAATTTGCACCAGCACCGTCCCATACATATAAGGTGGCAGTCTGTGGTATGACTGCCACCGCCGCTTATCTAATTGGCTGCATTTGGGGTGCGTGCGTGTGTGTGTAATGTCAATGTGTATGTGGTTTTATATCTGTACATAAATTTTTAAATATTAATTTCATTACATTTCACCAATTATGTTTCAACCCCATGCAATACTCATGCCATCAAGCCTATTGCCATTATCTGGGCAAGAAACCAAACTCAGGCTGCTAGAGACAACTAGACTAACGAGCCAGTAGAAATTTAAAATTGTCTTCTCAAATTAGGCTTTTTAAATGAACACACAGTTGCCCTTCAAATTCTATTGACAGTAGCTATTGTTTCAGAAAGAGGCCCCATATCGGAAACCACGCTACCCAATGGAGAGGTGGCTCAAGTGGAGCAGTGCACGGACACAAGGGCTTCATGTTATACTTTGTGGCATCAGGACAAGGAAGCGAATATCACTGTACTTGGACAAGGTAAGGAAGGATTAGAAAAATCTATGTAATTTTTAGTTAATGGTTGTTGTCATAAAAGCCGTTGGTCCCGGCTGTCATTTGAAGATACTTGATAGTTGATAGGTAGTCAGTGGCCGAAAAAGTCTGACAACCAGTCTTACCGAGGGGTATTGTATTACCCAGTATTAACTGGGTTGTGGAGGTCAGATAGGCAGTCGCTCCATGTAAAATACTGGTATTGAGCTGCATCCGGTTAGAATGGATGCCGTCCCCAACATAGTTGGGAAAAGGCTAGGCTCATGATGACGGTTGTTGTCATAAAAGGGGTCTTCCCATTATGTGTATGGCGACACCCACATTTCGCTACTTTTCCCATGTAATTTCGGGCAGGGCTATTGCAGCAACATAGAACAAGGAGTACTACAGCGCCATTCATGACGAAGCGGACGAACTAAACAACAAAATCCTAGATCACGCAAGTAAAGTTATGCGCGACTTAAGACTATATAGAAGAACCCGACGACTGTCGGGCAGTAACCCACCAAATATAACACCCGTCTGGTTGGAGGATCCTCCCTTTTCTAAGGCGGATGAAGAGCTTTACACCCTGTTCTTCACACCCACAAACACCTAGCCCTAAATGGAATCCAACTTAGAACATCACATTCTGAAGTCATGCTAAGATAAGGAAGTCAGACAAAATCTCCAAAAATAGGCAAATTAATCTTATTGAATGACTAGCTGTCGCCCGCGACCTTCGTTCGCGTGAAATTATTATTATTAAAAAATCACCATTATTATAAGCATTTCCCTATTTGAATCGAATTTTGTTACCAATTTCAATGGTTTTTTTTTTTGCACGGAACCCTAATTATTAATCTAAAATAAAAGTAGCCTAAGTTACTGCTTGTTACATCAGCTATCAGCCAGTGAAAGTCTCGTCAAAATCGGTCCAGCATTTCAGAGATTAGCCGGAAACAGACAGACAAAAATTTTAAAAAATGTTGTTTTGGTATATGTACCGTGTATACATCCATATGCACTCAGTAAAAGGCGGTTATTTTAATATTACAAACAGACACTCCAATTTTATTCTTCTTCTTCTCTTCGTATCGATGAACTCAAATTGTATTAGACCAGTATGTAGCCACCTGAACAGCTCTAACATTTGCTTCCATTAAATCCTGATAGGTGTACAGATTATATCACAGTGTGCATAATGCGCTTGACTTGAATGAATAAAGCTATTGAGGTATCAGAAACAAGATTTGTGTTTTATGTAAAAGCAAGCCAATTTGATAATTCTCGGCTTTCGTCTCAATCTGCACTGTTTAATATCTTCGTAGGTTGCTGGCGCTCGTCTCAGGCGGAAGGTCGAAGTTCGTGTGACAGATGTACCCGGGTTTCGGCACCAAGACTCCCCGGCACCAAGTTCTGTTGCTGCAGCAATACATACTGCAATGCTGACTTCTGTAAGTTCTGGTTTAATATGCACAGACTAGCTACCCGCCTCTTGGATATAGCACGAGAAACGAACATAACATAATGCCTTAATCCCCGAGGGGTTAGGCAGAGGTGTACCTAATAGGACACCCACATTTCGCTAGTTATGTTTAAGTCGAATCCAGACTACGTGGCTGCTACTGAGAAATTCCTGATAGAAAAATCCAATAACATTTTGCCCGACCTAGGAATCGAACCCAGGACCTCATGCTCAGTAGTTGCGCTTGCGACCACTAGAACAACGAGGCTGTTCGATCTTCGATATTGTGGTCAAAAATGTACAGACGCCAGCACATCAAGCTACTCCAATCTGTCAAATTTCTTTAATAGATTTTCAACTTTATCTCTAAAACATTAGGTTCAAGGTTTGTGAGAAAATCTGACAGTTTCGGGTAGCCTGACCTGCTGGCGTCTGTACAAAGGTAGCCAATAACAGTTTCTGTCTCATAAACTATATCTATGCGATAGATGTCGATCCTGCGAGAAAAGGAACAATCCAGCAGAAACATTTACTTATGTACCTATTCTATAATAGTATGTTAAAAATGCATTGAAAACTTTTTGTACTTACCAGAAACACTAAAGCTGGACACAATAGTACAGAATGATATTTATTCCCAAATAAGTTGATTGGGTTAGTTTCCTGACTGAACTGGAAATTTATTAAAAAAAAACAATGCAGTCATGTAATTTATAGCTTTGGTAACTTTTCTGTATTTGAGGTAAACCCCGGGTCTAGTGTTGCCCAAAATCGGTCTTGATCTGGCGAAAATGCAAGAAGACCAAGATCGATTTTGGGCTTTAAACTCGCTAAATCTTAACATTACGTGATTACGTGCTTTGTGTGCGCTTTTATATTTACAGAAGAAAGTAATTACAGACTGCCGGGAACTGCTAAAGGGGAAAAATCGGTCTTGGCCTTGCGAAAATGCAAGAGCAATACCAAGACCGATTTTGGGCAACACTATCCGGATCTTCTGCGGACTCCGGACTTGGCAGATATTTCAGTATATTATCTGTCAAAAGTCCGAATACCTTTTTTTTCCGGATAGAATATCATCAAATGACTCCTCCCGCTCTGTGCAGAAGGGAGTGACAGACTTGTACTGACTAAAACCCATCCATGTTACTTCCTTGCACTTTGTGTTCCAGGGCCGCGGTATCTCTTTCGAACAGTCCCGCAGCATTTCACACCACCTTGAGCGTAGTTTCGTCGTGCATAACTAACTTCTTTATTTTCTCACCAGTAACCCTCAAAGAAGAAACTGTAACAATGAAAGCGGAATCCACAATGGATAGTGGTGCCCAGAACATGGTCGCCGCATCAAACATACTCGCCTCTTCCGTACTAGCTCTAGTAGCTATACTGATCATGGCGGTGCTACTGACCAAGCTGTACTGTCGCAGTAACAGACACCATCATAGTGATACTGACACCTTGCATATTGAGAAAGGTAAGTGTAGAATTTTGTTGTTTGTTTTAGTGGATTTGGAAGTTAGGTGCAGATGTTAAATTAAATTAACCTTTTGACCGCCAGAACATAAACGCACGCGCGTGCCCTCCACGCCAAGCCACAATTTCACCTACCATTTTGTCACCTATTTGTGTCTTTTGGCATACAGGGTACACGCTTGCTCGTCACATATATGTGACGATGGCGGTCAAAAGTTTAAACTTCACTTTTCTGTCGTATTTCCTGCCGGTCTGAGCGCGCATCCGTTCACGTCGACGTTGTTGGAAGAAGGGGGAGAGAATGAGCGACAGCGCTTTTCCACAGTTATCAAATTTTAAGATAATACAGATGAAAAACCTTTTTTTTTTGCACAGATAAAAAGTTCTTAATGTCTCGGACAATAAGTTACGATAAATATGAGATACGTATCAGAAAGTTGTATTGTAAAATACTCATAATTTTCGCAAAAAATAATCACAACAAAACGTACAACGTAACAGGCACGCATCTTTGGGCGTATGATACGCCCAATTTTTCTGTTATAAAAGTATGATTTCTTTAACTATAACAATTATGACATGATGGCAAGAGTGATGGCTCGCAAGGCCCTGAATAAAAAAAACACCTTTGCCTTTCGTCCAGACTAATATTATTATTAGTAACATTCGTACTGTATTATCAATATAGCTCATCGAATTTAAAAGCTCCCCCTCACCGGAGCATTCACCTGTAAGGAGACAATCCAAGATTCGATTTTGTACAGAAACCAAATGAAGAACTAACTTCAAAATCCTGGAACGCGATACTAATTTTATCTACGAGTTAAAACCAGATAGAAAAACCCGACTATGACCGTCGGGCCCGTAGCCCACCAGACACCACACCCAGCTAGTCAGAGGATTTCTTCTGCCGTTACATTTTACTAAATGCAGTGCACATCTTTATACTTTATAAGTCTACTTCTTCTTAAAGTTTGAAGTGGAACATTTATGCCCGGGAACGCGGTTTCATCATTAAGCCTTTTACCTTTTTTTCGAGGAATAACACATATGTACATATGTAAGTAAACCCAAGCCTTTTTCCTAGGCGGGTAGGCAGTAACTACAGAACGCGCCCTGCTACGATCACTTGATACTCCTTATGCCTCGTCCACGTTCATAAATTAATCTGTACTTCTATATTTGATATTATAAAGAGGAATAATATAAAGAGGAAAGATTTGTATTTTTGTATGTAACGAATATACTTAAAAACTACTGGATCGATTTGAAATATTCATTAAAAAATGGATACCTACATTATCAGCGAGTAACATAGGCCCGTCATAGGTTTTATGCCCACGGGAACGGGAAACTACGATGGTGAAACCGCGTGACGTCCACAAGTCTTTAATAATTTACAGTTAAAAAAAAAAACAGTAAAACGTCAATTTTATTTTTAAGCTATTGCATAGCTTCTATCGCGGGCCTTGAGCGTGGAGACCGAATCCAGAAATTCCGTAACGAAAATAACATAACACCTAGTGCCTAACACGTAGTGTCAGATATTGATAAGCCTAGGTTATTATTTTTAATCTACTGCTGGAGATGCTGCTGATACTGCTGATGGATTACTTATGTAATTATAATCATTTACGCTGGAGCTAGGAGGTTAGGTTGTATAGGTTTAAGCTCCAGCAGTAGATTGAAAATAATAACCTAGGCTAGTCAATATCTGACACTACGAAAGTGAATAAATAATTATAATTACATAAGTTGATAAAAAATGCTATGCAATAGCTTTACCGCGGCAGTCTCCGAGTGCCACACGTCTTTTTTTGAATAAAAGACGGTGCAAAAATCAACCTTAAATACGTTTTTTTTCGCAGGAGACGTGATGGGTAGTGGACCGGATTCCTTGGCGACTGGGTTGTCCTGTGTCGATAACCTGACGCTGATTGAACATATTGGTAACACTTACATTCTATTTAAATTTAATCAATCATAGAAACATGGTATAATTCTAGAAAACTTTATCCACGTGACCCTACGAATCTTAATTTATTATCAATAAGTCGAACTTAACTGAAAGATAAGGACAGGACCAAAAAATAAGGTATTTGAAGAAACTATTTCCGTCGCGCTGCATCAAGCCTGCCTCCGTAAGGTACGATAAGGAGAGATTCAGCACAGACCGATTATATCACAAAAAAATAATGAAATTGACGTTTCGTATTCCCCTTTTTTCTCCTTGAAACAGCCGATTCATTTTTTTTGACATGAAAATTTTAAGAAAATGTATGTCAAGGTTCCTATCAATTTCTTTTATGTTACAATTTTTTCGAATTTGTCTGGTAGTCCTTTAATCACGACCTTTATTAATCTTTACTTATCAATTGCGGAAAATAATCAGAATCGCAGCGCCCTGTCTCCTCTTCAGTGATATCGGAGTAGGTTTCTAATCTTATGTTTGTTTGTGGCAAGGATCTTCTTTGTAGTTGAATATAAAATTAACGAAAAGTAAGTCTGAAATTAAGTAACGAAACCTAACTATATAATAAATGCGAAAGTAAGTTTGTTAAGGCGGGTTAAGGTGGCTCTGGTATCATTTTTGGGATCAGGTCGAGTTACATGCGATGCGTACAGCTGGCCGTAGAAGTTTTCGACTTCCGTAATAATCTCCGGCTTCGAAACGACGATATCCCCACTACATTTGGTCAACTTCGTCAGCTGGCTTCTCCCAAGTAATTGGATATCCCCGATTTTGCGCAATCGCTTTTCTTATTGAGCGTGTGCTGGAGCATCGAAGGTCGCGTCGTACCAATTTACTAATTCTTTTATTGAGTGCCTGTATTTGATGGGTGGGTTTTCACGTCGTTCAGTCATAAACTCTAGAGTCTCCTCCGAAAGTTTGGACTTCTTGCCCGTACGCCGCATTTCACAAAAACGCGTCACTTCCTTCCTGAGGATTTCCACCATTTCGTCGAGCGCCTGGTCAACGTCATTTGTGGTTTCCACAGCCGCGAATCGGTTCTCCAGATCGGACTGGAACGCTTCAGACCCTAGCATGGTTTGGAGCATATTTGGACGGAGCCTAGAGTTCCTCAAACAGGTTCATTCCAGCTTGAACCTAATATTCAAAGAGCCACGAACAAGTCTGTGATCACTACCGGTGTTGAACCTGTTGATCATCGTGACATCTCTGAATGCTGCTGCTGCTGCTCTTGCTTCCTGATAGACTTCATCATAATGAAATCTATCTCTTCTATCTCATTTTCGTCATAGTGTCGGGGCTTCACCATGTCCACTTCTTTTGGGGTTGTTTCTTTAAGAAAGAATTCATCACAAAAAGTCCCTTCTTCTCAAGGAAGTTGAGGTTCAAAGTTGATTGGGAAGCCGTGTTGACGGCGCGTTCTTGTTCCACGCGTGCCTCAAAGAGATGTCAGCAAACAGGGAGGGTCCTGCAAGGGCCGATGCCTGCCAGGGCTGCGGGACTGTTCAAAAGAGATACCGCGGCCCTGGAACACAAAGGGCAAGGGAGGAACATGGAGGGGTTTTAGTCAGTACAAGTCTGACACTCCCTTCCGTCCTGCCCAGAGCGGGAGAAGTCATTTGAAGATTTCCTATCTGAAAAAAAAAGGTTGATTGGGAAAATTCTAAAACTGTCAAGCACAGACAAAATAATAATCCAATTCGAAATATTTATTTTACCACAAACAGGTCAAGGCAAATTCGGCTCAGTCTGGCGAGGCAGCCTAGGGAACACTCCTGTCGCTGTCAAACTATACTCCAACTGCAACACGTGGCAGAGAGAAGCCTGTGTGTATGCTCTGCCGCAACTGGCGCATCCCAACATACTGAGATATTATGGTGAGTCCAGTGACGCTAAAATAAAACATCGTTATACATCTTTTTTGATTATATAGGGTGTAAACGGACTCTTCACGAACCGTCAACCAGTTTAAACTGCGAGCATTGTACATGCATATCGCCGCGTCGTCAAATCATTTTTATTGAAACTCTTAAGCAATAAATCACTGCCTGCCCTATGACCTGCGCTCTTGATGTTTTATTTACTGCATCAGTGAGCGGGGTTCGCGTGGCTGAGTTTTGGGCTAAACATTCTATTTAGACTTTTTGCCATAGATATGCTAAGAAGAAGAATAAATCATTGAAGCCAGTAACCAGCCATCGACATTGAATACAGTCCTCAAAAACTCCTCAACAACTAACAGATATTAAAAAAAGAAAGGAATAATGTGTGTCTAAATTAATTATGTTTATTTTTTGTTCCCCAGGTAGCGACAGTCGAGCAACCCTAACGGAAGGAGGTCGCGAACATCTCATTGTAGTAGAACTATGTCCGAGCACGCTCCGCGCTCGCTTGCAGAACGCTCCGCTCGCTTGGCTCGAGTTCGCTCACCTCGCTCACGGACTCGCCTCCGCTCTCGCTCATCTGCATACTCCCAGTAAGTTATATTCTAATATTATTTCATTTATTACACTACCATTAAATAACCTTACTGTTATTTGTAGTTACAATATGGGCCATTTTTTCTGAAAATAAAACTTTCTATATGCCTCCCTTTTCTTCTGCCAAACTCCTCGGATCCTTGCATCCGTCACCTAGGCGTTACCCGCGACTTTGACTTAAAAAGTTTGTATCTAATCCATTGCTTCGTCCGCAGCCGGCAGCAAACCATGCGTAGTACATCGCGACGTGAACAGCAGCAATGTACTAGTGACAGCTAACGGCGACGCGCGCTTGGCAGACTTGGGACTGGCGCAGCTGTTGCATGCCGCCAGGGACCGAGCCACGCCTACCAGGATCACTGAGGTATATAATATAAAAACTTGTATTTGCGCACGACTTCGCCTGTGTGGATTTCGGAAATAAGTCATCTGAAATATACTTCTCAGGATAATAAACTCTCCTAACCCAAGTCATGGCCGACCTGTGTGCCGGCAATTTCAAGGAAATAGTCATACAGATAGACAAAATTACTTCCGTATCGTCTCCAAAGTAGACATGAATAAAGGCACATTACGTTAATCTTAAACCTATCAAACATCTTTGAAAAAATCATGGACTCCCGGTTATAAATTTCTTAAGTAGGTAAGACGTAATATTGAGTAATCGAAATGACTTTAAAAAAATAAATCCACAACTCTAGCTATGTTCTCACCAACCCGAAAAAACAGAAAATATTCATAAACTGAATAAAATTGTTGCCATATTCTTTGATATGAGCAGAACAAAGCATTTGATTTTGTAGATCACTAAATCTAACTCCACAAATACGAGTTTTATGGAATTCATGGAAATGCACTCGAATGGATTAGAACCTATCTAAGCAGTAGCAATTGAATGATAAACTTGTAAAGTATCCCATTCAGATCAACTTTTGAAAAAAATAAATTTGGAGTACCCCAGGGTAGCGTCTTAGGTGCACTTCTATTCTTAATGTACATCTATGATGTTTCTCAAGCAACAGTATATGATGACATATCGGTACGACATTAACTAAATATTAAATATGAAAATTCATTAAATAGCACGATAAAAGGAAATGCCATGCGTAGCGAAATAATAAATGGTCCTTGTCTGTCGCAGGCCGGCACCCTCCGCTACCTGTCCCCGGAAGCCCTGGAGGGCGCGCTGGACCTGAGCGGGGCCCGCGCCGCGCTGTGCGCTGTGGACGTGTTCGCGCTGGGGCTCGTGCTGTGGGAGATGTTGTGGCGGACCTCGGGGGCCCACGCGGGGCCCGCGCCGCCCTACGCGCCGCCCTACCAGCACCACAGCCTGCCGCCACGGCCTAGCCTGGCCTGCATGCAGGTATGCGATGAAGAACTACTAAATAATGTGTTTTTCAAACGGTACATCATCGATAGGAGCCAGTTTCTTGCTTTAAACGCGTTTAAAATCTCACTCTTTGCTAAAACTGCCATTTCGATACGCCCATTTTAGCTTCTATTGGTTCAATTTCTTTACATAAAAACCGGGCTCTTCATAACTCCCTGTGTATAGATCAACAGGTTCACCGCCGCATTGTGTCGAGGTTAGGTTTATAAGAAGCTGCACCAGTAATTATTGACTCTTTATTCTCTACCAACAGAGCCTAGTATCCCGCAACAAAGCACGTCCCCCGCTACCAAAGGGGCCGGTGCAACAGTCGCGCGCGCTCAAGATAGCTGCTGATACCTGCGACGAATGCTGGGATCATGATGCTGAGGCCAGGTAACAAATAAGAATACTGCAATACCGGTTGAGAGCAGCGGTGACCCAGTAGTAGCGACCCCGACTTACGAACTGTAAGTCTTGGGTTCGAACCCAGCAAGCGCATTACTTTGTGTAATTTATTTCATCACCACTGCTCTCAAAAATGGTGAAGAAAAACATCGTGAGGAAACCGGCATGTCCTAGAAACAAAAATTCGAAGAAATATGCCATCTACCAATCTGGTGGATTATAGCCCATTCCCTCTCATAGAGAGGAGGCCTTTGTCTTATCATTATAGGCTGATGATGATGAATACCGGTAAATCCAGACAAAGACGGTGGACGAAATTCTCGTCTAACAAACATTTATTGCAATACATCTAAGAATTAGCAAGAGTAACAGAAAGTGAGTTAAAGAACCAAGGTAACCGACGTAGCCCAAAGAATTGCCAAACTTAAGCGGCAGTGGGCAGGGCACATTGCTCGCAGAACGGATGGCCGATGGGGCCGTAAAGTTCTGGAGTGGCGACCGCGAACCGGAAGACGTTGCGTTGGAAGGCCTCCCACTAGGTGGACCGATGACCTGGTGAAGGTTGCGGGGATCTGCTGGATGCGAGTCGCACGGGACCGGTCAATGTGGCGACACTTGGGGGAGGCCTATGTCCAGCAGTGGACGTCTTTCGGCTGAAATGATGATGATGAAACATTCATTACGATACCTCAGAATTAGCAAAAGTTACAGAAATATTTTGCTGTAAAGAAGAGCTACAAACTCTTTATCATCGCATTAAAAAAATGTATCAACAGCAGCATCAAAATTACCTTGCCTGTATATTCTCTAACAAGGGATACACACACTATACTTCTGTTACGTTTACCTCTCCGGGGAAAATCAGGGCTTTTTTTCCGGATGGGAAATCATCAAATTAATTATAACAGAATGGAAATCGGTGCAGTCGTTTTTGAGTTTATCGCGAACAGACAGACAGACGCGGCGGACGACTTTGTTTTATTATATGTAATGATTCGCTGCGCGTTGATTTCAGCATAAAATTGAAACATTTGATATAGTATTCAATAACAAAATACCTACTAGTTAATACGGAACCCTCGATACGCGAGTCTAACGCTCACTTAGTCGGTTTTTTTACTCTATTCAGTCCCACTGACCCTCTCCATAACTTTTAAATTTTCCTTGAATTGACCTTAAATAGACGTTTTCTCCCTTTTGCACAGACTAACTGCAGTATGCGTCGAAGAGCGCATGGCTGAATTGAAACAGATGTTGCACGCTCAAGGGCCGCTCATACACGACAACAATCTACATCCACATCAGCCTGGTGGTAAGTTCAAAGATAATATCATCTGCCTAGCCTTTTCCCAACTACGTTGCATACGTTGGGGTCGGCTTCCAGTCTAGCCGGATTCAGCTGTATACCAGTATTTTACATGGAGCGACTGCCTATCTGACCTCCACAACCCAGTTAGTACTGGGTAATACGGTACCCCTTAATAAGACGGGTTTTCAGACTTTTTGGGCCACTGACTACGTAACGACTGTCAAAGATCTACAAATGACAGCCGGTAAGTTGAAAGATAAATGTAAATCAATTGCGATTTAGCCTATGTTGCTTCGGATCGAGTGCGGAAACAGACCTCGGAGGAGGGAGGCTCTCGTTCAGTGGGCTTGGCTCAGAAAGCGGTACTCCTAGACACGGCTTGTATTGTTAGGAGGTTCCTCTCTCTGGAGCCCTGACCGCCGGTAGCTTGGACCCTGTTCCCGATACCGGTGGGCTACAATTTTTTATGTTTTTTATTGTTTTTTCTAAGGAATTTTAAAAATGTAATAACAGCCGCTCGGGTTGATCTTTAGGTTAAGCCGTGCTTGCCTAGGTTGGTGTATGGGTGGGTGACCACCCATTACATACCGAGTTTCCTCCGTGCCTCGGAAAGCACGTTAAACCGTTGGTACCGGCTGTCATTTGTAGATCTTTGACAGTCGTTAAGTAGTCAGTGGCCAAAGAAGTCTGACGGCCAGTCTTACCAAGGGCTGTCGTATTACCCAGTTCTAACAGGGTTGTGGAGGTCAGATAGGGAATCGCTCCATGTAAAATACTTGTATTCAGACAGACAGACAGACACAGATCAGACCAGATAAGACACAGATCAGTTTAAAAAAACATTTAAAAAAATACTGACAGAAAAAGCCTATTATAATGTCAATGAATTTATAAATGACAAATCGCTTTAAATATTAATCTTTTCATTTTATTTTGAATCGCATGACCCCGCATGACTATTTACCTAATATTTTTTAATATGAATGTTAATGATTATTTACCAATTTTTTTTTTAAATTAATATGAATGTTAATTGTTGGTTTATTTAGTTTTTGTAATTTTTTTTCTTTTAAATCTTATGGTCTTTCGACCTAATTTGTACACCAGCCATGGTCAAACATGTTGAGCCAAAGAAGAATTTGTTACACCTATAATAAGCACAACCCAACTCAGCTGCATCCGATTAGACTGGTCCCGATCGCGGCCGACCCCAACATACCTGAGAAAAGCCTAGGCAGATGATGATGATGATTTAAAAATGTAATTTACTTGTAATAAATATGTAAATAAAAGGGAATAAAAATACTTATATTACACTTAAAAACGTACTTTTTAACATAGATATTGTTCTTGTTTTACAGCGGACTCCAGCATCTCCGCTCCACCAGAATCTGACAAGAACTCAAACTGCACTTCCACCCAAAACTGCGACGTTAACACACCTCTGCTATACCCCCAACCGCACATAGGTCGTAACGCGTGCATAGAACGCAACACACATACAAACACACAACAAGCTACTGTTGAACTCATACACAAGTCACTTAAGGATATAACAGCCCCTATAGAGACTTTACGTGTCCCTAACATTGAAGAAAATTGCCTTTCAGTGGCTAGAGTTTCAAGTCATACAAGGATACCCTTACTTGAAAATTCTGGTTTAACAGAAATTAGGTCTTACCAAAGACCGTTGGAATACGTTCAAAATGATGTGACATCCCATGATGTAGAAAGAGCGCCAAAACAAACTAACTTACTACAAGATGTAAAAGTGGAAAAACCAAAATGGGGTATCAAGAAATTTTTTGAAAAACTAAATAGGAAAGAAACTGAAGTGAAATTAGCTGAGAATTCGCAAAGAACTATGACTTCTATCGTTGATAAGCCATCAAATATATCAGAGAAGGATAGACCCTCAAATCTGACTATCAACCAAGATAGGTCCCCGTATAACTTCGAAGGTCCTTGCACCTTATCACCGCCCAATAAGACCTTATCACCTACTATGATGATGGAATCCGACAACAAAGTCTTTGGATTCAAAGAACTTCCTAACAGGAATACCGAAGCAAGAACACCGAACCAAATCTTCGCAGTAATAGTGCCTAAGGCCAAACCACCAGATTTTATAGAAATGAAAAGCAAAAAAGGTAGTTCGGAAAGTCTGAACAAAAGATCTGTCAAAACGTCACTTTCTTCGCAAAGTATTTTGAAATCTAATTCCGAATCTGAAGATTCTACAGTTAAAAAACGGTTGAGTTGTGACAATAGAATAACTAACAGCGGGAGTTCTTCTAGGGCCAGTATTAACTTAGAACTCCAATACATCGACACACAGGACAACTACAACGGTAACATCAGCCCTTTTGATATCAACTCTGATTGCTCAAGCAGCGAAGACGAGCATTTAATGCTCCTATCAGAAAATGGCGGCTCAAAAATTACAATGCAAGCCATACCAAAAACGGACTCAGAAAAGAAAAAAATCTACCAAAATGAAGTTTTAAAAGAATCGAGTCAAGTCACTGATTTCACTTTTAACAAATTTCAAAATAAGTACACAAATTTCGATAATGAATTTAGCGATCCGAACGATAAGGAGAACTTAGTCAACGGTTATAGTGGCGATAATCCCGTGTACTTAGCTGCTTTTAACGGCGAAATTGATACAACAGAGCTAAAATACCCAGCGAATCGATCTCCAAAACCGTCTTTGAAAAACTTAGCTATAAAAAGACAGCATTCTTTGGAACAGGTGTCTGAAATATTCTCTTCTGCGGGTGATGTTAATCTTCAGAACCCAGCAGGAAGGGTGAAGACTCCCGGGGACCTTCCTGTGGCTATCAGAAGGGCTAGAAGAGATAGGGCACTTCAGAAAGGACGCGCTAGTGAGAGTAATAGATTGAGTCTATATGATGATAGAATGATGTTTGGTAATAGTCTATAGGTAAAAATCTTAAAATTGTCTTTGAAAGTTGAGTCAGAATTCGCAAAGTACAGTTTAGAGCCGCGTTTTGTTGAAAACAAAGTTGTACATAACTTTTTTTGAAGTGAAAACTTCTTTAGCATCGTTGTGATTTGAAAGACGATGGAACAAAAAAGCGACAGTAAAAAGAGACGGACGACATAACTTCATAAGATTTAACGTGGGAGAAAATGAGATAGGAAGCATTATACAGCGTTGAAGCCAACTTTTTTGAAGGTTTCACTTCTACCACGTGTGAATAGGCTAGTTGACAAGGTCAAAAATAAAATATAAAAATACATAAAAATAAGGCCACTCATCTTAAAAACTACCATCACCGTACAGAAATATTGGCGGACAATATAATTGTAAAATTGGATTTACTGATAATAAGTATTACATTTGATCCCAAATAAGTATGACATCACAACGTGCTATTTCATACAAATCACGTACACATTTTGCGTTTTGACAGTTCATAAAAAAGTAACTATTTTGACTTCCTGTCACATACCCTATTGCACACATGTTTTTTTATCATGAGTATGGTACAATTGTATGTTGCTTATATTCCAAACGGAATTTGTTGTTTGGTATGACCCGAATGAAAACAAATGTGTTAAATAATCGCTCCAGGTTAATTTTGTTGTCAAATACAGTTGAATCGAATGTGACGTACAGAACTGAAGAAAACACAAAAACATGTGTAACATTGTTCCACAACTTTGTTTGAAATTAATACGAGACTTGAAACGTTTTTAAGACTTTCTGTCTCTATTTCGAACTGAAACTGACAGGGACAGCAATAGACTTAAAGGTGACTCAAAAACATGTTGCTTTTGAGATTTCAGCCTTAAACACGAGTGTTTAAGACCAGTATTGTCGTGTTGATATTATTGTGAATTGATTATATTATAAAGGGTGTAACAAGACCTTTAACGAAGCCCAAAGCCACTTGTTCTCCCTGTCATTGCGATATTTTTTTTGTTCTAGACCATACCTAGGAACCTTGTAGTTACGGAGATATTGGGGGTCCAAGTTCAAAGTTTTTCACAAGTATTTTTTAAATACATGTTCTTAATTTAAAAACATCCATCAGCACAATGTTTTGCGTTACATTGAGTCCTACCGTAAAACGTGATTTTTCACCCCAAAAAAAAGTTATTTCCCAGCAATTTTTTTTTTAAAGTTACTTAGTTTGATACTTCGTTGACGGTTTCGGAAAGGGTCTGTTTACACTCTATATGGGATTAATGTAAACGTCAAAATATTCTTGAAAGGGTAGATAGGTCCCATGAAAAGTACACATAATTATTGTACTTTGGGTTAAAGTACCTAAAAGTCAAAATATACTTCAAGGGGCTATTAGTAGCCCCTGATCCGCCTAAGCCATGAAAAATATAAATTATGTTAAGCAAAATACCCAGTCACATGTAGTAATTTTAAGACTGTATAATAGCCATTTGCACCACGACTAAGCTGCACTTTTAGATTACAGGAGCTATATAGGACGTAAGGGGTGTTCAATACCCTTAACGAAACCGAAAGGCACTTGTTCTCCCCGTCATTGCGATCATTTTTTTGTTCTAGACCATACCTGGGAACCTTCTAGTTACGGAGATATTGGGGGTCAAAGTTCCAACTTTTTCACAAGTTTTTATTTTGAATACTAGTTTTAAGGTTTATATAACTTTACTTAATATAACTCGATGACCTGTTTACTATTCAATGCATACATCATCACAATGTTTTGAGTGCGTTACACTGAGTTTTACCGTAAAACGTGTTTTTTCCCACCAACCGACTTTTTTTTTGGGGTGAAGAATTACGTTTTACAGTAGGGCTCAATGTTACGCACTCGAAACATTCTGCTGATGAATGGATTGTATAGTAAGCTGGTCGTGGAGGTGTGAACATGTATTCAAAAAAAAAATGTGAAAAAGTCGGAACTATGACCTCCAATATCTCCGTAACTAGAAGGTTCCCAGGTATGGTCTAGAACAAAAAAAAATATTGCAACGACGGGGAGAACAAGTGCCTTTCGGCTTCGTTAAGAGTTTTTTTACACCCTTTTTTTTTACGGATGGGAAATCATCAAATGACTTCTCCCGCTCTGGGCAGAGCGGAAGGGAGTGTCAGACTTGTACTGACTAAAACCCATCCATGTTCCTTCCTTGCCCTTTGTGTTCCAGGGCCGCGGTATCTCTTTCGAACAGCCCGCAGCCCTGGCAGGCATCGGCCGTTGCGGGCCCCTCCCTGTTTGCTGACATGTCTTTGAGTCTCGCGTGGAACACGAACGCGCCGTCTACACGGCCTGTCGTCAAAAGACGGACGGACGGCGAGCTAGCCCATTACTCTCCGTCCACAGGTCCGCGTCTACGGTGGCCGGCAGCCACCACGTGACCCCCGACGCCGATTTTTTTTTATACCCTTATTTGACAAATAGTAAGAAATTTCCTAATTCCAGTGTTGCATTTTTAGAACCGTTTGGTGGGTCACTGGCCTCCTGTCTGTGTGATCCCTGCAGGTTGCTATAGGGGCCCCAGTGTACCAAAGTGCAAATAGCCACTATTATGCTGTCACAAAATTAAAATACCTGATTTAGATATGCTAGATACAATCCAATAGTTCTTTTTAGTTTAATTGTAATGTTATTTGGTAATTTTACAAAACTGCTAAGCATTTTGTAATGTTGCGCTTACACGGGCAATTTTTTTTTCTGGTAGTGCCTCGATGGTTCAGTGGTCACAAATGCGACTGCTAACCATGATGTCCTGGGTTCGATTCCCAGGGTGGGTTATGTTTTTCTTTCAGGAATTTGTCAATAGCAGCCACGGAGTATGGATTGAAGCCCAGTTAAAAGCATTAGACTCGCGCCCAATAACATGGGACTTAAACGTAACTGGCGAAATCTTGGTGTACAGTCGCGGCCTTTTTTACCTGATTATTTAAAGAAAAAATCGCTTGAATCAGGCAGAGGCGCCCCGCCCGGCTAGAGAGTGCTTCATGTTGTGAGTGCAAGCAATGAGCCGAGTGGTGATCGGGCAGGAGTGTCCTCGATTGTACTATTAGGTACACCTCTGCCTAACTCTTGAACATTGCTCCATATTGCTACAATAATTCAAAATTTTAGTCGTGTAATCGCAGCTTTTAACTACGTCAACACAAGCATTTAGCAAACGTTATTTTAATGTTACATTATTCGTTTGTATAATTTTTGTGAGCAAAAATATATGTGGCAAAGTATCGAATGTGAAAAATTCAAATTAAACTGACTATCGAAAAATACGAAAATGGCGTAAATTTAACGGAGACAAAGAGAAATGAATAAAATATTACAATTGATTGACAACAAATCATTTCCTAATGTATTTATAGGTAAAGTCAGCAAAAACATTCATTATAAATAAAAGCAAGTTTTGCTTTATATAGAAATCGTTACCTCACGTTGAAATTAAGAAGTATAAAATTAATCTAAATATAAAATTCGTGGCTTTTCAAATTATTATTAATCAAAATCGATTTTTTACATACGAACAAACTACATTTTTAATATATTCGCATTTAATACATTTTTTCTAACAGCGCGTGCTAACCAAAGCGACGGGGCGCGCGAACATGCGATCGACGCGTTTATGTTTGTTCACAGTTTGAGTTTTCCAACAGGAATCTCAGTAGCAACCACGGAATCTGTATTTGCGACTGGTATATGCCAATAGGCTCGTGCCTTACATTGCACTTAAACATAAATGGCGAAATGTGAGTGTACCTACTATTAGGTTCATCTCTGCCGACCCCTTCGGGGATTACAGGCGTGATGTTATGTTATGTCAATTGTTCGGAACACAGCAAGGCGTGACCACACGTTCGGTTTCGCCGAACAAAATAAACCCTATGTTCGTGTGTTCGAATGACTTTCGCTTTAGTTAGTACGTGGCGTACTAGTTTTTGAATTGAACATTTTGCTACGATTTGCATGCTAATTATTCCTATAACATACTTTCCTGTTTACCCGGTTATTCCTTGTAATATCTGTATATTTTTAATGCATTTTAAATAAGGTAATTTTAAGGGTAACATTTTTATGCATTAGTTACGTCTTAAGATTTATTTTTTATTGTCGGTGGTTAATTTTTGTTATAATTTGCGCGTATACAAAATTTAAATGAAGTCTTGGAACTGATGTTGATAATTCAAATGATTTAATTCGGCGAATGTATAAAGTTAAATCAAGACTTGCTAGTACGAGTTACACATACGGGATGCTACACAAATGTTCTCTTGCCTGAATCCTTTATTGGAATTGCGCGCAAATTATTACGTCTTCCTCGCAAAGTCGATGATTCCTCTAAGTTTTTTTTACAGCAGCCTTGTTAATTATTATTGTTTACCAAAAGTTCAAATCGTTAGATATAACATGTTATCAATGTTTGATGTCACCATACTTAAATCATGCGGAAAAGTGTCCGTACTGAAAAAAGAAACTGACCTGGTGGTTCTGTGGTTTCTGCCTACTCGCATAGGAAAAAGGTTTGAATTTATATATGTGTGTGTAGCAACGTGACCATCTTTTGATGCAGCCAAGAGATCTAAAGAGTTAATTTTTTTTTTTTTTTAATTTTAAATGAAGTACACGACATTGAGCGCTTTATTTATTAGATTTTCAACTTTTTGCGCTAAGCCTAACGTGTATAGTTAGGCTTAGCGCATAAAGTTGAAAGTCTTATCCTGACACGCTCAATGTTATATTCCGACTATCGTTATTACATTAATTTGTACATAGATTTAAGTTCCTATTATAAATGGGCAGCCATGTTTTCTTAATTTGTTTTACTTTTTTAATAACTTGTTAAGTTTAAGTTACGCCACAATTGTCAAACATTATGTTTTTGTTTTTTTTTTTTGAAATAACGTATATCTTTATTACATAGCATAGTTTCTAGATATTTTACTACATATAGCTTTAAATATTTTTGTAAATATTCTGTAATCCTCGTGAATTCGATATAATTATTGTAAAATTTTATATTTGTGGTGTGTGTTAATATGATATTACGATTAATGTACGCAGTTGTTTCTTGTATCAACCGGTCAATGTGTGAAACAAACAAACCGGCTCCGGACGTAGTTCTAACACCGGACTTTGACAGAAGAGTAAATGTCCTTAAGTGTCCGGTGTGCGGCAAGCCCGGACAATGACCGGTTAATCTAAGAAGTATATTTTAATTCATTCCATTTATATTGCAAAGAAAGATATTACAGAGTACCTAACCTATACAGAATCTTAAAAATAACTTTCTCGTAAGCAAATTCACGTTAAAAACTGTTTAAAAGTTAAAAAAAAGTCGTGGTTTTTAAAAGGTAGGTAAATAGTTAAATAAAGAAAATGTTTCTCGATGTTGTAGAAAAAAGTTTAATTAGAAAAAGGTTTTAAAATCACGACTTTGATATTAAAAAAAAATCATTAAACAAACTATAGACATGTTGATAACAAATATATTTAAAATAAAGTGTATCTTTAAACTATACATACCTTACACGCATTGACATAAAAATACTGGTATTATTGTTTGTAAAAAGTAAATTTACAACTTGTTATCTCCAAGACTCTGACCCCGTGTCTTAACCAAAACGGTCAGTTTTGTTGGTTACATTCATAAAGTCATTAATTTGTAAACAAAATTAAGTCGCCTTGCCTCGACCACGCATTCTAGTTCGCCGAACACTAATTTGCCCAAAAATTTGGAAGGCGCTGTCTATGTCTGTGCCAATGACACGTTTGTGTTCGCCGAACAAATATGCGTTCACGCATGTTTGCGAAACGATCGTTTCGGTTACGACGCAGCCTAAGAACCTAGTAAAAAACGTTCTAAGCTGCCATATAGCTTTATCCGAAAAAAAGGTTGCAAGTTTGAAAATTATCAATCATCAATTTTAAACAAGCTTTTTGTGTCAATACGTGTGTGGGCCGCACCAATAAAAGTTGTAAAAATATACCAATAGATATAGAGCGATTTTATAGATTGTTGCGAGTTTTGTGGACGAAACGTGGTGAGATAATGCATTTCATATGTTCTCTTGGTCTGCGCCGTATACTGCTGCCATAAGGATATTCATAATTCTAGGTTTGATCCCATTTTTTATTAAGGCGATGCATTCTGAAAGTTGGCAAATATCAACAACTATATAATATCGAGACACTGAATATTTTGTTCTAGGTGTCGAAAAGCACTTTAGTGGTAATTTTAATACCTAAACCAGATTATTGCAATTTACAGCCAGTTTAGTGCTGTATAAGGCCATATCGCAAATGTAATTGTTTGTTTGTTTTGTAATTGTCGCATCATGCGACGCCGCGTGACGCGTCCTGTAATGCAGTGGCCGTTCACGCGACGTAGCGTAATGGTGCCTTTCAATGGGGGCTGTCGCGCATGAATTCGCCGCTAGAGGCGTTCGTGTAGAGTAAGGTCTTCCGAAATGTCAGATGTCATAGAGTTTTCGCGCGTTGCGTACTTTTTTATCACGTATTTTAACTCATATTCATGATTCTGGTCTAGATTGAGCCATTCCTGATTAATTATGACTTGAAGATTTTAAGTAGCAACTTAGGATCTTATTTGTTAGTACTTCGAGGTAGAATGATTATTAAATGTTTCATGCGTTAATGTTAGGGAGAATATTTGTAAATATGTATCTGAAATTTACACTATGTTGATATACGAAATTAAATAAACTTTTTATGAAGTTATTTGTACTTTAAAGTATAAAATAGAATTAATGACAGGACCTTACTCGACAGTGGCGCCATCTGGTGAGCTTAAAAATGATAGCCCCATTATGTACGAACCATAAAATAGCGACCGCAGCGTATTGGGTTCTGGTATTTGTTTTGGCCACTAAGGAACACATTCCACGATATTTTTAGTTTCGCCATCTAGATAAGTTCAGCATTTTGGCTTGACAATGAACTTGTTGTAAGTAATAATATTAATTCATAAAAAAACAGCTACATATGGTTGCACCATACAGGGCAAAGTACTTCGGTAACCCAGGTACTCTCCGCGAGATTGTCGGCAACATCAAGGCGCTGCTGGCCTTTCTCGGGGAGTTGGGGTGGATCGAATAAATTTCCCACCCGCACGCAAAATACGCGCATTGGACGTGGAGTTGCGGACACCAGCCCGTTATACAATACAATACAACAGCTACATATTTGTCAGCTTTTTGCGACATTGCGTTGTTTTGCATTCTCATTTCTAATATAACTTAAACTTAAGGTGGTTGCGTCAGGGTAGCCCGCGAAATTTAAATTTTCTTACGTTTTTTTTGCAATTTACAGGTTACAGGTCATTGTCAGGTTGTATGTTGATGAAAAATGAGTCGCGCCAGTAACACTTCTTCATGAAATATTCATTGAATAGATTACATGAAGTTAGTATTGATGATTTTCATGATTGTGATCCTGTAACTACATACATGTTACTGGCGCGACTCATTGTTCATCAACAGACAACCTGACAATGACCTGTAACCTGTAAATTGCAAAAAAACGTTGAATTTCGCGGGCTACCCTGACGCAACCACCTTAAGAATCTATATTTGTGTCTCAGTTACCCCTACTACATTGCAAAACCAATATTTTTGAAAAAACGGTAATCTTGGTTTCTTCATATATTCATTATGTCACCACGTAAACGACCGCAGTGAGTGTACAAAGGCGATGTCGCTTTCACTTAGCTTTGTTGATATTATTGTAACTGACCACGTCGGACACCGAATATAACGAATATGTTTTTATATAGGAGCTGTTTTATTTTATTACCTTTTGCAGTACCTGTCCTTCTACTCATGAAGAATATATGTCGGGAATGTCTGGAGTTATTCCGTTAGGCTCGAGCATTATGTGGGCAGACGATGGGTTTCGTGCTATGAAAACACACTGGTTAATTTGACAGGACTGAACTAAAATTTATCGTCTGTCCTTTTCTTAATGAAACAGAAAGAAAAAGATGCACGGAACTTAAATTTAGTTAAGTTTGTAAACAAGGGAATCGGCACCAATATCTGTCATACACAGATACTATAACCTATATAGCTCGTCTCTTTCCCACACTCGAAATACAACTGCTTTAAAACGCCATAGTAGCCCCCAAGTTCTGCAGTATTTATCCGCGTTTAGTGGGCGGTTTTATTTGTTTGATCAAACATTAGGCCACGAGCCCCACATGTCTAGGTAGCGTGGCCGTGGGTCCGGTGGATGATTTCAACTACATTTTCAGGTTTGTTCGCTTTACGGCAGAAATTGTACAGTCGTGTTGAAATGTTCTCCACGTAGTTTTCCTTGATATAAGGGCTGAAAGGGACACCGACGCGAAAACCGTTACCACGTACTCAGTACATCATTCTGAGCCAGCACAGAAATATTTCATCAGTTATAATAAAATATTTACTCAAAAATGGTTACTATATTATTTCAGGAACGGTAACTGAATTTATCCTGTGTAGTTTATAACCCAGCAAAAGTACTAGGCTAGCATAGGTTCAAGGTGGTATGCATTTTATAAATCGGTCTACTAGTAATGAATACTAATACCATATTGGATTTATGCTAGCCTAGTACTTTTCGTGAGGTTACTGCCCAGAACCAAAAATACTACCAAAGGATATTATAGTTCACTGTACTTCTGCCGTTAACCGATTCGTTGCGGATGGCACGCCAGTCGTGTCATGAAATAATTTTCGAAACTGAGTGCCGCAATGAATCGGTTAAGCGAATCTGTCCTAAAGCGAACAAGCCCATTTTCATACAAAGCCACTTCACTAAAGATACGGGTATTTTTAAGACCCTAAAAATCAGGAAACATATTTGAAACCACTTCATCCATTTAAAGGAAAATAAAATAAAAGACATCAGTAAAAAATCCCCTTTATTTCATAATTACAATAACAAATAAATGTTCATACATAATTCATTATAGACATATTGTATCTGACAAAAGTTCCAATATTTTAGACATCCATTATAATGTTATTTCTATTAATTCGGGTTTCGATGCAACGACAACTGTCAGGTCAGTGAGTATCGAAAAAAAATTATACCCGTAGACAAAGTATGAGCAATAGACAAGTCACTGAATGGGGGCTATCGTTTTTAAGCTCACCAGATGGCGCCACTGTCGAGTAAGATCCTGTCTTTAATTCTATTTTATACTTTAAAACACAAATAACTTTATAAAAAGTTTATTTCATTTCGAATATCAACAAAGTATAAACTTCAGATACATATTTACAAATATTCTCCCACAAATAAAATCCTAAGTTGCTACATAAAATCTTCAAGTCATAATTAATCAGGAATGGCTCAATCTAGACCAGAATCATGAATATTAGTTAAAATGTGATAAAAAAGCACGCAACGCGCAAAAACTCTATGACATCTGACATTTCGGAAGACCTTACTATACACGAACGCCTCTAGCGGCGAATTCATGCGCGATAGCCTCCATTGTATGATACAAGGACACACCTGTTAGATCCAATAGTAAGAGTAAACGAGACAGAAATATATATCGATTTCCTACCTGTATGCAAACTTTTTGTCTGGACCTGGAGTTCTTACTTATAGACTATGAACCAAAAAACAATGGAAAATTAAAGTGAAAATTATCGTTGCTTCGTAACCCTTTCATAGGTATACATTGATTGATTAATTATTCTTTTACAACATTTATTACTTGAATGGGCTATATTATTATAGAAGAAAAAATACGATCACACCATAGTAAAGTCACGGCTCTGATGGCTGACTGAAATCTAAAAATACGTCAAGCAGTTCAGTATTTAATGATCTTGTTAAGTAATTTGTGTGATAATAAATCGTGATTTTTTTTTCATAAAATCAAAAAAAATGGCTACACTTAATTGCTCCAATTGCATGGCCATTATAAGTCCAAAACAAGACTGTGGACTTTAAAGACAGCCACGTATTTTGCATCTACCTACGCTAGTTAGCTGCCACAAAACTAGCCTTAAACGCACATTTAAAGGCGCGATTCCATTAGGTAAGTCTTTCAAGCAAGTATGACGTCACATTTGCATACAAGTTACTTGAACTGGAAACATGTTTCCAAGAGTGTGCAAATCGAAACGTGCAACTAACGTTTGCGAGTACAATTTGCACATCACTTGCATAAAAAATGTACACTACGTCATACAAGTTGTAGTTTTTATGAAGGTTTGTTCAAGTTGTATGCAATTTGCAACTTGCATACAGTTAACTTGCCTAATGGACTCGCGCCTTAAGAGCCAGCACGGTATCATTCCTATAGTGTGATACTTTAGTCCCAATTTCTAAAAGCCCAGGTGTCAGTTCCTCCGTTACCATCAGTGGTCAAATATCACGTACACTTCGACCAACTTATCTGCAGCCTAAAATAAATGTACCAAGTTTGACGTAACGACGCAAATTTTCTTAACAAGCAACGCTACTACTTTGTTAGGGAACGTACCCATACAACGTGTAACAATTGTTTAACCCCCTCCCGCCCCCCTTTGTGACCACCCGTAGTATATAGACCACCAGCTGTGACCAAGCGTGGTATTTTTAAAGACCCATCCCCCCTTGAACAGGTCGCGTAGGGTGGGTACGTTCCCTTATTGCGACCAAAATTCGTCCTGTCTGTCTGAATGTCAAACAGACTGACTGACTGGTTAACTGGGAGACTGTGTCACACTTCAAAAATGAAAATTGGAAAGATTTGACACTGAGCAGGCTTTTAGAAACTGATTTGATTACTGTATGGGGGTTGAAACATCGATTTATTATATATTCTTACCGTAATTATGAATCTGACTTAGCCCGTAAGGTGGAATATCTGTACGAAATTATTAATTTATGCGCAGGCAACAGTGTAATGTAAATAATTATAGTATGTACAGTCGCGGCCTTATCCGCCCGATCAGTTAAAAAAAAATCGCTTGAATCATGCGGAGGCGCCCCGCCCGGCTAGAAAGCTTAGTGGTGATCAGGCGGGAGTGTCCACCACTGTACATTTGAAAAATAAATGTGTTGTCTTGAAGAGAGTTCATTTATTGGAGAGCTAAATACATTTTTAACTGACTTAAAAAAACCAAAAGGTGTATTTTCAATTCCGGGTTTCGAATTGAAAATACTCACTACTTGCATAAAAACATCGGGTTGCACTCCGGGAGTGCCGGCAGAAGTGAAAACTTGAAACAACGCTACTAGCTTAAACTGCACGCACACTCGCGCAAGCGCCCTGCGCCGCCGATTCGATCTGACGCGAGTTTAACAGTTTTTACTCATCCCAAAAAGTGCACAACGCCGCTATAGAATTTTTCACTTCAAAAAATAACAAGAGTTATTTCTTTTATTTAAGTACTTAACTTACATAAAAGAAATAACTCTTGTTATTTTTAGACTTAATAATTGCTTTAAAAAATATATGGAAGTAAATGAAATATTATTATTGAGAATAAAAAAAAAATATTTACATTTTACAATGCTGTCTACGCACAAAAACGCTAAACTACATATCACATAAAAATTACCAACAATTGAAACTAAATTACCACTTAAAAATAAAACTTAAAACAAAAATTATATATTGAAATTTGAAATTAAAAACCTTTATTTTAATAAACTAAAAATATAGGTAACAATGTGTTTAAATTCTTTGAATTGAAGCGAGTTGGTCAACATTTTGTGTGTCTCGAAAAAGCAATACAGTGTTTTACTGTCCTGCTTGAGTTTTTATAGAGAATTTGTTTTGAGCAAAATAAATAACTCCATTTAAATGTAGAAATAATTTTAAATTAACGCAATTTTCTTGTAAAACATAGATTTCATTTAGTTTTTTCAGTACAGGGTTAAGAGACAGACCTCCGCAGGCTGACAGGATGCATTTAGCTCCTTATTTTGAATCATATTCCACCGGAAATTTTCTCATGAAAATTTTCATTTTTTTTTCAGTTAATATTCCTTTATTTTAATCTAGAATTACATTTTCTGTAAAAAAAAAACCAACAATGGATGTTGAAATACTCGATACTAATAATTAAACGAACGACGCGTGATATCCGCTATTCACTGCCTGCTTAGCTACAGAGTTCGTCGAACTCGACGTCGCGCTTGCCGATATTCTACGTGAGTTTTGCCACGGTAACAATACATTGCATATTTTAAGGAAATAAAACAAATCAAATTTATTGAATTCCCATAACGTTCCTGAAATAATTTTTCTTGTAGTTGTCATCTTTGTATGATATACTGAATTCACCCCATCACTTTGCGAAGGACTGTCCTTACGCCCTGTATAAATATTTTATGTTAATAAAACTTAAAGACACTCGCTTAGTTTTTTACATTTTAGACCGTCAGAGTTAAAATGACTTCACCCGCCTGGAACCCGCATGGCGGTCCAGTTTTAATAGTGGGGATAAACTAATCATTTATACTCTGACAACCCCATTTCTCCTTCATCCTCAATTTAAGTAAAGCTAAACCTTCCCTAAAGTGGTAAAAAAATCTAACATATTTCGGGGCAATCCCGACAGACTAACATTATGTTAAATATCACGTTTATTATTAATGTGGTATAAGGTTCAGACTAGCTATGAATGAGACAAGCGAAAACAGGTCCTGGCCTTTAAGGAGATATTTATCTCTTATCATAATCATCATCATTTCAGCCGAAAGACGTCCACTGCTGGACATAGGCCTCCCCCAAGTGTCGCCACATTGACCGGTCCCGTGCGTCTCGCATCCAGCGGATCCCCGCAACCTTCACCAGGTCATCGGTCCACCTAGTGGGAGGCCTTCCAACGCAACGTCTTCCGGTTCGCGGTCGCCACTCCATAACTTTTCGGCCACATGGGCCATCCGTTCTGCGAGCAAGCCCTACCTATTGCCACTTTATCTCTTTTAGTGCCACGAAATTAGAACAGATGTCGTGGGAAATATTTTATTATTTATATTAGATAGATATTAGCCAGACAGCAATAAAGATGGGCTGCCTGGAATGGAACGGAATGGAATTGACTCCAGGTAGATCTGGAATAACATTTGTAAATCGTCACCTGACGAGGCAGAAAACATTCATATGACTCGAGTCAAAGATTGACCAGAGGCGCAAATTGGCTTGTCTTATTCATACTCTCACAATATAGAGAAGATATTCAAAGTTATACATTACATAATATACCCACAACATTATTTTTGACACGTTCTTGAACGCCTCGTTTTGAGTAATTAAGGCATAACGCCTCAATACATTAAAATATATAAAAAATCAAAAGTCGTTATAATTTGTTGTCTTTTACAAAAGAATGTTTCAAAGATATGCGAAGTATCAACTTTGGTCGAGGCATAGATGTTTTAAAATTCATTTTTGTGTTTCAAAAGAGAAATAAACTTAAATATTCTAGACCATATTCCCATACACGTATATGACATCGCTCAGCCTCTAGCTTAAAACATTGAAAATGCAATATTTGTGATATTTTAATAAAAAATCATTTGAACAACTTAATAATTCTAACATATTTCCTCTCGTTTTAGAAAACTACTATTCCTAACCCGAAAACAAGTTAATAGCTATAGATCTACTTCGTTTTCTTCGTTTTCTTTTAACCGAAAGTTTTCGAGCTCGAAACAGCAGTAAGAACGAGAGTTTGGAAACATTAATTGCACAATAATATTACAATTAAATCATGGACTTGAAATGGACCAACCCATACATACGTAATTACATATTATAGATCATAAATATCAAAGTGTATTTTAATATGAAATTACAGGTAAAAAAAAAAATGAAGTATTATTGTAACTGAAGGAAAATATTCACAGAAATTGCAGAAAAAAGCATATACTCTCCTTTTCCGCCGCAGTTGGGTAACAATTATATAGTAACCTCGTGTAATAACGAGGTTACTACACTATTGACGAAAACTCACAGAAATTGACACTTCAATATGGTCGAATCTATTTAACTATTACATAGACAATAGGGTAGTTGACCAAAAAAATCTAATTAGTCCGTCAGATAGATTTCCAAAAAATAATATTTTTCGATAATCTAACTGACGGACTAAGAATTATATTTTGTTTACTGAGGAAAAATCCCTATTGCAACTATTGCTAGTGACATACAACTTTATTTTTATTTAACTTGAGTAAACATGTACAAAATAACAAGACATAAATCCATGTAACTGCATAGTATGTGTGCTAAAGCAATATATTGAGATCTATTAAACAAATTGTTTAAGGTGGAAGAGTTAGGGTAGCCCGCGAAATTCAAATTTCCTTTTTTTTTTTGACGTGACAACGTATAATAAACCGATGAACGCCGGCTGCATGCACGAAAAAGGTGTCCCGTCCCGTTACGCTCATTATACGCATGCACCACTTTCGTAGTGTCAGATATTGACAAGCCTAGGTTATTATTTTTAATCTACTGCTGGAGCTAAGAGCTTAGGTTGTTGTATAGGTAAAATTTCACTCTTCCGATCGATTTTATGACGTTGTCACGTTAAACTATCTTCCATAAACCAACTTTACAGACAACCAATTTTTTCTTTTTTTTTTTGTAATTTGCAGGTCAGTGTCATTTAACCCCATTGAATGTCTATTTCATAGAAAAGTTAGTCAATGGGATTTAATTGAACTTGGAGTGTTGTATTGATGATTTTAAATCAAATCAATCTTTACTTGTGAACACAGGTATTACATTAAAGGTTTTATGGATACATTTTAGTCGAGCTCTGTGTCCTACCAATGAGATTGGTGTGCAAATATTAGTTTTTTTAGTTATAAGTGAATACAATACAAAGACAAGTTCTAATAAAAAATGTGAATGAAATGTATTATTATTCATAAATAATTAATCAATTTTAGTTTATTTTTACATGCATGTCAATGGTAAATTATATAAAAGGCTAATAATGTCACATTTTATCATATTGTAAGTAATGTCAATTAAGTGTATTATTAAGAAATAATTAATCAATAACAAATTGTTTTTACATGCATGATAACTAATTACATTAAGGAGGTTTTTAATGATTTTAACTCTGTGTTACGGTCACAAATCATATGTTAATCAACATACAACCTGAAACTGACTTATAAATTGCAAAAAACGTACAAAAAATAGAATTTCGGGCTACCTTAACGCATATACCTTAAGAATATTTTTCACAATAAAATACACAATGACCTGAGTAAGAATACAAAATACACCAACAAAATAATCTAGTTTACCCACGAGTTCAGTTATTGTTGATAATAACCGGGTCGTGAGCATTTGGAGATGACATCGGGTGATCCCTTATCCCTTACCTAGGTTAACACCTTTGTTACCTGTGATACAGAAATAAGGTTTTAATATCACGCTTTTGATCTTAGAAGGGTGGCAGAGGTATAGGTATACAGGGTGTAAACAGACTCTTCACGAAACCGTCAAACAAGCATTATGTACATCAAACTAAGTAATTTTACGCAAAAATTAGTTTTTCGACTTTTTATTGGGCTGAAAAATCACATTTCTCGGTAAGACTCAATGTAACGCACTCAAAACATTGTGCTGATGGAAGGATTGAATAGTAAAGGGGTCCTGGAGGTGTTTAAAGTACAGGTATGGTCTAGAACAAAAAAATGATCGCAAGGACGGGGAGAAGAAGTGAAGAAGAACCTTTCGGCTTCGTTAAGAGTCTGTTTACACCCTTTATAGGAGACACATTTTACATGTATTTTGAAGTTGCATGTTACATTATCGACTAATAAAATTAGTAATAAGTATATTTTTGGGTTTCTATACTTACTTTACGTATGCCTGCGTCCGCGCGACGCGATCCTGTACGCTATGAAGGGCCACACGATCAGCAGAGCAAGGGTAGGTGCACTCAGCTCCTGCCACGGCCATCGCCAGCCGCGGGACACTTGCTGGAAGGCAAAGGAATACGACTTTTAATATGGTTAAAACGTGAATGCGAAAGTAAGTTTGTTTGTAACCTTTTTACGCCTAAACCACAGAACCAATCATCGTAAGTGTGAGGCCAGACTGCAAACGCGGGCGCGGGGTGGGCGCGGCGCGACGTAATCAAACATAAGAACTTCATTTGAGCGTCCATAGCGGGTACGCGGGCGCGGGGAGGACGCAGGGAGCGGCGCGGGTTACTTGGCGCGGGTAGCGCGCGGGCAACTCGCGCCGTAGCTCGTTCATACAAGTGGTCGCAGTGCGTGCGCGGGCGGCACACAGTGGAACGAATGTATGGGAGCGGTTGGACGTAGACATGTCCGAAAAAAAAGAGAAAAATTATGCCAAACTAATGATGCCATCTTATTCGATTACTTAATGCCTTCATAACTTGTGGTGATGAATTTCTTCATAACTCCCATATTTCGGGAGTAATTTGAGAAAATGTGAAATTTTACTATGAAAATGAGTGTATCGAGCTCTCTCCCTCCTGATTCCGGGCTTGTTTCAAGTAGCGGTCTCTAATATCATAATGCTAATACTAAGAGCTATATTTAATACTAAGACACATAGTGCGCCAAATGTGCACTTTCTGGGATAAAGAGTGATGTTTATTTTATAACACAATTTTTTTATTTTTTGTTTATTTTGTTGATTAAAACCGTTTTTCTAAAGGTTTACCTTATTACAATAACATTTCTGAGCAGCCAATTAGAGAAGATATAAGCTAATTAGGATATATAATTAGGGACTTAAGGTTTACATATAAAACTGATGCACTAATGATTACTGATAAGAACATTGCTATTATTTAATTACTAAATGGCTCTTAATACACTAATTTAGCATGCATCATTTACTAATTATCACAATAACTAATTACCTTGCAATATTTAACAAAGGATACCTGGGATACCTGGATTTTATATAAATAGGTCACTATTAGTAACTTTAAAATCAGTGTTGATTTACACCTCGTTGTATCCAAGCTAATCTCGCAATGTATTTTCCAAATTTTAATACAAATCTTGATATTCACGTTGCTTTATGCGCACGCGCACATAAAGATTTACGCGACTTTAACTATTTGTTCAGTGTTTTAAAAGATAACAGTTGTGTTCAGTTATGTGAAAGTGCTGAAACAAGTTTAAAAGACTGGTGTCGTCGATTTTGCTACCGCATTTATGCAAAATGGACACAGTCTGGAAGAAGCACAGATAAGTTTCGGAAGAAACATGAGGTTTGGCTACAGGCTGCAATTCAATGGCCGGAATTACAGAATGAAAATATGGAACCTTCTACAGAAAATATAAGTGACGTCATCGAGCCCATAATTTCTCCTGCTAAATCTGATGCTTCAACTTGTACACATCCTAGTCCTCGTAAATCTTTTGAGAACCTTAGTAACCGGCAAAAAAGAAGACGCACTGAAGATAGTCTTTCATGCAGCAGTAGCAGCGCTGAAATTATGTTTTCGGCCGAAAGGGCGCTTCAAAAGGCAGGACAAAGCGATACAGCTTATGTTATGAAATACTTGACGGAGAATCCAGAAGAGGCCTCAAAAATCAAAGCCTTCATTGAAGGTAAATCAATTCAGGTACGGGAAATATCCCCTTTGAAGGCATTGGCTCTTTATGTATCGATGAACTTATCGAAATGGCGCTATAACACTCTTCGGGATTTCAACACTCAAGAAGGAGCTCTTCAATACCCGAGTTACTACATGTTGGTTAAAGAAAAAATTAAGTGCTATCCGGCCAAAGAAGATCTCACAGTTACAGAGAGCTCTGCAAAAATCAAATTACAAGCCTTGATGGATTTAACCTCAAGAAGACTTATTAGGTCGTTAGAAACCCCTGTTGATCCCAATCAACAGCTCGTATTGACCAGCAAATGGGGTTTTGACGGATCATCTAGCCAAAGCATTTATCATCAAAGGACGAGTGAAGATGAGCAAATCGATCTTGCTAGTAATTTTATGATTAGTCTTGTACCACTGCGGCTCGTCTCAAAAGGTGTAACAATTTGGGAAAACGAGCGACCATCTTCCACTTCATTTTGCCGGCCAATATTGTTTAAGTTTATAAAGGAAACCAAAGAAAATGTGCAGAGAGAGATGGCTGAAATCGAAGCAGAGATTGAAGCCTTAACTCCATCCACCATCACTGATGGAATTAGTGTCAAACACCAACTGCTGTTGACAATGATTGATGGTAAAATTCATTCCATTATATCCGATACAGCAGCTTCAGTGTGTGACATATGCAAGGCTTGTCCTAAAGAAATGAATAATTTAGAGTTAATCAAAGATAAACACGCAAACGAGGACATGTATAAATATAGCTTAAGCACCCTTCACGCTTGGATTCGCTCAATGGAATGCTTATTACACATTTCCTACAAATTAGACATAAAATCATGGCAAGTAAGGGGTGATATAGCAAAAAGGCAAGTTGATGACAGGAAGAAAAGAGTTCAAGAGGCTGTAAGAAGAGAAACGGGCTTACTTCTCGATGTTGTGAAACAAGGCAGTGGATCCACCAACAATGGCAACTCGGCAAGGAGATTTTTTGAAAACTACACTAAATCTGCTGAACTGACCGGAATAGATGCTATGCTTTTAAGAAAAATCTGTGTGATCTTGCAGTGTATTTCATCAGGAGAGAAGATCAACGTAACTAAATTCCGAGAGTTCTGCTTTGATACTGCTAAGCTTTACGTGGAGTTATACCCATGGTATTATATGCCTTCTTCACTTCATAAAATTTTAATGCATGGGCCAGACATAGTTCAGAACATGTCAATTGTGCCCATTGGTTTTCTATCCGAAGAGGCATCTGAGGCTAGAAATAAAGATTTTAGAAAATATAGAGAGGGGCATTCTCGAAAGCATAGCAGTATCTCATGCAATGAAGATATTATGCACAATCTTTTACTGTCTTCTGATCCACTTGTTACAAGTATCCGTCCAAAAGGAAATAAGTTTGTAAAAAAATCTTCTTTTAAGGAATTTTATGAGCTTACGGATTCTGAGAAAAGTGATATCGAATTTGTTAACATAAATGATTTAGCGGACATCGATTCTGAATTTGAATTAATTGATGATGATGATGATGACGAAGATAATTAAATGATGTTATTGTTTTAAAATGTGTAACTTAGTAAATTAGAGCTTACATCTTAATTATTTATTGTACTTTTAATGAAACTAGGTAATTTATTATCAACTTACTTAAAAGTCATACTCTCATCAGTTCTTGTGAATATTTTTGTTAATATATATTTCTGTATATATATAATATATTTGTAGACCTCTTAATAAGTCTGTCTGCGGTTTAAAGTAAATACAAATGGGGAAAAAACGTTTTTTTTTTTAATTTTTCATTTCCTTTTATCCCAGAAAGTGCACATTTGGCGCACTATGTGTCTTAGTATTAAATATAGCTCTTAGTAATAGCATTACGATATTAGAGACCGGTACTTGAAACAAGCCCGGAATCAGGAGGGAGAGAGCTCGATACACTTATTTTCATAGTAAAATTTCACATTTTCTCAAATTACTCCCGAAATATGGGAGTTATGAAGAAATTCATCACCACAATTTATGAAGGCATTAAGTAATCGAATAAGATGGCATCATTAGTTTGTCATAATTTTACTCTTATTTTTCGGACATGTCTACGTCCAACCGCTCCCATACATTCGTTCCACTGTGCGGCAAGCGACAACCCGCGCGGGAGCGCGTATCTCAAACTAGTTTGAGCTGACCGCCCGCATTTTTGTGATGGTGTCTTCTCTATATTTTCTTATATGTAGTCAAACGTATCCAATGGCATTCTTGTATATTTAAAAAACCTTTTGAGGTTGCTCTCGCAATCTTATATTTCTCATACAATGTGTGTAATTCTCTTTCTTTTTCTATGGTTTAATTAATTTTATGAATTCTATTTTTCAATTTTAACATTTGCAAATTAAAGTAAGAATTTTTCAGTAGAAACAAGTCTTCTTCATCCATATTATATTTTGACAAATACTGGACAGGACAACACTCGGAACGAAGCCGCGGTCGACTGCGGACAGGCACAATCGCGCGCGTTCCCGCACCCGCGCCGCTCCCCGCACCGCGCTGCCAGTGTGGCTAAGCACTAAAATTTTTCATATACGTAAACAGGTCTACAGAAAAGGACATAGGGTAGCTTTCATCCCGAAAAATAGTACTGTTCCCGAGAAAACAACAATAACGTTCTTATGATCATAGATGGCGCCACGCGTCTTTCGAGTCATGATTGAATTTTTTTTTTATATTATTTTAAAAACTTTAGGGGTGTGTTAAGAGTTTAATTGTCAAATTCTAAATAAACGCGAGCGAAGCCGCGGGCAAAAGCTAGTGTGAAATAAATCAAAGAAACAAAATCACGCAGGCAACATGCCTCAAATTACCTTTACTATTCTCAAATAAAATCGGCCAAGTGCAAGTCCGGTTCCGTACCATCGTAGTAGGGGAGCCCGCTAAAATTTTTAATTTATTTTATTCAGCACGCTGACAGACAAACGGACAGCGGTGGCTTTATAGTAGGGTTCCGTTGGTTACCCTTCGGATACGGAACCCTAATAAGGTCACACTGGATCTCTAGGTACCAGTATCGAAGGGTCAAATTTTGTAAGAGGTAAGCCGGAGTACATATCTTTAATGTGATTATAATATTTGTCTATAGAATACTGACTGTGCCATTTTTAAAAGGGAAACCGGTAGGAATCGTGATGTATGAAACCTTCGCCACTGCTATGGTACCAAGGGAGAAATCCTTCAACTCAACTCAATTCATTTATTCTCTCTTCACAATAAGTTTTTGGCTCATGTTACATTCCACTATTGGAAGATCCTTGCTCTAGGTCAGTGGTTCTTAACCGGTGGTCCGCGGACCACTGGTGGTCCCTGGTAGCATCCCAAGTGGTCCACGGAGCCATCCTAATAAATAAGATAAGTGACAACGAGTCGATACAATGCGAACCGTGCGCGGCGCGAGCAATTTGCAGTCACTAAAATCTCGTTAAAATCTACAACTGTGATGTGAATTTAACCAAAACAAAAAAAATATGGGCTTTGCATCATTTTATGCGTATTTTATTCCTTTATAGATAAAACAACCCTTTGTTTAGTTACATTTCGGTACTGTATATTACCTCCAAACCAATAAACCAACTGGGTGGTCCCAGGCAAAACAGAATTTTGGCAAATGGTCCCTCATGACTAAAAGGTTAAGAACCACTGCTTTAGGTATAGTGAAATGAATGTCATTTCACTATACCTAAAGCAGTGGTGATTAAATAAATATGAAAAAGACCTTGATAAAAATATTTACCTAAACTTGAAGGAAATTAGTAAACACATCATCCCCAGTGATCGGAGTAGGTAGATTGATTTTTGGTACTTGCATCATAAATTTTCACAGAAAGAATAACATGGATAAGTCATTTTCCCGATAAGTAATTCCGGTATTTCCAGATCCAATTAAATATTGTTAATGTTGGCAGTGATATTATTACTACTCAATTCATTTAAAGGAAGGTACCACCGGTTAGTGCACCACCCATGATCCTTTGCTCTGATTGGTCGTTGGGTTGTGTCAAATCGTAACTGGGTAACGTAAAAAAAAATTATGAACAATATAATATTGCTCATCATCATCATCATCATTTCAGCCGAAAGACGTCCACTGCTGGACATAGGCCTCCCCCAAGTGTCGCCACATTGACCGGTCCCGTGCGACTCGCATCCATTTATAATATTGCTCATTTTAATACAATTCCTACTTAAGTTCCGGTTTTTTTTATACTCAAAAAATTCCGAAAATCCGGAGGAATGTACATATTAATACATACATTTCGGATCAATGACCCCAATTCAATCTACCTACTCCGATCTCTGATCATCACACATCACGTTCGCACAGTTTCGCTAGCGAATGAAAGTAGATCCTGTATAGGTATGTGACTTACATCAAGTATCCTTCGATCACCCTCAACTGCTTTCCTGAGAGCCGCCACGTCAGCCTCCAGCCGCGCGAGAGTGCCTGGCAGCTGCTCCAATACCTTCAGATCTGTAACGTTAAAAAATTGACGTAGCTGTTGGAATTTCTGCTCGACTCCCGTATCGATAACCGTCTACCTGATGATTAGCAGTTTAGTTTTTAAGGCTCATTTGATAAAAATGAAGGGTAGAATTGTATTGTAATCGACGCGAAGCTTTAGAGTGAAAACCTCGTTAGTCTAAAAGAAGTAACTATTCAGGAGGAAGAAAAAACCGCATGCTGCCGTGACCGTGCTGTAAAATTTTTGTACGGCGTCTATTATGATTTTTTAATTAATTTATTAGTAAAAAAAGATAAAAGACGCCGTACAAAAATTATACAGCACGCAGTTTTTTCTTCTTCCTGAAAAGTTGGTCCTTTTGCACTTACGAGGTATTCACTCTATGGCGTCGAAATGTAAAATGAGCTGGGTAGGATGATTTCGCGAAGTGATCTTGGCCGTTTGCAACGGGCAAGTGCCACATGAGCGCACAGTGACTTAGTGCACAAGTGAAGTGTTACTGACGTAGTTTTCAGGTTCTTTTTACTAACACAATTTGTATTTTATCATAAAGGGTGTAAACAGACTCTAAACAAAGCCGAAAGGTACTTGTTCTCCCCGTCATTGCGATCATTTTTTTGTTCTAGACCATACCTGGGAACCTTCTAGTTACGGAGATATTGGGGGTCAAAGTTCCAACTTTTTCACCAGTTTTTTTTTTAAATACATGTTTTTAATGTAATATTTTTACTTTAAACACCTCCAGGACCCTCTTACTATTCAATACACACATCAGCACAATGTTTTAATGTGATTTTTCAGCCCAAAAGTAAAAGTCGTTTCCTAGCACTAATTTTTGCGTAAAGTTACTTAGTTGGATGTACATAATGCTTGGTTGGCGGCTTCGTGAAGAGTTTGTTTACACCCTGTATATAGGCCAAAGTTGCTTCAAAATAAAGGAATATTGTTGTTGTGGTATGAAACTTTGTAGATGGCACCACAACCATATTCCCCCACGTCACCTGTTTTTGATAGAAAACCCTGGATTCCAAATACTATAAAATGAAACTTACGTGTAAGCTGTGAGGTGATTTGATGAGCATGCCCATTGCTGAGCCTCTGTTCAGTCTGCCTCTGTTGAGCTGAGTCCCTGCGCTGTGGCACCTCTGGCTCGCTCTGTAGGTTTCGAAGGATACTTATGTAAATACTATTCTTCGAAGAATAATCATTTCTGAAGATCACCCGACAATCACATGACAAAAGCTTCATCTTTCTGTCCTGTGTTACTTGGGGTCGGCGCGTCACGTTCTCCCTTGTCAATTGTAACGCTATAATTAATTCCTTTTTGACGTGATAACGTCTTATAAATCGATGAACGCCGGCTGCACGCACAAAAAAGTGTCACGTTCCGCCTGAGCAAAACGTGCCAGCGAGAGCGCGGAACAATTTTTCATAAATATTTTCTTATGATGTTATCACGTAAAATTATCGTCCGTAAACCGACAGATAACCATTTTTTTTCTCTCATATCATTGTACTCTCTTCTCTCAAACATTCTTGTCGCAGGACTACTTGAAGAGTTCCTAATTAATATATATATATATATTTTTATATTATAAATGCGAAAGTAAGTCAGTTTGTTTGTTTGTAACCTTTTTACGCCTAAACCATTGAATCGATCACGTGGCACCATCTATGAGCATAATAAAGTTATTGTTTTTTTCCCTTGGGAACAGTACTTTTATTGGGGATGAAAGGTAGCCTATGTCCGTTTCTGTACACCTGACAACATATATGCAAAATTTCAGAATGATTGGTTCAGTGGTTTGGGCGTGAAAAGGTAACAAACAAAAAAAAATACTTTCACATTTATAATATTATTAATAAAAATATATAAATAATAATAATTAGTGTCAGCCAATGGCTTAATAGTCAGTAGCCTTGACCAACATGTAAGGAGGCTTTCGCTTGGCAGCTGGATCAAGGGCTTGATTCAGAAAGCAGTACTTCTGGACACGGCGCGTATTGTCAGGAGGTTCCTCTCTCAGTAGCCCTGACCACCGGTAGCTCGCACCCTATTCCCAATGCTGGTGGGCTACTATTTTGTATATTTTTAAATGTTTTTTTTTTTTATATTGTTTTATATTTGAATATTTAAAAATGTAATAGATATGTATTTAATCGAATAAACGAAATAAAGAAACATAGTTTAACACACACAAACAGTTAGTACCCAGCACCAAGTATTAAGCGTTATACGTACTATACTAACATCGACTGCTTCAATGTACTCATCCTCTGAGTCGCGACGCTGTAATGTCGACAGTCATTTGTTATCAAGAAATAGTTAGTATTATACCAGTGAAAGAGATGCAGCAATACATGAATAGTGCCTCTCCCAGCGACTTTAGTACTCAAACATGTATATATATTTTTTTTTAAATGAGAATGTCTGCATCGTTGTGATTTGAAAGTCGATCAAACGAAAAAGCGACAGTAAAAAGAGACAGACACATAAATTCATAAGATTTAACGTGGGAGAAAATCAGATAGGAAGCATTATACAGTGTTTATCTTGAAGCCAAAATTTGTAGCTTTGCCTCTGTGGTGCGACGTTCGTGTTGATTAAGAAATACGAAGATTACCAAAGCGCTTTCTTATTCTGGTTTAACTGTACAAAAAGTTTGCACCCAGCACTAGGTATTAATTAGTCAATCGCTACTATACAAACTTCCAATGCATCCTCCGAGTCGAGTAGCCGTATCGTAGAAAGTCATTTGTTACAGAATTATCTAATATTAGTGAGTTATCATTAAGGTGGTTGCGTCAGGATACCCCGCGTAATTCAAATTTTCTAACGTTTTTTGCAATTTGCAGGACTCAGGTTGTACGTTGATGAAAAATTTGTCGCGCCAGTAACACCTATGTAGTTACAGAATCACAATTATGAAAATCATCAATATAACCCTGTAAGTTCATTTCACCCTATTGTATGACTTTTTCATGAAATATTCATTGAATAGGGTTACATGAACCTGGCGAAATTTTCACAAGCTACATACATATAAAGGGTGTAAAAAGACTTATAACGAAACCGAAAGGCACTTGTTCTCCCCGACATTGCGATCATTTTTTTGTTCTAGACCATACCTGGGAACCTTCTAGTTACAGAGATATTGGGGGTCAAGTTCCAAATTTTTCACAAGTTTTTTTTTACATACATGATTTCAATGTTAGATTTTTACTTTAAACACCTCCACGACCCAGCACAGTGTTTCGAGTGCGTTACTTTGAGTCCTGCCGTAAAACGTGATTTTTGGACCCAAAAAAAAGTAGTTTCACGGAACTCATTTTTGCGTAAAGTTACTTAAAGAAATTTGAATTAATTTAACCAATTGATTATTTTTCTTCATTTAATATTAATTTCATTCGAAAACATCGATCGGTTTTTAAGAAAAAAACAATTATATCTTTCGACCCTGCATACCTATCTGTTTTGATGACTGTACATAATGCTTGGTTGACGGCTTCGTGAAGAGTCTGTTTACAACCTGTATAAAGGGTGTAAAAACACTCTTAACGAAGCCGAAAGGCACTTGTTCTCCCCGTCATTGTGATCATGTTTTTGTTCTAGACCATACCTGGCAACCTTCTAGTTACAGAGATATTGGGGGTCAAAGTTCCAACTTTTTCAAGTTTTTGACGGCATCGTGAAGAGTCTAGTTTACACCCTTGTATATACAAAAAAGGTTAGTACCCGTTACCAGGCATTAGTGAATCGCTATACGTACTATACTAACATCAACTGTGTCTATAAACTCGTCCTCCGAGTCGTGGCGCTGTCTCAGCGGCAGCGGCGACTGTCCTCGAGCTGGTGACGACGCTCCGGACACTGACGCAGAACCTAGGATGAAGTAGAGTTAGGGCTTTTGGGGTCATAATAATGTTTAAATACAGTGGGGTTTTTGATTTTTTTTATGCCCGTTTTCACAAATACTAGGCGATATCTGGCAACAAAGAACACAGAGAAGTTGAAAATCTCGAAGCTGATCCAAGCATTGAAAATACAACAGGGGTTGCCCACGACTTTCGTTCGCGTGAGAAAATAGTAGCCTTAGTTACTCCTTATAACATCAGCTATCTGCTAGTCAAAGTCCCGTCCAAATCGGTCCAGCCGTTTCGGAGATTAGCTGGAAAAAGCAGACACGCAGACCGACAGACAGACAAAAAATTAAAAACATTTGTTTTTGTTATAAGTGCCGTATACATATATTATCATATGCAAGGAAACAACATGAGAACATGGATGGGTTTTAGTCAGTACAAGTCTGACACTTCCTTCTGCCGTCATTTGATGATTTCCCATCCGAAAAAAAAAAGAGTTAGTTGATGTCATTAGTTTTATGTAATCATACTAATCATGACCAATATTTTATTCCAATACTGCTGTACTCATGTAAGAATGATGCTACGTTTTGGTTGTCATCGTTTCAACTATAGTACTCACACACAGGACTGTTCTCCGCGGAGCGCACCCTGCGCAGCACGTCGCCGGCGACCAGCTCCAGGTCAGTGCTGGGGAACCCTTGATCATCCTCGTCCACCGAAAGGAAAGACGCTATGTCTTGGTTGTACGACATCGTTTCTACTATCTGTTGGGGAAAAATATAATTGAAATCATTATTGAGTCTCGGGCTTCAAGGACTGACGTATGCAACTGTTTATCGTGCGTACGTTAACAGCTGCTGTCGGGGCAATTATTTATTTAATCACTAGCTGATGCCCGCGGCTCCGCTCGCGTGGATGTCGGTTATCGCGACCAAAAGTAATCATGAAATTTTTATCCAGTACCCGCAACCTATGGGACCTATTCCAGGAATTCTACCATACATCATTTTGTTATAACTATCTCAAAAGGGTTTAGCAGCGTTTTCGTAGATAGCTCCCATACGGCTTATTTTTTGCCGACACTTCCAGATATCATTATATTTTAGCCAATGTATACAAAAATTTGACTAATTATATACTTTACTACTAAAACCTTCCTCGAGAACCACGCTATCCATTGGTGAAAACAGCATAAAAATCGGTGCAGTAGATTTTGAGTTTATCGCGAACAGAAAGACAGACGCGGCGGAGGACTTTGTTTTATAATTATGTTTGTTTTATAGATATTTAATTCGAGCAACAAGACTCAAAACCAAAACAATGTAACGATCTCGAATTTGTTAAATGTAGTTCGTGAAACATTGTTATAAACTGTAGTGTCAACGCAGCATTATGCAAAGACTATTATATGCATTATGTACATCAAACTAAGTAACTTTACGCAAAAATTAATGCTAGGAAACGACTTTTTTTTGGGGTCAAAAATTACGCATTAAAATAGGACTCAATGTAACGCATTCAAAACATTGCGCTTATGGATAGATTGAATAGTACGGGGGTCGTGAAGGTGTCTTAAGTAAAAAACAAATACACTACAAAACATGTATTTAAAGAAAAACTCGTGAAAAGGTTGGAACTTTGACCCCAATATCTCCGTAACTAGAAGGTTCCTGGGTATGGTCTAGAACAAAACAATGATCACAATGACGGGGAGAACAGGTGGCTTTCGGCTATGTTAGATGTCTTTTTACACCCTTTAGATGCTACAGACTCTGAGCGACTACCCATATTCGTGGCGAGGGAGCTGCAGAAATAACCTCCCGTAAGTTTCGACCACTTAGATGCGACACGTCTGCTGAAAGATATTTTGAATTTGCAAGATCAGCTGTCAAACTTACAGACCGAGATGTGTGGACTAAACAGTGAATTTGTTACGCAGCAAGAATTGAATTATTCGCTTAAGTTGAAGCAGTAAAACGAAACGCATTTTCATCCTGTTAATATACGTCGTGGAGTGTGTACAGTTAATAGTTTTGAGTGAGACAGTGGTCCTATAAAGGGTGTAAACAGACTCTTAACGAAGCCGAATGGAAAGTTATGAGTTAAATGCGAAGTTTAGGGCAGCGTGGACCCAGCCAAGTACCTCTTTATACAGGGTGTAATCAGACTCTTCACGAAGCCATCAACCAAGCATTCTGTACATCAAACTAAGTATTTTTACGCAAAAGTTATTGCTGGGAAACAATTTTATTTTTGGGGTGAAAAATCATGTTTTACGGTAGGACTCCATGTAACACATTCAAAACATTGTGCTGATGGATGGATTGACTAGTACGGGGGTCGTGAAAGGGTCTTAAGTAAAAAAATTGCCTTAAAAACTTGTACTTATTTTTTTTTTAAATTGTGACAATGTTGACTGAATGTGACTCCGTAACTAAAAGCTCCTCAGGTATGGTCTAAAACAAAAAAGTGATTGCAATGACGGGGCGAACAAGTGCCTTTCGGCTTGTTAAGCCTACATACACCCTTCATATTCATGATAAGAGCCAAATAACTATTAAGTTGGAAAAAATTGTATCTATAATTCTTATAAATTCTTTGTTGAAAAAAGCAAACTACCGTTGTTTTTAAATAATGCTCTTTGGCCGGAAGGTATTTATTATCGACAGTTTGTACAGTTTAAAAATAAAGACAGATTTAGTGTAAGCTCTGATTCGGGTGTCATTCAGAAACGACCGTAATAATAGTTACTTGAAACAAACGTGTTTAACCAGGTACGACCTTGGGACATTTTTGGACATTTTTGGTATAAGCACGTTAAAAAAGTCATAAGTAATATCAAATATTATAAAATATTATTATTATTATTTTGTTGTTTTTTATGTTTCTTCTCGTTTAAGAGAGCCTAAAAAACCTTACACGCGGGTCGGAACCAAGGATGTAAGGTGAAATTTAGATAGAGACAGTGGATGATAATGTAGAAGAAGTCAGAAACTTTCGGGTGATTCGACAGGTGTTGAGAATGGTAGCTTTTTGCAGCATGTAAAGTGTGTGATTAGGCATCTGTAGAGTATTGAGGCTTTGTGTGAGAGATTTTGGTATAATACCAGTAGATGAGAGAACAATGGGGACTATATGAACAGTTTGTACTTTCCATTGGGTTTTAATTTCAATGGCAAGATCCTGGTATTTACTGAGCTTTTCGGATATTGTGGTTTGAATATTATGAGAGTTAGGTATTGCTATGTCTATCAGATAAACTGTTTTATTGGTTTTGTCGTGAACAGTAATGTCGGGTCTATTGTAATGAATTGTTTTATCGGTTATTATGGTTCGGTCCCAGTAAATTTTTTTATCGTTATTCTCTAATGCTACTTCTGGTTTATATTTATAATACGGTTTCATTTCAGAAATTAGTTTATATTTAAATCCCAACTGTTGATGTATGATTGCAGCTACTTGGTCATGGCGGTGTTTGTAATCGGTTTGTGCAAGTGATTTACATGCTCCTGTTATATGCTGAATAATTTCGGAGGCATTATTGCAATGTCGGCACAAGTCAGTCGGCTGGTTTGGGTCTTTTATGATGAATTTTCTGTAATTACGAGTAGCTATTATTTGATCTTGTATGGCCAGCATAAAACCCTCGGTCTCGGGAAACAATTATTATTATTAATAAAAAGAGCCCGTGTATTTACCACAACACTTCTCATGTTAGCACCTGCACTACCTAGGACAATTTGCCTACTTCGTGTCTAAGTGCTAATGAGGCTAATTGAAGTTCGAGTGGCCCAGTGCATTGGTTGTGTATGTGAGACACACAAGCAACAATATTTAAAAGGGGAATAAACTAAATCTGATTATAACAACATTGGAAGTGACTAAAGTCTAAGATCAAGCACCAATATTGATCAAGTTATAAAAGGGGAATAAACTAAATCTGATTATAACAACATTGGAAGTGACTAACGTCTAAGATCAAGCACCAATATTGATCAAGTTATAAAAGGGGAATAAACTAAATCTGATTATAACAACATTGGAAGTGACTAACGTCTAAGATCAAGCACCAATATTGATCAAGATATAAAAGGGGAATAAACTAAATCTGATTATAACAACATTGGAAGTGACTAACGTCTAAGATCAAGCACCAATATTGATCAAGTTATAAAACGGGAATAAACTAAATCTGATTATAACAACATTGGAAGTGACTAAAGTCTAAGATCAAGCACCAATATTGATCAAGTTATAAAAGGGGAATAAACTAAATCTGATTATAACAACATTGGAAGTGACTAACGTCTAAGATCAAGCACCAATATTGATCAAGTTATAAAAGGGGAATAAACTAAATCTGATTATAACAACATTGGAAGTGACTAACGTCTAAGATCAAGCACCAATATTGATCAAGATATAAAAGGGGAATAAACTAAATCTGATTATAACAACATTGGAAGTGACTAACGTCTAAGATCAAGCACCAATATTGATCAAGTTATAAAACGGGAATAAACTAAATCTGATTATAACAACATTGGAAGTGACTAAAGTCTAAGATCAAGCACCAATATTGATCAAGTTATAAAAGGGGAATAAACTAAATCTGATTATAACAACATTGGAAGTGACTAACGTCTAAGATCAAGCACCAATATTGATCAAGATATAAAAGGGGAATAAACTATATCTGATTATAACAACATTGGAAGTGACTAACGTCTAAGATCAAGCACCAATATTGATCAAGATATAAAAGGGGAATAAACTATATCTGATTATAACAACATTGGAAGTGACTAACGTCTAAGATACAGACTCGGCCTAGTTTAGACGATAAGGATCATTTTGATCTGTTTACTTACTGTACTTGTGACAATATTGTGATAAGTGCAAAATTTATTTCCTCTTTTTCAATAAAGATTTCAATTTCAAACCTTTAAATATTCTATAAACTTTAACTTACTAGTCCACCCTAATAATATCACGCTACTACCAATAAGAGCGGAGCATCAATAAAAAATGTTGCAAAAAAGGGAAATAAAGTATTTTTATAATAATTTCTTGCAGACGAAAGACGCGGGCAACAGCTAGTATACAGGGTGGAAACTTTTATTGAGGCAGTAAGGCGCTGGACACAGAAAAGACGTAAGACGCAGACGGGGCGCGGACATTGTCTGTATCGCGTCCCTTTCATACAAAATGTATAGAAGCGTCGCAACGCAAAACAGACAGAAGAGACAGGGCGCGGGCGCAACGCTTTACGTCTGCGCTCTTTGCGACGCGTCCTCGTCTTACGTCTCTACTGTCTGGCCTGCGCTTAAGGAGAACTACCTTAACCGTTGCAGCTACACGAAACTGCTCTTAAAAGACTATCCATAATTTTTCGTGAAATATTGATACCCAATCACAGATTTTCAAAAAAAATTACAGTTAGCAAGAAAATGGCCATTTTACACAATTTTCCCGTTTGGTAAGGCTAATACGAGGAGCTCGTGGCTAAACAATAACAGCCGCTCGGGTCGATCTTTAGGTTAAGCCGTGCTTGCCTAGGTTGGTCTGTGGATGGGTGACCACCCATTACATACCGAGTTTCCTCCGTGCCTCGGAAAGCACGTTAAGCCGTTGGTCCCGGCTGTCATTTGAAGATCTTTGACAGTCGTTAAAGTAGTCAGTGGCCCAAAAAGTCTGACAACCAGTCTTACCAAGGGGTATCGTATTTCCCAGTAGTAACTGGGTTGTGGAGGTCAGATAGGCAGTCGCTCCATGTAATATACTGGTATTCAGCTGCATCCGGTTAGACTGGAAGCCGACCCCAACATAGTTGGGAAAAGGCTAGGCAGATGATGTAAGGCTAATACCTAGAGGAAGGAACACCGACGCGAAAACAGTTACCACGTATTCAATAAATCATTCTGAGCCCCCCTACATAGAAAATTTACAAATGCTTATTAAAAAAAAACCGCTGTATCCTACAAAAGTGCAATACCTACACGGTCTAAATAATAATAATAATAATAAATAGCCTGATTCAGAAGGCAGTACTCCTCGATACGGCTCGCATTGTGAGGAGGTTCCTGTCTCTGGAGCCCTAACCACCGGTAGCTTGGACCCTGTTCCCGACACCGGCGGACCGCTATTTTTTTATATTTTTAAATGTTTTTTATATGGATTTTTGTAAGAAATATTTAAATATGTTAAAACATGTGTATATATGAATGAATAAACGGAATAATAATAATATCTTGGGACAACCAACACACCGCCATCTGATCCCAAACTAGGCAGAGCCTGTACTATGGCAACCAGACAACTGATAAACATACTTATATATTTCTAAATACATACATATAATAGATGAATTATACACCCAGATACAGAACAAATAATCGTACTCATCGCACAAAGATTTGTCCTGTGTGGGAATCGAACCCACGACCTCCGTCCTAGCAGTCAGGGTCACTAACCACTAGACCAACAGGCCAATCAAAAACAGGTCATCAGGTCAATGTATGGAACAGCAATTTTTTTTTTTTTTATTAATAACCAATGATAATTTTTAAGTGAGTAGTAGTATTTTAAGTTTGTTTTCTAAAGTTTATTTACTTATTTAATTTTAAACCAATATTAACATTCCGTAAAAAGACTTATCTTACTGACTGTATTTGGTGCATGCGATACACCGCTATAGGTATTATAAAGGGTGTAAAATGGCTCTTAACGAAACCGAAAGGCACTTGTTGGCCCTGTCTTTGCGATCCTTTTTTTGTTCTAGATCATACCTGGGATCCTTCTATTTACGGAAATATTGGGGGTCAAAGTTCCGACTTTTTCACAAGTTTTGTTTTATAACAAGTTTTATTGTAAGATTTTTTCTTTAAACAGCTCCACGACCTCCGTAAATTTAATTCATCCATCAGCACAATGTCTTGAATGCATTACATTGAGTCTTACCGTAAAACGTGATTTTTCACCCCAAAAAAAAAGTTGTTTCCCAGCAATAATTTTTGCGTAAAGTTACTTAGTTAGATGTACGGAATGCTTGGTTGACGGCTTCGTGAAGATTTCGTTTACACCCAAACGGGTACGATCCGAAATTTTTCGCCATTTCTTTAAAAACACCTCGACTCGGCTCGGCCTGCTTTGACTGTCTCGTTGGTCGAGTGGTCGCAAGCGCGACTGCTGAGCATGGGTTCTTGGGTTCGATTCCCAAGTCGCGCAAAGTGCTATTAGGGTTTTCCGTCAGAAATTTCTCAGTAGCAGCCACGGAGTCTGCATTTGTGCCCGGTTGATGGCAATAGACTTACATGGGACTTAAACATAACGGGCGAAATATGGGTGTACTATTAGGTACACCTCTGCCTAACCCTACGGGGATTACAGGCGTAAAGTTATGTATGTGTTCTTCACAAAAATAATGGCTTAGTTCACCTTGTGTAATTCGTCGACGTATGCCTGCATCGCTTCATCCTTTGTCATGTTGCCCAATCTGTTCCAAGATTCCCATTTGGCTCTGAAATCAAACAAGAATGGAATTAAAATGAGTGCCATATGTGTTCATGCAATTATTACTATTTGTGACATCATTATCTGTGTGGCGCATCACTAGCGCGCATCAACGAAAGGGTACTTTTTCCTTCCGCCCTGTTCCCGGCGGATCGCGATGCGCGGCGCACGCGTCCCTAACTCCCTAACCTTACAAGCCGGTCAATTTGCAACATCACCTTATATTATATATTTATTTATTTATCATGACTTACAACTATATAATAAAACAACACACAACAACAAAAACTATATAATTAATTCGGTGTGGACGTACTTAACTGTGTTGTACTGTGTTAAATGGCTAATAAACCAAGTGAAAAACAATTGTGGTTGTACCAATCATTAAGTGCCTTCCCCATCTAATTGAACCCGTGACTTATCACTGCACACGTGGGATGGTGAGGGTCTTTGGGACACCAGAGAGGCGCGCCAGAGTTGCTCTCCGATCCACCTCCCATAAGGTTCGCAACCTGAGTACCGAAGCGGTCGCGCAAACAATAAGAATAAACCCTTTAAACGTATAAGGTCAAATTTAATTAGCTAGAGCAGGGATGGCGAATCAATGGTACGCGTGCCATTGATGGCACGCAACACAATATTTTGGGCACGCCACCGATTAAAATCGTTTGCATTTTAGTTTAAAACAACTAGGTTCACCATATATTCTACTAGAAGTAACCTCCTAAAAGAAGTTACAACCCTAACATAAGTTATTTGTCATCTTATCTGCAAAATCAGAGGTCACACTAATGTTAAATTCACAAACAAACACAATAAAACAAAAAACATTAGCTTCAAAGACTTTTTGAGGTCATTAAGTAAACGAAAAACCTGCAGTCAGTAACCCTAGATGAAAAAAAAAACATCAACTTTCTTAGTTAGTTGTTTTTTTTTGTCAGCCATATATCTGTATACCTTTTAGTGGTTTGAAGGCCCCTAGACTGTAACGTTAAAACGCAAGTACCTCATTGTCGAGCTGTATAAAAGTTCGGCACGAACGAGCTCCTTCTTCCATAGTATCGGAACTAGAGATTGCAATCAGGATTCTTCGAAATTCGAAAATAACTGAAAAACCCGGATATTCTTGAATGTTTTAAATCCGGTTTTTAAGACTCAAATTCGGTTTTTTCAGATTTCAGCCAAAACTGATTTTAACGGATAATATTTGTATTAATCCTCAAATTGTCATTGTAAGTATTCGGTAGATCGATATTACCTACTCTAATGAGTAAATCCGAACAATATTTGAATTAGAAGGATTTGTTGGCATTCTTTGAGCTAATTTGACGCGAAATCCGTGATTGATTCAGCCCATAAACCAAGACTACCGACCGATACAGCTTTAAAAATTTTAATCAAATCATTAGACAGTCAAGACACGATATCTGCCAAGCAACTGGCAAATTCATTAAAAAGGAGAATTAAAGAGAGATGGCTCTATACTGTTGTCGGTGCCTTACAATACTTACACAACCCTAAGCAATTTTTGAATGGGACTGAGATTAAAAATATGTGTTCTACCAAGCTGCATCTATGGGGTCGTCCATTAATCACGTATTGTTTTGTAGTTACTTCTTAACACCCTCCCTCCCCCATAGTGATACGTGGTGAGGTTTTAGACTACCCCTCCCCCCTAGCCAAAACCACGTATATTTTTTTGGTACAAAGTATCTTAATAAAATAAAAACGTGTGCAATTCACACGTGGTAGAAGTGAAACCTTCAAAAATGTTGGCTTCAAGATAAACACTGTATAAAGCTTCCTATCTTATTTTCCCCCACGTTAAATCTTATGAATTTATGTGTCTGTCTCTTTTTACTGTCGCGTTTTCGTTTCATCGACTTTCAAATCACAACGATGCTAAAGAAGTTTTGACTTCAAAAGTTCAATTATCTTTAAATGCAGGTTAACAGGTAATCTAATGTAATTCTGGAGAATTAAGCACCATGATGAAAATGTCCAGCTGTGGTGGTTTCTGATCTGCGGTGCGCTGGGAAATCGTTGCCTAGAAACGGCGAGTCATAGTCACGCACCGGTTTCCAGTTTAGAAATCGCACGTTTAAGGTGGTTGCGTCAGGGTAGCCCGCGAAATTCAAATTTTCTTACGTTTTTTGCAATTTGCAGATCAGTGGTAGGTTGTATGTTGATGAAAAATGAGTCGCGCCAGTAACACGTATGTAGTTACAGAATTACAATACATACAACCCTCTAAGTTCATGTAATCCTATTCAATGAATATTTCATGAAAAGTCATTCAATAGGATTATATGGACTTACAGGGTTATATTGATGATTTTCATGATTGTGATTCTGTAACTACATACGTGTTACTGGCGCGACTCATTTTTCATCAACATACAACCTGACAATGACCTGCAAATTGCAGACGTAAGAAAATTTGAATTTCGCGGGCCACCCTGACGCAACCACCTTAAAGAAATAAATACACGTTACTAGCTGATACACGCGGCTTCGCCCGCGTGGATGTCGGTTAACGCGACCACAAGTAATCATGAAATTTTGATTACGTTCCCGCAACCAAAGTATTAAAATGGATACAGTATGTTATCCTTATGAGAAAGACATAATGCCATCGCGGACTTTTCTGTAGACCTATATGTATAAGATACACAATTCCACCATACATCATTTTGTTGTATCTCAAAGGGTTTAGTCAGCCGTTTGAGAGTTTTCAACGAAAAAACTCTCAGACTGCTTATTTTTTTCCGACACCTCCAGCAAATATCATTATATTTTAGCCAATGTATACAAAAACAAAACACCAACAACTTGACAAATTATATACTAAAACCTTCCTCCAGAACCACTCTATCCATTGGTGAAAACATCTTTCAAGACTTTGTTTAATAATATGTATAAATATTGATCAAATCAACCTAAAACACTCAAAAGTTCGAAAATCCGGATTTATATCGGACGAGAATACAGAAATCCGGATATAAAAAAAAAAAACTGGATTTTGCAATCCATAATCAGAACTGATTACTTAAAGAATAGCTCAGTCAGAAAGAATAGCTCAATCAGAACTGATTACTTAAAGAATAGCTCAAACAAACCCTGATAAAAATATAAGCCAGCCAACACAGCGCTAGAGAGGCTGATTGGCCTAAATGTGATTTTAGAGCATGAGGTCCTGGGTTCGATTCCCAGGTCGGGCAAAGTGCTATTGGGTTTTTCCATCAGGAATTTCTCAGTTGAAGCCACGGACGCTGGATTTGTGCCCGGTAGATGGCAATAGGCTCGCCCCCTATTACATGGGACTTAAACATAACTGGCGAAATGTGGGTGTACTATTAGGTACACCTCTGCCTAACCCTACGGGGATTACAGGCGTGATGTTATGTTAACCGTTTGGCCCCGTTTCTATTTCCACCAAAGCCACCACGAGCGCAGCAGAGGAGACGTGTAAGATTAAACCAATCACAGGACAGACGTGATGCGATGTGGATTTCAATTAATATAATGGTTGATCCATTCCCGCACGTCTTCTCATCGCACGCACCAATCGTGCCTACAATGGTGAAAACCGGGCTTTTCAACGTCCTGCGAACCATTGTCTGATTGTCGTCAAAACTGTCATCATGGTATACAGGGTGTAAACAGACTCTTAACGAAGCCGAAAGGCTCTTGTTCTCCCCGACATTGCGATCAGTTTTTTGTTCTTGACCATACCTGGGAACCTTCTAGTTACGGAGATAGGAGAGAGAAAAAAGTCGTTTCCAAGCACTAATTTTTGCGTATAGGTAGTTAGTTTGATGTACATAATGCTTGGTTGACGGCTTCGTGAAGAGTCTGTTTACACCCTGTATGGCTGGTTTCCTGATAGTTGTGGTAAGGAATTTCCTAGTAGTCTTTAGTTACACATCTTACCTGTTGACTACATCCCAGAATCCAGGCTTTATTTTTTCGCATGGTCCATCTTTCGCTTGCTTGTAGTAGCTGTAGAAGCGTAGCATCAACTCATTGCTCGGCTGGTATGATCCTGTGGAAGAATGGAAATTTCTTTAAATTCCTTTATTAAAAGTGACTGAAAAAAACTGGCCAAGTGCGAGTCGGACTAGCGCACGATGGGTTCCGTACCATAAACCGAAAAAATACGTTTCTTGTATGGGATTATTTGTTGTTATAGCGGCAACAGAAATACGTCATCTGTGAAAATTTCAACTGTCTAGCTATCACGGTTCATGAGATACAGCCTGGTGACAGACAGATGGACGGACAGACAGTGAAGTCTTAGTGATAGGGTCCGGTTTTTACCCTTTGGGTACGGAACCCTAAGAAGCTCGTGGCTAAATAAAAACAGCCGCTCTTTTCTAGGTTCGTTCGTGGATGGGTGACGATTAATTATATACCGAGTTTCCTTCGTGCCTCGGAAAGCACGTTAAGCCGTTGGACCCGGCTGTCATTTGTAGATCTTTGACAGTTGTAATAGGAAGTCAGTGGCCCGAAAGTTTGACTACTAGTCCTACTGTGGCGTATCGTATTACCCAGTACTAACTGGGTTGCGAAGGTTAAATAGGCAGTCGATCCATGTAAAATACTGACATCCAGCTGCATCCAGTTCTATGGTAAGCCGACGTCAACATAGTTGGGAAAAGGCTAGGCAGATGATGATTTATAAAAAAATATTAAAAAACCGGTAGCAAGTAAATCGTACTATGGATTCCGTACCTTCTTTGGATTTGAACGTTGGTAACTTTTGAGGGCGGAACCCTAGAAACCTAACTAGTTATTTAATGAATATGTTTCATCGTTGCTTGTGAATATGGCTCGGTTGAAACACCTCAACAGCGCGTGCGTAATTAAAAGTATTGATTTTATTTTTGTTTTATTTGGAGCAATTATTTTCTGACATGCCTTGTTGCAAACATATTGCGCTATGGCTGCCTTTTCTTTCGATCAAAAGAGTACAGAAGAAAAGTAAACACGAACCCATGAGAGACTTATCTTTTTAACGGATAGTCCAGAGAATTTTTTTAGAGAGCATTTAAAATAATTCCATTTTTTTTTCTTCGGAATAGTACCGGTGTTGCTGACATAGGTTACGAAGTAAGCAAGCTGAGGTGGCAGTGGGCTGGCCACTGGCCATGTTTTTTAAAGGACCGATGGAGCAAAGGGGACCTGCAGTGGAGACCACGTATCTGCAAGCATAGCGACGGACACTCCCAAGTGACCTCAAAAAGAGTGGCTGGGACGGAGTGGGTGCGGATCACGGAGACCAGGGTATTGTGGCACATCATGAGAGAAGCATATGTCCAGGCTAAGTTTTAATTGAATACTTATATTAACTCAATGAAGTCTATCGTTTTGAAGCTCACCAGATGGCGCCACTGTCGAGTAAGGTCCTGTCATTAATTCTATTTTATACTTTAAAGAACAAATAACTTTCGTATATCAACATAGTGTAAACTTCAGATACATATTTACAAATACTCTCCCTAACATTAACAAGCATGAAACATTTAAAAATCATTCTACCTCCAAGTACTAACAAATAAGATCCTTAGTTGCTACTTGAAATCTTCAAGTCATAAATAATAATTAACCAGGAATGGCTCAATCTGGACCAGAATCATGAATATTAGTTAAAATACGTGAAAAGCACGCAACCCGCGAAAACTCTATGACATCTGACATTTCGGAAGACCTTACTCTACTCAAACGCCTCTAGCGGCGAATTCATGCGCGATAGCCTCCATTGTACAGTGTTCGCGAGCGTGACTGCTGAGAATGAGGTCTTGATTACGATTCCCAGATCGGGCAGTGTTATTTGGTTTTTCCAAAAGGAATTTCTCAGTTACAGTCACGGATTCTGGATTTGTGCCCAATTGATAGCAATAGGCTGGCCTTCTATAATAGAAGTTCTATTACAATTACATGGGGCTTAAAAATAGCTGGTGAAATATGAGCTTACTATTACACCTTTGCCGAACCTTTCGGGGCTTAGAGGTTAGATTTTATATACAGACGCCTGCACATCAAGCTACTACAATCTGTCAAATTTCTTTAATAGACTTTCAACTTCATCGCTGAAGCTTTCGGTTCAAGGTTGATAGCTTGTCAGCTTTTTTTTTCGGATGGGAAATCATCAAATGACTACTCCGGCTCTGGGCAGAGCGGAAGGGAGTGTCAGACTTGTACTGACTAAAACCCATCCATGTTCCTTCCTTACCCTTTGTGTTCCAGGGCCGCGGTATATCTTTCGAACAGTCCCGCAGCCCTGGACTAAGCATCTCAGCTTCGGGTAACTTGATGTGCTGGCGTCTGTACATATGTTTTTGTAATTTCCTCAAAAACAAAGTCCTAATCTCGAAATGACTTCCTCAGTTGTCAAAAAAACTCGCAATCACATGTTTCAACAGTTAAAACAAATCAACAACACGTTCACACGTCATAAGTTTGTAAGTCAAGGGCGAGTAGGTGGTTAAATTTTCGATTTCGTTATGATTACAAATTATATTGCTTAGATTAAAACTTCGAAGGTCGAGTTGAGAAACCACACATTTTTGTTAATAAATTAAAACATCTGCCGGCCTATATTTCACCACATCTGTCTGCAAATATGTTAGGGTCGTACAGGGTAAACAGACTCTTCACGAAGCCGTCAACCAAGCATTATGTTCATCAATCTAAGTAGGAGTTACGCTAAAATTAGAGCTGTAAAACGACGATTTTTTGGGGGCTGAAAAATCATGTTTTAAGGTAGGACTCAATGTATCGCATTCTAAATATTTTGCTGATGGATGGATTGAATAGTAAGGGAGTCGTGGAGATGTCTTAAGTAAAAAAAATACATTAAAAATGTTTTTAATGTAATTTTGTATTAAAAAAAAAAATCTTGTAAAAAAGTTGTAACTTTGACCCCCATTATCTCCGTAACTAGAAGGTTCCCGGGTATGGTCTAGAACGAAAAAAATATCGCAATAACGGGGAGAACAAGTGCCTTTCGGCTTTGTTAAGGGTCTTTTTACACTCTGTATGTAGGTACATACCATTAATCTACATGGAGCGATTGGCCACCTGAACTCTTCAGCCCAGTTAAAGAGAATCCCGACGATACCCTTTCATTAGCACCATGGATTAATTTAGCACTTCTTTCTTGCGTATCGATGGCAAAAAGTTCAAATGTGCCCAAAACTCAGCCACGCGAAATCCGCAGCACTGATGCAGTAAATAGATCATTAAGTGCGCAGTTGATGCAGCCTGCATTCATCAACGGACGGCTAGACAGGCGTGGCTCGATCGATACACCGCACTTCACAGGGTGTTTGGCGCATGGACCGACACAATTTTTCCAGGGATTTGGGAGGTCATTAGCTAGGTTCTACCCATACACAAAAACAAAAAAAAAAAGTTACAAAAAAAAAAAAAACAAAAAAGTTATTTCGAATTAAAGGAAACATTTTGGGCATTATTTCATTTTTTTTTAAATCATATGTAACCAACCGTGACATTTGGGACAAAGGGTGTATGGGTAAAACCTAGCTAATGACCTCCCAAATCCCTGGAAAAATTGTGTCGGTCCATGCGCCAAACACCCTGTATACAAGGTGTAACATAATAAACGCAAGACCTGTCGTGTGGTGTCTCAGACCATGAAATGGAACAAGTTTTTTTCTATGACTTTTGGAATTTTATTTTGCGAATTACAATAACTCGTAGAACAAAAGTTGATCAGTTTGTCCGAGAGACCACAGGGAGGTCTTACGTTTATTATGTTACACCTTGTATATACTGTGTATATTTCAGCTTAGCTGTATACGCTCAAAAGGTTTCAATCCAATTAACTGGGAGGTAACACAGCGTGGACCTCACCATGCTTTGTTGACACGCATTTAAATATCGCTCACCGTTGACATCCGATCTTTTCCGAAAAAATCATCGGTATGCAAAACTAACAGTTTATACAACTGACATACATCATCATCTGCCTCGTTTTTTGCCAACTATGTTGAGGTCGGCTTCCAGTCTTACCGAACGCACCTGAATACCAGTATTTTACATGGAGCGACCCCCTATCTGACCTTCACAACCTAGTTAGTACTGGATAATACGATGCCCCAGATTCAGATTCAGATAGACCCTTGGTTAGACTGGTTGTCTGACTCTGCTAAAGCGGCCATTTTGGACCCCATATCGCTGATCAATGCTGTTTCGTTATGTATAATTAGCTAAATAATAAATGCACATTTTAGCCGCATTTTAGCACTTATTTACGCATAGCTGGGTACAACATGTACAAGGTTAATTACATAAAATTCATATGTACATAATTTAAAAAAATTACATTAAATTACTTATCTGATTCATTGAAATTAGATTCGTGTATCAAGGTTCCATTTAAACAGCCCTCTTTACATTGCAATTTAATTTACGAGAACAATCTAGAAGATACCAACCTTTTGTGTTGTTTGGTAATGTGTTATGATTTCACCATAATTTACATATAATAATATATTCGTTACTTTATTTATTTATAGACATATTCTTTACATTTTTGAATATAAACCAACATAAAAAAAAAATATAAAAAATAGTAGCCCACCGGTATCGGGAACAGGGTCCAAGCTACCGGTGGTCAGGGCTCCAGAGAGAGGAACCTCTTAACAATACGAGCCGTGTCCAGGAGTACCGCTTTACTTTATTGTTATCAAGTAAGTTTACACTCATATACCAGGCGACATACTTAAATTTAATGCCTCAATAAAAACGGTCTATAGAGATAGGCAGTCGCTCCATGTAAAATACTGGTATTCAGCTGCATCCGGTTACATTGGAAGACCCAACATAGTTGGGAAAAGGATAGGCAGATGAGTGTTAGTGAAAACGGAATTCGAAACATGATAATGGGGTGAAAATAAGTTACTCATCATAATAGAGAGTCTAAAGGGTGTAAAAAGTCTCCTAACGAAGCCGAAAGGCACTTGTTCTCCCCGTCATTGCGATCATTTTTTTGTTCTAGACCATACCTGGGAACTTTCTAGTTACGGAGATATTGGGTGGGGGTCAAAATTCCAAGTATTTTTTTACTTATGACACTTTCACGACCCCCTTACTATTCAATCCATCCATCAGCACAATGTTTGGATGCGTTACATTGAGTCCTACTGTAAAACTTGATTTTTCACCCAAAAAAAAAGTCATTTCCCAGCAATTATTTTTACGTACTTAAAATTACTTAGTTTGATGTACATAACGCTTGTTTGACGGCTTCGTGAAGAGTCCGTTTTCACCCTGTATAAATGGAAGACATTGGGACAAGGGCAGCAAAAATGGGAAATAAAACATTCGACAGATACTGCCAACAACAATTTTTGCAACAATGCAATACATGATAAACGAGGTACTTGTCACAAAATGTCATAATGCTCACATAGATAAACACATGCAGTTATAAAATCAACCATATGTTCAAGAAGTTAGAGTATATTTGACGCTGTAGTTAATATCTTTGTTTCAACAAGATTTGAACTCTTGACCCGAGTAGTCTATTTATGCCGCCAATGTGATTTAATGTAAATGTCCATAGGGTAGACTATAATCTGGGGGCACGGTAGTGCCCCCGTCAAGTCGAGCATAATATTATTCCAGGCTATACTTAAAGGCTGTAAAAAGACTCTTAACGAAGCCGATAAGGCACTTGTTCTCATCATTGCGATCATTTTTTTGTTCTCGGCCATACCTGGGAACCTTCTAGTTACGGAGATATTAGGGGTCACAGATCCAACTTTTCGACAAGTTTTTTTTTTTTTTAATACATGTTTTTAATGTATTATTTTACTTAAGGCACCTTCACGACCCCCGTACTATTTAATCCACACATCATCACAATGTTTTCAATGCGTTACATTGAATCCTAACGTAAAACGTGATTTTTCACCCCAAAAAAAACTCGTTTCCCTGGAATAATAAGCGAAAATAAGTTTGTTTGTTTGTTACCTTTTCACGGCTCAACCACTGAACCGATTATCCTGTAATTTTCCACATACGTTGTCATGTGTACAGAAACGGACATAGGCTACCTTTAATCCCTAAAAAAATTACTGTTCCCGAGGAAAATAACAATAACGTGCTTATGATAATAGATCGTAACAAGCACTCCGAGACAAGCCGAGAGCGAGAGTGTACAGTCAATCGAGTGCTATTAAGGTGTAACCCTGTAACTTCATGTAGCCCTATTGAATGACTTTTTCATGAAATATTCATTGAATAGGGTTACATGAACTTAGATGTAACTACATACGTGTTACTGGCACGTCTCATTTTTCCTCAACGTACAACCTGACACTGAACTGTAAAATACATAAAACGTAAGAAAATTTTAATTTCGCGGGCTACCCCGGCGCTTCCACCTTAATAGCACTCGATTGACTGTACACCAGGCCCTGGTGTCCAGGGATTTTATGGAGCTCCGTAACCGAAACTATCGGATATCCGAAATTAAAATCTATCCGTAAGCGTAACCGTATCCGTTTCACAAGTTTCGGATAGTTTCGTATAAGGGCGGAGTCTAAATAAAACAACGATTCGTCAGGTTTTGTTTCACCGCTCGCGCGCCACGTGAATCTTCCAGTTTGTTTGTTATTTCTAGTCATAACATAACCTCTTTCATAACTATGTAGTTAGTTTTTTAGTATATCTGTAACCGAAACTATCCGAAATAATTACATATCCGTAACCGTATCCGAAACCGATATAAATTTATTCCTATATCCATATCTGTATCCAGATCCGAAATATCATATACATAACATCTCTGTAGTGTACACTCTCGCTCTCGACCTGTCTCGGAGTGCTTCGGCGAGTGTACAATAATAATACATCTACAAATGACATAACGGATGAACGATTCACTAAAGATAGACGAGTACGTAAAAAACTAGACAAAAAAGGCACATCTTAAGTAGGTATATCTAACAGAAATAATATAATTTTAGATTGTAAGTGTAAGTAGGTATTTGCCAGATTATGCAACGGAATATTATTACGTAATTCTTGCATACTTATATTTTAAACGCAAACGGAACTCGTGTCAGTCTGTACGTTATTACGACCTGGGCATAAGATATTTTTATATGGGAAGTATTATGCCACATCCACGCGGACGAAACCGTGAAGAAAAGCTAGTATTAAATTATTACATTATGATCTGTAATAATAACAGCCGCTCGGGTTGATCTTTAAGTTAAGCCGCGCTTTCCTAGGTTGGTCAATGGATGGGTGACTACCCATTACAGAGTTTCCATCGTGCCTCAGAAATCGCGGTTAAGCCGTTGGTCTCAGAAGTCTGACAACGAGTCTTACGAAGGTGTATCGTTTACGTTTTATCTAGGACTAGCTGGGTTGTGGAGGTCAGACAGGCAGTCGTTTCATGTAAAATACAGGTATTCAGCTGTATCCAGTTAGACTGGAAGCCGCACCCCAATATGCTTCAGAAAAAGCTAGGCAGATGATGATAGGGCGACCATATTGTCATGAAACCGACACCAATCCAGAAAGGGAAATTGCGAACGTTACTCTGTCAACCTGTATGTTACCTTACAACGCCTTACCGGTTACATAACATCACGCCTGTAGTCCCTGGAGGGTTGGGTAGAGGTGTACCTAATAGTACACCCACATTTCGCCAGTTATGTTTAAAGTCCCATGTAATAGGGGGCGAGCCTACTGCCTTCAAACGGGCACAAATCCAGACTCCGTGGTTACTACCAAGAAATTCCTGATGGAAAAACCCAATAACGCTTTGCCCGACCTGGGAATCGATCCCAGGACCTCATGCTCAGCAGTCGCGCTCGTGATCACTAGACCAACGACGCAGTCAAAGACATTGACATTTTATTTAATATCGCACTAATTACTACTCCTTTATTTCGTATTATAGTGCACCGCATTTTTGTCACATATTTGTGTCGGTGGTGCGCACGCGCTTGTTTTTCACATATTATGTGACAATGGCGTTCAAAAGGACACAGGGACTGAACATGACCATGCTTAGTAGGACATAACACATACGTTCCCATGGTAAAATTTCCAAAATCGGCACGGACGCAACCGCAGGCTAAAGCTAGTATAACACAATATTCACATAACAATATAAAACCATAAGAGCTGGCTCCATCTAGATAACGTAGAGATAATAGTTCTATGCGCCGGTGCCTTTCCAAAAGTCGTGATTTAGCTAGAAAACGTTAAGAGCGAGTCGAATGTAAGCACAATTTGTCGTCAAAGACAATCATATACTTACATTGTTGAAGTTGTACTGGCAATTAATGAACACTGCACTGCATGGGCAGAAGCAGAAAAAAATACTGCGTGCTTTAATCATTTCCCTCATTTTAAGGCTTTTCTTTTAATGAAACTCAAGAAGCGCTTGTTAAGGTTATTAAAAACTGCACCTGCTTAAGTGTTTGACTGCCCCAGTTGTTCCATTACAGGTATAAAATGAATTTGACGGGATGTTGTAGGTAGTACCTTTTTTATTTTTCGGTTGGGAAATCAATCATCAAAATGACTCCTCCCGCTCTGGGACTTGTACTGACTAAAACCCATCCATGTTCCTTCCTTGCCCTTTGTGTTCCAAGGCCGCGGTATCTCTTTCGAACAGTCCCGCAGCCTTGACAGATTATGTTCACTCTATTGCCATCACCTGAGCGAACAACCAGATTCGGGCTTTTTTAATTGTTTTGAATTCTGGTTTCCAATACAGATGCCAGCATCTGTCTGTTTATCGCCTGAACATACAAATGATAACAAAAACCATTGCGTTCCACAATTTGGGCAGCGCCCGCCGTAAAGAGAAAGTGCTGTTATGTGATACATCTTAGACGTTTTGTTAGTGACCTTACATTCAGACAGAAATACATCTTCTGTGAAAATTTCAACTGTCTAACTATCACGGTTCATGAGATACAGCCTGGTGACAGGCGAACAGAGAGACCGACGGACAGCGGAGCCTTAGTAATAGGGTCCCGTTTCACTCTTTAGGTACGAAACCCTAAAAACTGACGGCACAGAAACATAAAGCTTTAATGAAAACACAAGAAAACTTTACAAACAAAAATGCTGATCGATATGAAGAAACAGATATAGAAATCAGTAGTTACCTTCAAGAAAGAACTCGACAATGGATCGATGCAGACCTTGGAGTACCCATTGTCATTCTTACCACGACTGGTTAATAAGTAGTCAAGGAATACGTACTGAATATTGAATAGCTCTTAAGAAATGGGTGAATGATGCTGATGATGAAATCTCTTTGATATCAACGTATCTCATGGCGACATGGAGAGAGCGACTATCGCAACCCCGTGCAGGGCACGCCACAATAGTGGCGATAAGTCCCCTCTTTGAGGAGTGGCTGGAGAGGGGCCACGGCACCCTCACCTTCCGCCTGACGCAGGTCCTCACCGGACACGGTTGTTTCGGGAGGTTCCTGCACCGAATCGGGCGGGAGGAAACGCCCGGGTGTTACCACTGTGAGGGCCGCCCAGAGGATACGGTGGAGCACACGGTAGAGGTCTGCCCCGCTTGGGCGGAGCACCGCCGTGTTCTCGTAGCGGCGATCGGCGGCGGCGACCTATCGCGTCCGGCCCTGGTCCAGTCCATGGTCCGGAGCGAAAGGGAATGGGACGCCGTCACCTCCTTCTGCGAAGCAGTCATGCTAGCGAAGGAGGTGGCGGAGCGTGAGAGGGAGAGAACCTCTCGTCCCAGCCGCCGCGGGAGACGCCTCGGGCGTCGGGGGTCACGTGGTGGCTTCCGGCCACCGTAGACGCGGACCTGTGGACGGAGAGTAATGGGCTAGCTCGCCGTCCGTCCGTCTTTTGACGACAGGCCGTGTTGACGGCGCGTTCGTGTTCCACGCGCGCCTCAAAGAGATGTCAGCAAATAGGGAGGGGCCCGCAAGGGCCGATGCCTGCCAGGGCTGCGGGCTGTTCGAAAGAGATACCGCGGCCCTGGAACACAAAGGGCAAGGAAGGAACATGGATGGGTTTTAGTCAGTACAAGTCTGACACTCCCTTCCGCTCTCCCCAGAGCGGGAGAAGTCATTTGATGATTTCCCATCCGTAAAAAAAAAAAAAAAAAAAAATATCAACGTATAACCCTAACAACTAATAACGATTGACAATCCCGCTCAATCCTGATTATAATTGTCTTCTGAGATGATATTATAGCGGTTAATGAAGTTGAAATCGTTTATTAAAAGAGAATTCTAATAAAGAGAGAGAGAATTCGAATAGCAACAGAGCCATGTTAAGTGAATGCTTACATACTGGTAAAAAAAATACTCAAAAGCATTTATTTCAATTAGACCATTACAGGCACTTTTGAATGTCAGAAAAACAAAGCAGGCTAAGCTACAGTCACAGACACAAGGCATAATAACTTGTGGAAATACTGTAGTTGCCCATTCCAAAGCGTAGATCTCTATGGAGAAGAATGGGCAAGAAACTCCATGGACACCTTTTCAATCAAAATATTTTTACAAAATCTTGGTTACATCATTCATGTTGAGATTATACTTAAATGTGAGAACGATGTAGAAACACGTGCACGTTAAGAGCGTCCAGGGTAAAGGATTATAATTATAAATCAAAAATTTGAAAACAAAGTAAGTAGGTAAAATAAACCGTGGCAGCTTGCTACTGGTAACATGATTAACCCCATTTTCTTTCAGTGCGAGGCTTCTACAGTACCTAGTTGCATGTTGGGGTCGGTTTCGTAACCGAAGGAAGCTGAATACCAGTACTTACATGCACTGACAGACTATCTGACCTCCACATGTGAGTAAATACTGTGTTATGGGCAATATGATGCCCTTGGTAAGACTGGGTGTTAGATTTTAGGGCAACTGTCTACATGTAATGACTGTCAAAGATCTACAAATGACAGTCGGAACCAAAAGCGAATGTGCTTTTCTCGACACGGAGAAAAATCGGTATGTAATGAATGGTCACCCATTCACGGACCGACCTTGGGAAGCGCTGATTACCTTGAAGATCGACCCGTGCGACCGTTATTATATAGCCACGAGCTGATTTAGGTCTAACAGAGACTAAACAAAGGATTAAGCAAGCTGTCATAGTCAACACGACATTACTAACTTCTAACACAAGACATAACAAACGTGCTATAAACCACTAAGCACTAATTGAAACCATATTTGTCTCTAAAGGTAGTCACAAAAGTAATGAATTTACGATCGTAGCTGACGAAGTTGCGTACCAAGTACTGTATACGAAAGTACAATCATTGATATAATTTCATTATGTCATGGACCCATTATCGTAAATGGGGCACGAATAGGGTTGTCATAGGTAAGAAATTTTAATAAAAAAACATACAATTTAAACAGTCAGTTTATATAGCTGTGATAGCCTAGGTGTGAGCGTAAGACTGCCAAGTCATATAGGTCACGAGTTCAAACCTCTGATTTATCGGATTCATGTGCGTATTGTTTAACTATCACTTGCTTCGGTAAAAGAAAGCATCGTGAGGAAACCAGCATGCCTGAGAGAGCCAGCTTAGAAGCCCATGGGCGGCATAAACCTTCTGCCACCAGGTTAGGCGGTACTCACCACACGATAAAGAAAGAACTCAAGGACAAAATAAAAATATTTTTAATGAATTCTACATAGGAATCAACAGTAACACCCGGCAATGTTCTGCAACAAACCTTTGTTTATTAGACATCTTTGCAAAAAAAAACTATAATGCACATTCAAAAGAAAGAAAAGTTCGTAATTTTCTCTGGAAAACGGATTAATGTATCTGGGAACCCTAGGCACGGATCGATTTGTAAGACAACCTTCATGTCAACATGCTATGTAACTGTTATTAAAATGAAATTGGATGGGTAGTGGTATATCTAGATGACGTACTGGGACGTACCAGGCTATAAAAGTCGAGATGGCAAGTATTGGACAAGCATTTCTATATAATTTCCTTCGAAAGTCGATTAGAATCATGTCCGACATGACAAGGGAATAAAATTGAAAGTTAAATATGCAAAGAAAGCAGCTACTGTTATTTGATATAAGCCCTGAACTAGGTCGAGTCAAACTGAGTTCGGTAAAGCGAAGAACTGCTTGCACCACATCACTATAATATACGTTAGAGCAGTTTAGGGTTCCCAAACTGTGCACCGTAGAGAATAAAGAGGGGCGCCGTGAGGCACTTCTGCTTACTATTCTCCGGAAACGAATCTTAAGTATTCAATAAAAGTCTAATAAGCTTCTTGTCTCAGTAGAGTATTTTACGTTTTCACGGAAACCTTTCAAAGCGCACTGAATGGTTTTTAAAATACTTTGCTGGAGACGATGTCGAAAAATTTTCGTTTCATTTAATCGAAATTCCTTTGCATGCACAAGATCCACCAGAATTTACTTCGTAAGAGAGACACATTGAACTCTTGCGACAGCAGCCTTAAAACATGGTTCACCGAGCAAACAAGGTGTTCCGATTTTTGGATATTGGTCCAAAATAAATATCAAATTTTAAATCAAAACCTCTAAGAATTCTCATTCCTCTTGTAACATCTTATTTATGTGAAGCCAGATTTTCAAATGTATTCTTGTGTATCAACACCATTATAAAACTCTGTTTTTTTGACCAGCTAGGGCGCCGTGGCAAAATATTAAACCTGTAAGTGCGCCGCGAACTGAAAAAGTTTCCAAACTTTTGTTCTGTTTGTATTATATATTCAAAAGATTAACACAGGATTATTTTAAACTACCGACCCACCCCGGATTCACACGGGTGCTATTACTAATGAAGAACATGAGAATAAAAAAGGAAAAAAAAAAAATTAGATATTCACCTTTTTTTTTACGGATGTGAAATCATCAAATGACTGCTCCCGCTCTGGGTAGAGCGGAAGGGAGTGTCAGACTTGTACTGACTAAAACCCATCCATGTTCCTTCCTTGCCCTTTGTGTTCCAGAGCTTTACTAAAATAGTATTTAAAATTACACATTCATTTCAAAATTGAATTCCGTTGGTAGCCTTGACGTAACTTTAGATAAGACACCTAAATCCGAGTCAAATGTAATTAATATCAAGTTTTTATAAACCAGGGACTTTCAAAACATAATGAGTCATCATGTATTGTTGGTAAGCGTGTTAAGATAATCTCAAGTAGATAATGCAATAACATCTTGATTATGAAAAAACGGCCATGGTTATTGTTGAAGTCAGTCAACTTTATAAAATTTTCAAATTAATCATCTTCTGGTAAGGTAGGGTAGGTTTTTTCACAAATGTTCTGAAACGTTATATTCTCAAAAGATAAGCAGTTTGGGTAAACCAAAAAGGTTTCCTTAGGTGCAGATGTTACCAAAATTAACATCACCGGTTGATATGATGATATTAGGGGTCAATATGGCGGCATTCGGGGGAGGTCTAATGCAGTCAACGTCTTTCGGCTGAAATATTGAATGACTCGAAACAAAATTTACTAAGATGTGGAAAGGGCTTTTAGTCTCGATGAACTCTTGCACGGCACGCGAACCTCAGCAGCAGCTCTTGTCAGCGTCGGCGTTTTTCGATGCCCTTTTATTGTTTGTTGTTAGTTTATTTATTTTAGTTATTTGATAGTTTTTAATTAATAATGTGTACTAAATCTAATTTACTCTACTTAATGAACAAAAATCTCCACAGCCAATACTTAGCTTTACTCTGCACTCGACAGTGTTACCACTGCCATATCCTACAGTCCGTAATGTTCTATTGGATAACGTTCGCATTTGCCCGTTACTTCTCGGTTCAATTAACAAATAACCTCAGGCATGACTGGTTTTGACAGCTTCACGTGAACTTGAGTTTGTTCAACGATACCGATTGCGAAATTTCCAAGTGAATTGTTTGCTTCTTAACATCTTTGCTTACTATAAGATAGTAGTCAAGTAGGAGACTATTGTTAGGAAGTCAAACTGCCCCAAATATCTAGTAGTCGTTTTCCAAGCAAACACTTTTGGAAACAAAACCAGTTTTTAAACCAAAATTATACATTGTGAAGTCCAAAGTATGTCGGTAATTATATCATTTACATGGCAGTGATCTCAAAACCACAAATTACCATCATTTGGGTTGTACAAACCGCAGTAGATTACAGCTTGCTGCTTACACTCAAGGACAGTGTCTGGATGGGACGGCCTTTCTACACTTTTGAATAATCGTAAAGTGTTTTTACGTGATAGAGCTTGTACGCAAATAAAGATGGCTTTACGTACTTTCCGAGGCACGGAGGAAACTCGGCATGTAATGAATTAGTTGTCACCCATCCACAGACTGACCTTGGTAACCGCGGCTTAACCTGGAAGATAGACCTGAGTGGCTGTTAAGGATACTGATACTGTTTAAGGATGTTGATGATTTTTTTTATATTTTCTACATGAGACAAACAATTTGAAAACTTTATTAGATTCTGAATTTAAGATAAAGGATCTAGGTTGTGCAAAACGCTATTTAGCTATAGAAAGATTTTTTCCATAAAAATTAGGAATCAAATTTTGTTTTACTTATCTCCTGACAACTGGTAAAGTACTAATAAATATATGTATAAACAAGTGGAAGTATGATGTCAGCTACTACCCACTCAAACGCCAGCGGGTACTACGGTACCCAGCAATGAAAAACGATTAACTGTCAAATTGACAATATTGACAATGACATAAAAGTGACACTTGTTATTTCAAACAAGGTTTAACTGGCGCGCCACTGGCTACAGAACGAAACGTATTGATATACGTTACCATTTTGTCAAGGATGCTATATAAGATTATTTATTTGAAGTTAAATGTATCTAAACCCAAGATATGCCTGCTGATTTTTTTTTTTTTACCTTCCTCCTCTGTCCCACTCCTGGGCAAAGGTCTCCCAGGATTTATTTACTAAGGGATTATTTTCAAGTAAACATACATTTTAGAAATCTATCTATGGGTCTTGTTCCTAATTAAATTTAAGTTTAAATGTAATGATTGTCATGTTTTATTTTGCTTTAAAATATTTTGTTAAGTGGTCTAGTATTAAGTGGTTGTTATGTCATTAAAGTCAGTCGTTAACCGAAAGTGTGCGTTTCAATAGAAAAAAAACTTATCTCGAAATCTGGTAGCACGAAATAGATTCGAAACTTCTCGAATTCAGCAGTCTAGTGCTGAAAAAAAAAGCCTCTAAATATGAAGGAACCAGGCAGTAAAGACCTACAATCATTTCAAGTTTGATTTAAGAAAAGAAATGAATTGAACAACACACAATATAACTAATGGCCATTCGTAAGATCAGACACCGAACAAAAAACAAAGTAGGTAGGAAACAGTATTCTATAAATAGACACTACACATGCAAGACTTATCAAACTTGTGATTTTCAATACTAGTATCTATGTCATCCAAGCTATTTTAAGAAACGACTAAGATATTGTAGATTTACTTCAAAACAACTTTGCATATATTGTTGTTTTTTATTATTTTTATTCTATTTGTTAAAGTTTCATTTATATTTTGTTTCAATATCACTTGACATAATTTGTTTTAAATCAATATAATTTATTTGCATGAATTATTTCAATTTAATTTATTATCAATCAATTTTATATTTTAATTCGTATTTATTTGGAAAATTGCTACTAACATAGTCTTAAGTTAGTTAATTTGTTACCTACTAACAAAATACATTTAGTCTGAAAAAATCTTTTTTGTTTTTTTTGGTTAAAATTCCATAGAACGCGTACAGAAACTTTAGACAATCTTAAAATGGAGAAGAATGAGCAAACCGTCCATACTAGAGTAGATTTAGGAACTGAATAATATGAATACCACCAAATCTCAGAAGAAGCATGACTTACTTACATACTTTGGAGTATAATGGATTTAAAAAGACTCTTAACGAAGCTGAAAGGCACTTGTTCTCCCCGTTGTTGCGATAATTTTTGTGTTCTGGGCCATACCTGGGAACCTTCTAGTTACGGAGATAATGGGGGTCAAAGTTCCAACTTTTTTACAAGATTTTTTTTTAAATACAAAATTACATTATAAACATTTTTAAACCTTCTAGTTACGGAGATATTGGGGGTCAAAGTTACAACTGATGAATATGAACACATAAAAAAAATATTAAAAACTTAATCATAACAGTGTACCTCGCAGAGTCGATCCATGCAACTAAAATGTGGCTTTTAATCACACAGAACCTTTACTAATTGAACAACAGTCTTCAAATATGTAATTTGTAAGCATTATTATTTATTCAACAATATAAACACAATAATCGAAGCCTAAATACAAATCTTGGTTCTTAAACCAAACCAGTTTGACGTGCACGGAATATTTCCAAACTGGTCGCGCCCACTTTCGATTTAAACATTATCTTTAACTTGAACCGAATCATAATATGATCGTGTAGCACTATAAAATGAAATAAACACCTTAGCTGATTTCTGAAGACACCGAAATGTGCCGAAGATAACCGAAGGGGTGGGTAATCGAGCTTGGAACCTAATATAGAAACACGCTGGTACGATAAGACTACATACAGAAAGCACAGCTAATAGAAATTCCTATTCCTAGACCGCACGTTTCGCCGAAAACTTTGTTGATAGAAAACTTTGTTTGTAGACATTTCGGTGCATAGGAAGCACTGTTGACAGTGATCTCTGTTCATAGATAGCACTTCTTGCCGTAAACTTTTTTCATAGAAACCACTGTTTCCAGATACCTTGGTTCACAGAAAGCACCTATGGAAAAAAACTATTAATATTATTAAATTTTGCTTTTCTTGCTCAGATTCAGACACGAGTTATGTTAGGCGCTACTTCATCATGTAATTATGTATACCATGTCAATAAACTATTATCTATTTGCTGAAACCAATTCGATATTTATTTTTATAATGTGATTATGCACATTGCGTCGCATTCGGTCAGGTTGGCGAGGGGCAAGTGCAGCACCACAAAAATACATAAAGGTGTTCATTAAATAATTATATATACTAATAATGTTCATTCCATAAGCCAAAGAAAGCTTTCGACAAGCTTTCTTAATAATAAGGATGGGCGGGCCATCGCCAGATCTAGGATATTTATAAGGTTTCTGTGAACCAAGGTATCTGGAAACAGTGGTTTCTATGAAAAAAGTTTACGGCAAGAAGTGCTATCTATGAACAGAGTTCACTGTCAACAGTGCTTCCTATGCACCGAAATGTCTACAAACAAAGTTTTCTATCAACAAAGTTTTCGGCGAAACGTGCTATCTAGGAATAGAGATTTCTATTAGCTGTACTTTCTGTATGTAGTCATAGCGTACAAGCGTTTTTCTATTATAGGTTCCACGCTCTAGGTAATCGGGAAATGTAATTATTTCGTTGCACATGGTTCGATAGAGTAAATGTCCGGAAGCAATTCAAATATCATTTATGGATTTCAATTCCGATAGGATTGGTTTCAGAGATTCAGAATGATATGATAGTGCAAATTTGTGCTAATGGGTCTATCTTGTGAGAATAAGTTATACAATTATAAATAGATTCAGGTCATTCAGGCAATGATAATAAAAAATTCTAGAACACTGTAATTGTTTTTCATTTATCCAAGCTGCTAGCACCAAAACGCGTGTGCAATTCACACGTGGTAAAATGAAACCATCGAAAATTTTGGCTTCAATATAAAAACTGTATAATGCTTCCTATCTCATTTTCTCCCACGTTAAATCTTATGAATTTATGTATCTGTCTCTTTTTACTGTCGCTTTTTCGTTTCATCGACTTCAAATCACAACGATGCTAAAGAAGTTTTCACTTCAAAAAACCAAAAGATCTCATTCCCGCACGATGAATGAAGTAGAAAGAAAAAGACCATGTAATTATTGTACCCGGGTGCAAAGGGTACCATTGCATGGCATTTTGTTTAGGGATTTAATGCGACCCTGGAGCGTACAATTTTCCTAATCTTTGCTAGCGTATTGCAGCTACCTTTAAGCAATGGGTCAAGCTCGTGTTAATACAAATGCACTTTAAAGCAAAACAAACTTCACAAATGGAACTCATTAACATTGCAGTGGCGAAGGTTCCATACAACTCGATTCCTACCGGCTTCCTTTTGAAAAATGGCACAGTCAGTCTTCTATAGACACATATTATAATCACATTAAAGATATGTACTCCAGTTTATCTCTTACAAAAATAGATACTGTCGCATTGGATACTTTTAGGAATTATGTCAGTTACATATACATCAGTTACTGAGGAGCTCGTGGCTAAACAATAACAGCCGCTCGGGTCGATTTTTAGGTTAAGCCGTGCTTGCCTAGGTTGGTCTATGGATGGGTGAACACCCATTACATACCGAGTTTCCTCCGTGCCTCGGAAAGCACGTTAAGCCGTTGGTCCCGGCTGTCATTTGAAGATCTTTGACAGTCGTTAAAGTAGTCAGTGGCCTAAAAAGTCTGACAACCAGTCTTACCAAGGGGTATCGTATTTCCCAGTAGTAACTGGGTTGTGGAGGTCAGATAGGCAGTCGCTCCATGTAAATTACTGGTATTCAGCTGCATCCGGTTAGACTGGAAGCCGACCCCAACATAGTTGGGAAAAGGCTAGGCAGATGATGATATACATCAGTTACTAGACTTACTAAGAACGTTTACATTGAACCGTCATTTCCAGGAAAGTCATTTTACTTCTGTAACCCAATTACTTGGAAATACCAAGACCCCCCAGCCTAGATTAGACTTCTAAACCACAGGATTCCCCAACTAACCAGCATATATTCGTATATATATCATCCGGAATTTACCCTTGATGAGATCTCTGAAACACGTGCAAGAATTGCACCGAAAAATATTGCTGGGAAACGACTTCTTTTTTTGGGGTGAAAAATCACGTCTTACGGTAAGACTCAATGTAATGCATTCAAAACATTGTGCTGATGGATGGATTAAATAGTACGGGGGTCGTGAAGGTGTCTTAAGAAAAAAAAATAGATTAAAAACATGTATTTACTTGTGAGAAAGTTGGAACTTTGACCCCCAATATCTCCGTAACTAGAAGGTTCCCAGGTATGATCTAGAGCAAAAAAATCATCGCAATGACGGGGAGAACAAGTGCCTTTCGGCTTCGTTAAGTCTTTTTACACCTTTTATGATGAAGTAAACAAATAAATGCCTGGTAAAAGGGCCAATCTGAAAAAAAATAGTGCTCAGGGTGCAAACCCTGAGCACTATTTTTTTCCCTGATCCGCCTAAGCCATGAAAAATATAAATTATGTTAAGCAAAATACCCAGTCACATGTAGTAATTTTAAGACTGTATAATAGCCATTTGCACTACGACTAAGCTGCACTTTTAGATTACAGGAGCTATATAGGACGTAAGGGGTGTTCAATACCCTTAACGAAACCGAAAGGCACTTGTTCTCCCCGTCATTGCGATGATTTTTTTGCTCTAGATCATACCTGGGAACCTTCTAGTTACGGAGATATTGGGGGTCAAAGTTCCAACTTTCTCACAAGTAAATACATGTTTTTAATCTATTTTTTTTTCTTAAGACACCTTCACGACCCCCGTACTATTTAATCCATCCATCAGCACAATGTTTTGAATGCATTACATTGAGTCTTACCGTAAGACGTGATTTTTCACCCCAAAAAAAGAAGTCGTTTCCCAGCAATATTTTTTGCGTAAAGTTACTTAGTTTGATGTAGATAATGCTTGGTTGACGGCTTCGTCAAGAGTCTGTTTACACCCCGTATAATTCATTTAGTTCAACATTAGCCAATAATACCAAATTAAGTTATCCTATCCTATCCAGGGTTGGTCTCTACGAGCGTATAATAAGCCAATTGGTTTAGAGCCCAAGAGAGCGTTGAGCATCGAGAGGTCTAGGGACTGAGCTCGCGCGATGGCATGAGCTATTCGAAAAAAAATCGAAGACATGTGGCCTCTACCAACCCAGACTCGCCCCAAGTTGTTAATTTCACCCATACCCTTGCACAGAATGGAAGCATGTGTCCCAGTCGTGTGAGCACTACAGGCTGATAGACAATGTTCATGCTATGGACCTTTCCTAAGTAGTTCCTGGCAATTAGACAGACGCCTGAACAGAGCTCAAGAGGTTTTTAAACAAAGGTACGTTAAACAAACAAGATCTAGCATAGTGCACTTGCATTGCACAACCAAAGCACGTCTTGCTTACAGAATATTTAGTCTGTGGCACTCAATGCATTGATTGCGGCATTGTTTGTTAGTTTGTAACATAGTCTATCCATTTGTGCAATCTTCGTCTCTGGGGGCTATATTAAGATTTATTTTTAGGCTAATTCTAGGCTTGATGTAATCTGAACATCGTAAATCACAAAAATGGTTAGCATTAAATGCAATTTACGGAAGAAACATAACTCTGAACGTTTTTAATTACGAACACTGGCATAATTGCCTATGATTCTTATCAGCAATGGCTGATCTGCAGTAATGGCTATAGCGCAGGCTCTTTGTCCAAAAGTCCAGTTCGAAATATAGATCTACACATTTGCACTTTTCTGAAATTCCGCACTATTTCCTAGTTCATGTCTTAGGTATACTTGCCCTCATTGCATTATGGCAAAATCCTTTGATCCTTAACCAGGTCTTCAAACCACGGTTAAGCGGAAATTGTTCTGACCTCTTTAAACTTCACATTTCCCGGCACAAGCTATTTTTCTCCTTCACACCCACCCAATATGATTCGCTATCCTTTGACCTATATAAATCTGAGTATCGATTGAGTCTATCTAGACTACTGTAGGACGTTGACCTCCGGATGCACAGCCTTTAACATACTATAAACTGATATAATGGACGCGAAAGTAAGTATTTCAATCTCTTTTTCAACCCTAACTTGTGAAAGAGCAGCAAACTTACTCAACTTAGTAATCTAATTACTGGTTTCAATGTATGCAATACAGTACAATGACTTGTAGTCTTAGTATATAATTAAATACATTATATACTTAGTTGTATGTATGAATGACGTTAATAGTAGTTTCTATCGGAAATGGTTCAGAGGTCAGAGGTTGAAGTTTTCAGTCTTTGACTAATTATTCATTTGAAACTGAAGAATTTGTAAAGATAATGAGTTTTTTACATTGATTTATTTGCATGGAAATAGGTTTCACGAGTGCTGTTACTTGAATCTACGTTGTGTGGAATGGATGATAGAGAAAACCAAATGAAAATCGATAACATAGGTACAAAGTTTTAAGGCCGTGTACAAATCAAACGTATAGTCAGCCGCCGACCGTGAGCGAGCGTTAGGCAGTTTATTGTATCCATACATATTCACTTTTTCGTTCACACCTAACCGACAATACGTTATTACGCTATGCGTTGACGCTGACGTTCGGCGGCCGATTAATAAAGCGCATCACTAAGCGCTGCGGATGCTGTTTGGCGACGTAGCTGAATGTCAGCGTATTGGATCCAGAGCCGCGCCGCTCACCGGCGGCGGCGGACTCTATTTTATGTGAAAATAATCGGCCGCTCAGCGTACGCATGCGGTGTGAACATATCCAAGCCGACTGTTTTCTTCACACCATTGGCGTATTGTACGCTACAGCGTATTATCAGTATACTGTGAACGAAAAATACCGTCTAGATTCACGTTTACACTAGGGCTTTCAGTGAGCCTGCCCACATTCGGCGACTGACTATACATTTGGTTTGAACACGGCCTTAATCTTTATCCGGAGTACGGATGTATCATGCAATGCAGACAGGCGCTGCTGGGTGTTTCCACAAATATCTTCGTCGAGGAAAATACATTTTATGTTCAATCTGTATGTAATTCAATCTATTCCTTTCCAAAGGTAACACAAGGTACAGCATGAAACACTCCATCACCATATCTTCATCTATCTTTACTAATATTATAAAGAGGAAAGATTTGTATTTTTGTATGTAACGAATAAACTTAAAAACTACTGGACCGATTTGAAAAATTCTTTCAGCAATGGATAGCTACATAATCAGCGAGTAAGGAGTAACATAGGCTAAAATTATCCCCGTGCTCCCACGGGAACGGGAACTACGCAGGTAAAACCGCGTGATGACCGCTAGTCATCTATACATCTCTATTAGCTATTATCTTCAGTTTTAAGCCCATTCTTTCTCATTTCATTTCTCCATCGTCTTTTCTATTGTGCGTTCAACGTTTCTTTGGTTGTTTTTTTCTCTCTGCGTCTCGTTACTTAGGGTCAATTTAATATGTTTTTTTATTCCGTTCTTTAATTAAACTGTTACGTTATCAATTTCACTCCATTTTCATTTATATCGTGACTCGCATACAATCCAACCATATTTTGTTAGTCTCCCTCTTCTACTCAGTCTATCAATATCATCATCAGTCTAGCCTTTTACCGAAAAAAATAGTGTCAGTTCCCATTGTAACCGGATGCAGCTGAAAACCAGTATTTCCATCACATTATTAGTGCATCAAAATGGAATCATACAATATGGAGGCGCCGAGCATTCACCTAGATACGCCGACACGTTTTGGAGGTTATCGACATAAACGAGTAAAATTCCACTCTTAGCGCGCAGCTTACTGCTTTGCTTTGACGTATTTTTTATTAGATATTGATTTCAAAGCCCTTTAAACATTAGCGTTTGCATTTTTAACTAGCATAATTCCTCTCGGCAAATTGAAGTTTTTTTTTGTTCGTTTTTTATTCAGAGTGTCCAAATTTGGGATTCATGGGTTAATGGGGCTCCAAAAGCGTGTCCCAAGGAGTCTACAGACATAATTATGATAATTCAAATGTTGTAAGATAGCAAAAAGGCAGGTAGTCCTATCTGATGGTAAGCAGTTACCATTGCTTATGAAGACCTGCAAAGCCAGCACCTTATAGCGGTAGTACTTCCCTGGAAGAGATTTTTCACATTGAGCTTTAGGTTGATACTACAAAATGTGACTGCTACTAAACTACTCTAAGCTGATAAGTGCAGCAGTGCTTTATTTTGCCGAAAAGGACAAGATAACGCATGGCCAAAAGCATAATTTCCATAAAGAGACCTTATCAAAAACGAAACAAGTATATCCCATCCCGTCCAATTCATTTGCAACTTGTGATATGAAACCCAAGGCTTGATAACCTTGGGCTTTGATATCACGAGTATACGTATTTGCATAAATAAAATTAATAAAAGCAGTAAATTAATAACAAAACTTGGAACCAGTCTCGCTCGGACTACAGACATGTACATATTATTTATAGTCAAGACAAATAGCTTAGTTTTGTCATCATTATATCAGCTGTTAAGATTCGTTTTAAGGGTTCCGTGCCCAAAGGGTACAACGGGACCCTATTACTAACACGCCGCTGTCCGTCCGTCCGTCTGTCTGTCTGTCTGTCCGTCTACCACCAGGCTGAATCTTATGAACCGTGATAGCTAGACAGTTGAAATTTTCACAGATGATGTATTTTTACTAAAAACAGAATAAAATAAATATTTAAGGGGGGCTCCCATACAACAAACGTGTTTTTTTTTACCGTTTTTTTGCTTGATATTAATAACGGCGACAGGTAGACGCTTGAAATATTCACAGAATATTTAATTGTATATTCACTTTAAAAATAAATATTTAAATTAAAATAAAATAAATATTTAAGGCCCCCATACAACACACGTGATTTTTTGCCGTTTTTGTCTAATGTTGTATAGATAATGGTACAGAACCCTTCGTGCGCGAGTCTGATTCGCACTTGGCTAGTTTATACTAACTCCAGATAGTATGCTTTAGCTGTTACTTAGCTAATGAGACTCTTGTATTTGAAAAGCTCAATGTTAAAATCAGTCAAATGTGTTTCTGGGACGTTTGTTCTAGCACTTCTTCACCTCAGCTAAAAAACTAAGGCATAAATTTTGGGGACTGTCTTATATAACTTTTGACGTTTTCGGCTACGGAACCCTAAAAGTACGTCTAGGAAACAGTTCATGGCTGATTCGGCATAGTTTGCCCCAGTTTCTGCATTTTCTGATTCCCACGACAATACGGACGAACGGCACTTAAAAGTTTCATAGTATTCGCTTGCCACAAAAGTTTTTCAAAAGCAACACAGGCCTCATTTAAGCAAACTTCACTCGTTCAAAAAAAAAAGGCATATTAGATAGATCAGCCACGATTGCACTGCCACGAAAAGAATATGTATATTTATTTATGTTATTTGAATAATTGCTGCCGGAATTTAATTTTGAATCACACCTGTAATCCCCGTAGGGTTAGGCAGAGGTGTACCTAATAGTACACCCACATTTCGCCAGATATGTTTTAAGTTCCATGTAATAGGGGGCGAGCCTATTGCCATCAACCGGGCACAAATCCAGACTCCGTGGCTGCTACTGAGAAATTCCTGATGGAAATACCCAATAGCACTTTGCCCGACCTGGGAATCGAACCCAGGACCTCATGCTCAGCAGTCGCGCTTGCGACCACTCGACCAACGAGGCAGTCAGAGGGAACATTTTACTAGTTTGAATTATATTTCACTAGATTTCCAGTACTACGATGAACCCACACCTTGAATTTAGTGATAAATAAGCAACTATATGCTCGCCTTGACTTCAATGTAAACTTGATACTTCATTTTGGTGTTTCTTGCCAAATACGACCAGTTATTTTACAAGGTGTCCCTGTTATTGGCTTTTTCACTGAGAAATCTTTTACTCTGGACGCTCTTAACGTGCTCACATATTTCTACATCGTTCTCACATATGTATAATCTCAACATGAATGATGTAACCAAGATTCGATTGAAAAGAGTGTCCATGGAGTTTCTTGCCCATTCTTCTCCATTGCTTTGGAATGGACAACTACAGTACTTTCACAAGTTATTATGCCTTGTGTCTGTGACTGTAGCTTAGCCTTCTTTGTTTTTCTGACATTCAAAAGTACCTGTAATGGTCTAATTGAAATAAATGCTTTTGAGTTTTGAAATCTACATACTAAGTTATCATCTCTTATGGCTGAAAAGAGCCGCTGAGTTCTGGATAAATATTCAAATACATATGTATTAGATTTTAAATATATGTAATTCATTGTGATGCGATACCTTCTCAAAGTTTTTGCTCATTAGTTAACGACGCATTAAAAGAAAATGCTGATTGTTTTAAAGTAAACTCCAAATTGTATGGAATAAATGTGTTCCCCATTTTTGCCTTATTTTGCCAGAGACAGCTTCACAAATTTAGCAATAACTCGCGCTAGGTGCTCAGATCCCTTTCATTCTAAAATTCGCAAATTGCACGCTGTACACTGTATAACCTTACACTCTAAAATTTTATTTTTGGAGTACAAAAACTACAAATGTGCACTACTATTTTTAATGGCCTAACTCTGCTCAGAGCGGTGTGAAATAAAACCGTTACTTGTTCACTACTCAGTGCCAACACAGTATTTCAACTTGGAACAAATAACCGGAATCGGCTTACAGGCACAACATGCAGGGTGCGGGCTGTTCGAAAGAGATACCGCGGCGTTGGAACATAAAGGGCAAGGAAGGAACATGGATGGGTTTTAGTCAGTACAAGTCTGGCACTCCCTTCCGCTCTGCCCGGAGCGGGAGAAGTCATTTGATGATTTCCCATCCGTAAAAAAAAAAGGCACAACATGCAAAGCACGTATTCACTTCAGCCGCCGTATTCAGAAACGTTTCGATTCGATTTCATTTCGTCACGTCGTATGCCTATCTTTTTTTGGCATTACGAAAGTGAGCGAGATTGAGGGAGTTAGGGATTGAGCGAGAGTGAGGAGCTCGTGGCTAAATAATAACAGCCACATGGATCGATCTTTAGGTTAAGCCGTGCTTGTCTAGGTGGATCTGTGGACGGGTGACCACCCTTATATACCGTGTTTCCTCCGTGCTTCGGAAAGCACGTTAAGCCGTTGTTCCCGGGTGTCATTTGTAGATCTTTGACAGTCGTTACAGGTAGTCAGTGGCCCAAAAAGTCTGACAACCAGTCTTACCATGGGGTATCGTATTACCCAGTACTGGGTTATGGAGGTCAGATAGGCAGTCGCTCCATGTAAAATACAGGTATTCAGCTGGATCTGGTTAGACTGGAAGCCGACCCCAACATAGTTGGGAAAAGGCAAAGCAGATGACGAAAGTCAGCTAGCTAGACTTTACGAATAGGCGCATTTGTGAATACGTGGACAGGTAACAAGTCTACTCTCTAAGCATGAAACCCGTAGTTTCAGCCGAAGTTACGGGCGTTTCCTACTCTGTATTACTTACGAACATACATTAAAAGCACGAAGTACGACAAAAATACAACACCTTGAAAGTTGTCCTTACTCCGTTACGGTGTTTTCAAAACTCATGAATCCGAAAATAATAGGGAGTATCGAAGATTCGAGGTACTTTCGGACGAGCCCGTATCTTCGTTGTCGGACTTAGAGAGGAGGAGACCCCAAAGTTACTCGGGGCCCGAGGGCTGTCACTTTGAGACAAATGGTAACGTTTTATGCGTTTACAAGCCGAACACCAATATTTGATTACACAAAAGAGGCCTATTTGGCCTACTGGTTATCTTTATACAGTGCTACCACTAAACCACGTCGAAACAAATTATAGTTAGATTATGCAAGCACGCAACATTGTAAAAGGAACAAAAAACATAGATCCGTTGCAATAAATTACATAATTCTAAATTGGTGAGCGGCGCCAAATCTTTTTTGGAGATTACGCACTAAATACTTGATGGAAATACAGAGTGTTACAGAAATTGCGTGCCATAGCTTCAGGGAGAGTCAGTATCGATAACCCATAAAAAATAAATACCTACCTTTAAAAAAAGTAAAAAAAAAACCGAAAATTATCATAAGATGAACCTAATGTACTTAGTACCTACTAATTAAAAAGCCTTTGTTTATTATGTTATATTTACCTTGTTTTTCTTTCACAACGCTTCCCCGACAATGCATTTACCTAAGCTCATTGTAGTTCTGTCCCACGCGGGCCACGCCCCACACAATGATAATGATTTGCAAACGTAGATGACCTGTTCCGTAGTGTGCAAGCTCTAGATACTATAATAGCTCTAGTTCCCACTGGCTCGGATGTAGGAAAAATGCTCCTGTTAGATGATGTATGATAGGTCTTCGAACTCAATAAAATGTGATTGTGAACCAACAGACGGCTACCCAGAATCAAAACCTTTTAACTTGATAACTCATTTGAAATTCAACACGTTGGAATACAAGATCTGAATTGCTTTTGTCTAACCCAGATATGCTATCTCTATATAAATTTAAGGTAATATTTCGCTAGATGTCCTACGCGTCCAATTTGATAATGCCTTCAGTATGTTGTTGCGACTGCCTCGCTACTGCAGTCCGTCGGAGATGTTTGCGCAAGCTCGTTCGTACCGATGGGTTTTTTCGTGATTTTCCGCAAAAAAATGCTTCCCTACTCAGGAGAGTGACAGATAGTCGCAACAGCACCCTGAGAACTGTAGCGGAGAGCTCTCCAAATATCATTCTTCTTGTGCAGAGGGTATTTAGTACTTACACTAGATAATAAGTTTAAATAACTATATTAGGTTACTAAACACTGTATGCTTGCTCCATTTCTCTTTCAATGAGATTCAAAATGAGAAATGGAGCAAGCAGGTAACACTTTGGTACCCAAGAGATGGAACTAGACAGCGGGGTCGCCCAAAAAGAAGATGGGAAGATGACTTCCGCATAATATTGGGACTTTACTGGACCAGAGTTGCTGCTGACAGAGTCCAATGGAAACAGTTGGAGGAGGCCTATGTCACAAGACACACCGAACTGAGGGACATCCTATAACTAAAAAGAAAAGTTCAAACAGAGTATTACTAGTTCGGAATAAAAGGCTATAAACAATAAAAACTGTATGTATTTTTTGTGTCCGAAATAAATTCAATTCAATATCTATCAATATAGCACAATTATTATAGATAGTTTCGATATTAATCCAGCATCCATTTAAAACTTTGAGCAAGAGGCATTCAACCGTGAACCGAGGTATATTTCGTTTACAAAGAGCAGTTGAAAGTTTGAACCAGCCATCGATTACTCTTTTAACTGCTCTTCGCAAGAAGAATAACGCTCTGCTATTTAAATAGCACACTGGTTCAAGATGAGGTTAGTTCGTGAGGACAGTGACTTGCCAGCATTATGCCAAAAACCACACTCCTGAAACTTGGGCTAAATATTTTTTTTTTGAAAAATTAGCCTGCTCATATCCTCGATCACGCCTGGTGGAAAGCGATTGATGAGGTCTATGATGGAACGAGCGTACCCAGAAGAAACCCTCTTGGGTACAACTTTTAAATTAAATTATTATCAAAAGGTAAACGACCTACAAAGACTACCTTCAAACCACAGTAACTAGCAAACATTTGATCCACATTCCACTTTATCAGATAGCAAAACCCCATCAGCCTCAGATAATTCACTATCTTCATCATTAACCGCTTAGCGTAACCTCTTATCATTTATCATCACAATTACAGTCTAACTCGAGTGCTCTTGTGAGTTTTCATCCTTGGACGCGTAATCTAACATCTTGTGTTGAATGACCGCTCCATTTAATGCTTTTGCGCGAAAATGAATTGGATCCCAAAATTTTACTAGTTTCTACCCGCGGTTCTGCCCGCGTGGATCTCGAACGTTACTCCGGAAACGGGCTAGGGTAACAAACAAAGTAACTTTTGCATTTATTTGGATATGGATGGAGGCCTTTGCCGTTGCCAAAAACATCTTTTTCTGCGAGGCAGAACTCCAATGCCCCGAAGTTTTTTTTTTCTGAGGGCGATGTGTGAGCCACTGTAGATTCTGGCTTTCAAGAGTTGTTCTGGCGTACAAAATGGTGGTAATATGTAATGGTAGATCACAATCAAAGCCGAAGGAATTACCTATTCATCTCTAAGATACGGTGCCATTGACATTAAAAACAAAACACAACCGCTTCTAACCAACTTAACAAAACGCTTTAACGTTTTCCATACTCGTTAAAAACCCATACATTTCGTATGGTTACGAATATAGGGAAAAGTTATTACGTAAAGACTTTCCTTTCCTTGTTTAATGGACGCCGTGGACGGTAATTATTTACTGGCTTTTGCGTACGGTTGGATAATTAGAATAAATTGTTTTTGATGCTTCATTTTTATGGAGAAATGCTATTGTTAAAGAAAGGTGTTAGGTGAGTGATGGCTGTGAAGAATTAGTAACGGTTTTTTTAACGACTTTCTGCCATTGCTCATCATTGTACAGACGCCAGGTCAACCTATCCGAAACTATCAGATTTTCCCAACCAACCTTGATCCTAACACTTCAGAGATAAAGTTGAAAATCTATTATGAAATTTGACAGATTGTAGTAACTTGATGTGCTGGCGTCTCTACATAAGAGTACAGACGCCAGTGTCAAATTTCTTTAATAGATTTTCAACTTTATCGCTGATATATTATTAGGTTCAAGGTTGATTGGGGTAATTTGTCGATTTTGGGTACCTTGATGTGCTGGCATCTGTACCTGGTTTCAATGTTTAGGTCTGGGTACAAATAAGAACGAGTACCTAATACTACCACGTTAGGTACCTACATAGTATATTATTTGAATTATGACCCGATAAAGCTTTCTCGTCTTTAGGGTTGTAAGGGGGACACCTACCATCTCAGTGCCCAAAATCAACCTCACCTGATCAAGGTGCTGAACAAGAAACGAGGCTCTGATGACCGATAACGCTAATCCTTACTTACTCTCCTTTTACTGCATCCACATTCATAAATCATCATCATCATTTCAGCCGAAAGACGTCTACTGCTAGAAATCATAATTTATCTATAATGAATTGTATTGTTTTTGTTGAGATTAAAATGCGCCCTCTACTATTTCTAATATATTATGTTAATCTGTCAAAGTCAGTGTGATTTGACAGTTAGCCCGCGCTTTTGATTTCCATGTCTGCTGTGTTAGGATCTCTGCTTAATAAAACAATGTTTATTGTGTATAAACCGCTTTTATTTCAACACATGGAGCCCTAAACCTCAACAGTTTTGAAGTGGACACCAAGGACTAGGCATAGGAGCAAAGCCACCAGACACCTGACAACCTGAGCGGAGTAGCAGGGTAAAGAGTTGTGCAATGGAGGAGTACTAAAGAGAAGATAGAGAGAGAATGTATATACACTAACATTATAAAGAGGAAAGATTTGTATGTTTGTAATGAATTAAATTAAAAACTACTGGACCGATTTTAACCATTTTTTCACCAATAGAAAGCTAAATTATCAAGAAGTAACATAGGCTATGAATTATATTTATAGTTTTTTACAAATTAGTTGATTGCAGATGCAAATAAGATAAACACAAGAAGGTTAGTTATATTTATAAATAAACAAAGATTTATTGTGCCACTTTAGAATGTGTTTATCAAATTTACCAATCAAACAGTAGTGGTCAAAGATAATAATTAAGTATGTTTGTTAATCATTTAAAGTACTTATGGATCTTTATTAAAAGAAAAAGCAGTAAATGATAGTGTGAAATTTCAGAGGAGAAAACGTGTTGCGCCAACCCCAAATAAGATGGGGCAAGAGCAGGAAAAAAGAAAAAAATCACACCTATATCTACGTGGTTTTCGGAGCTCTATTTGACTCTGTTGTGGGATGATTTTGGAAAAACTTTGATGTCCATGTCAAATCATTTTAATTGAAGAGTATGTACACCAATTTTCGAGTCAATCGATCCTGAGAATAAAAAGTTTCACCGAAAGTTCAACACCCCATTTCACTCTCTTGGGGGTTGAATTTCGAAAAACCCTTCCTTATTTCTTGTCTACATTATAAAGGAAACTGTGCAAAATTTCAGTTTTCTAAGTCCAAGGGTTTGGGCTGGGCGTTGATGAGTCAGTCAGTCAGGATTTTTCTTTTTATTTATATCTAATAGATGTTTTCCATCACATTTATATCAGGGATTCAGTTTTAAAATTCTGTATTTTCTTGCCAGTTGTTCTTCATAGGAAATGACCACACCTACATGGCCCTTCCAGTGACCATGCAGGTTTATGTAAAATAAATTATTTTGAAGAGCATTAATTCCCAATTCATAATTTTGAGCTCAGGGTAGTTTAATGCCATAAATTATTAATTTATCTCTCTGTTCCCCGCCAGTACAATAAATGGAGCACAGTTATTATTTTCTCTTCCTACAGATAATGTAAACCGGTACGTGACCCAAGGCACAAACCAATACCGACCGGTAGTCACCTGTTTCCGGTTAGACTGGAAGACGACCCCAACATAGTTATAGGGGCTAGGCAGATGATAATTCAGTACCCACCATGTCCATAGCAACCAGCAAACTTGCTGATCATGTTTACATTACCATACAATGGTCGTCACGCATCTTAATAGCACTTTGCATCACATCTCGTTTCTGGTGTCATTAGAATAAGATTAGCCGCGATAAATTTATGTAACAACTCCTTGGACGTAACGAAGCAATCGACAAACAGTGGCATTTAAAAAAAAAATACAAACTCACCGCTCTTCGGCAAACTCCGAATCACGTTCACCGCAGCGTTAAACTTGTCTTCCAAAGACATTTCTGGGCTTTGGCACGTAATTTTGATCACAAACACTAAATATTAATTTAAAACAACACGCACTTTGGACTTGATAATTGGTGACTAAAATAAAAACACCGAATCACTGCACCATTGACGACATATTTTCAACACAATCACTATAATGAATATTTATTTGTAATAGACACTGCGTAACGTATTTACAACGATTGTATTTTTGATGAAAAGCGATGAATACGGACAAAAACTGCGATGAACGAATAGCACCACCTTCGACCGAAATAAAGTGAACGCGAGTGATTTGACAATATTGACATTTATGCTGAGGGAAGTGCTTCTAAAACAACTATTGATATCGATAAATTGGGTGGAAAATTCCACACCCTAAAATGGTAACTCACAGAAAGGCAAAGAAAAGGGAAAATTACCGTTGAAGCTCATTCAAAGTCATATTTCAACTACTACTGAATAGCAGCGTAATATTTACCTTATAGCTAAGACAAATCAAAGATTTTGGCAATTGAATATCCATCGATTGCAATGAGTTGGTTATCATGATTTTGTGAATATTAATTGGTTGTCAAAGGAAAACTTACTATTCTTCCCATTTTATAAGAATAATTGCCAATTGGTTTGCTCAGCTTAATGGGACGAAGTTATTTTTCGATATCGAGATAATAAATAGTCGCATCACTAGTGATGTTTGTCAAAAAATTGCATGTTGCCACACGTAAAATATATTTTCTGATGAAACCATTCGGATACGCACAAGAACTGACCGAATCACCGGAATTCAATCGTATTTTCATCTATTTTATCTGTGGTTCAAATTTTCTTTCCGCTCTTGTCAAATTGAAGCTAATCACCATTGATTACTTTGATACCGATAATTCCTAAAAAAAGGTAATAAATCCGTAGTTTTTAAATAAATCTTAATGTTTAAGTGAAATATTAAAAAGTTATAGTGTATTGAGGTGTAATCACGACATATTTGCGTTGTTATTTCAATATTTTTATTCGGTGTATTAGCGAAACCCGCGCCCATATTATTTTCGCACAAGTGTTGAAAAATTATAGTTTTCAGTGATACTATGTGTTCAAAAGACTTGTGTTACACCTTAAGATACCACAAAAGTGTGATCCCTGTAAATCGAAGTTCGGTGTTCACGAATTCTACCAATTGAAGCTCACGGTCATTTATTCATGCAATTCAGTTCCATTTGCTTGGTTATTTTGTCCGGCGATTGCCTGAAACTTCGCTTTTATAATTTCCAGAGTAATTGCATCACTGCTGTGCCCTATTAATGTCAATTCACCATCTAAAGTGGTGATTGGAATGGCATTAATCCAGTTAGGTACCTATTCATAATTTAGGTTGTAGACATGCATTTGGGCAATTAGGACCTCTAAGTTCAACAATTTTTGTTTGAGCTACCTAAAAAAACTTAATGATGTGGCCTGTAAGATATTATTTTGAGTCAATTGTTGTATTATTGTTTCAAAACTTTAATAATCCTACCTTGCTTCAATGTCTTTAAATTCTAGCTCAGCTGTTGATGTGATAATCACATTGTTTTCTCAGTAAGTCAGTAGAGTTATTGATTTTCTAGTGCATAGACAGCCATTCTGAAATCTGTAACTTGATACCTTTGTCTCATCTTTGTTTGAAAAGGTCTAACTAACTGTTTACGTGTAATGCTCTAAATAAAAAAGTTACAAATTTTTTGCAAGGTAATCTTGTGTGTCTAAATTATAAATTAGTTATCTGAATCTTTGAGTTTGGGTATAATAGTAAAATTAACTATGTATTGCCCTATAAACATCTATCCCAATAGAAAAAGTAAAAAACAATTATTTTGTTTCAATGTCTTCGTCAATTTTTTAGGGTACAGTAGTGATCAGAGGCTCATTCATTAACTTTACAACCAGTCATAAAATTTGCTATGACAAGAAAACTCATGCAAAAGTGTAACATGAGAATCCATAACATAATCTATGATGCCTTTCATTGGCATTGTCAAAGATGTCTTCCAATTTAACCAGATTGGAAGAAATCTTTGTCAAACTTTCAGGTGTATCCAGTTGGCCAGAACCTAGCTTCAAACTCAAACTCAAAAGCATTTGTTTCAATTAGACTGTAGCGACCCTATACTTAGCAACGTTAAGTCGAGTCAGCAAGTAGGCCAGTGGCCACCACACACCGCGTCGCGTCGCCACAGTCAGTTTCCCATCGCAGTACACATAACATCTATTGTATGTGACGTAATAAACTCAATATATATATTCGCAACAAGTAATTTGATTTCATGGTCACCACCTACCTCCAAAGTTACAGAAACTCTAAACCAAATAGAAGAACACGCATACACTAAAGTACTCGACTTAACGTTGCTAAGTATCGGGTCGCCACAAGACGATTACAGGTACTTTTGAATGTCAGAAAAACAAAGAAGGCTAAGCTACAGTCACAGTCACAAGGCATAATAACTTGTGAAAGTACTGTAGTTGCCCATTCCAAAGCGTAGATCTCTATGGAGAAGAATGGGCAAGAAACTCCACGGACACTCTTTTCATTCAAATTTTGTCACAAAATCTTGGTTACATCATTCATGTTGCCTATAACCCAGAAGAATAGTACTGCAAATTCAACTAAATCATATTTTCTATCTTCAACAGGAATTCTGCCGTAACCCAAGATAACATCTATCACAGACTCCAAGATGCCAGAACTGACTGAGCTGGACAAGGCCACCGCCTCCATGACTGAGAAGCGCAAGGAGGAGACTGCCTCCTCAGACAGTGACTCGGATGACACTATCCCAGAATTGGAAGATGCAGGTAAGAAAGTTATATATTTTGTTTGTATTTTGCCCTTCTATTTTTATCAAAAATTACATTGGAATAGGAAAATCATTTCTATCAAAACTTGACTGAAATTGTGTTATTTAATCACTTATTTGTCAAAACTGGCATTTGGAATAATTGCTTTTTTGTTGTTATGAGTTCAGTAGCTGTCAATGTTTTCAGAGAACATTTCTAAAAAATATGAACACACATTATTATGTCCCCGGCATCACCTGCGTGGAGTACGATAATTGTCCCACGGAATAATACTATTGAGCAGGAGCGTAGCTACCGCCGTATCAACGACACGGGGCCCCCGAGTAGTGATAAAAAAAGAATATTTGATTAATCGCAGTCTAGAAGTCTATAAATATAATCGACTCCTTGTGATCTAGAAAGCTAGATTTTTTCGAGCTTGTTTTGGTGTTCGCAGCACTCTGTTTCATGGGGCCCCCACACAATTTTGATACAAGGCCTAGCTACGCCACTGCTACTGAGTGAAAGTGAAAAAGTCTTTCAACCTAAAAATATTTTTCTTGTTCATAGGTGCACCAGGCACCGGAGGCATCTCCAACCCAATCGCTGGAATCGACATTGTGTCGAAGGCGAAGCAGTCGCGCGGAGAGAAGAAAGCGCGCAAGATCATGAGCAAACTTGGACTTAAGCCTGTGAGTATACTACGAAGATATCTGTAAAGTTATGTATGTATGTGAGTTCTATAAAAGTTATGTTGTTTTTTTTTTATGAGCATGTTGTTTCCCAGCGCCCTCGAGGTCGACCTCGGCGAAGGTGGCGTGACGATCTGATTGTGTTTGCGGGGCTAACATGGCCGGAGATCGCACAGAATAGAGAGGTATGGAAGGAGAAAGGGGAGGCCTTTGCTCAGCAGTGGGACACCATGTAGGCTAGAAAAAAAAAAAAAAGTGTCCCACTGCAGGGCAAAGGCCGCCCGTCCTATCTTCCAGTCTTCTCTGTTTAGAGCTATTTCAGCTCAATCCTTTAGGTAGCAGGCCAGCTCATCGCGCCATCTCCTTCGGGGCCTGCCGCGTATTTTATAAAATACTAGTGTTTGCAACTCTACGTCAAAAGCGTGTATTTTGTGTACTACCCAACTTAAAAGTTAACTATTAGCTTCATAGGGCAAATTATATCATCATAATTCATACAACTCTGCAGTCCTTTTATATTGGTTTGAATTCACAGTTCATTCACATTCACACTATCTGACCACAATTTATTGATATTAGTACAATGTGTGTGAAACATAATTTCGTGGTTAACTTATCAATAATGTTATTAGTTTTACTCCCATAATAAAAAAAAATATTAATGTGGTTGTATAATTTGACCCTGAATGTAAACTTCATAATGAGACACTTAAAAGTACAATTTCATAATTCAAATCCTACGAATTCCAGGTACAAGGTGTAAATAGAGTCACAATCAGGAAGTCCAAGAACATCCTGTTTGTGATCAACTCCCCGGACGTGTACAAGAATCCTCACTCGGACACCTACATCGTGTTCGGAGAGGCCAAGATCGAGGACCTGTCCCAACAGGCGACCATGGCTGCTGCTGAGAGGTTCAAGGCTCCGGAGAGTGCTGCTGCTGGTAATGACGCTGCTGCTGCTGGCACGGTAAGATGTTTATTTGTATTTGGAATAGAGGTTGATTATTTGGGAATTGAAAGAAGTATTGAAGTAAAAAAATGTTTTAATTTGACTTGCAGAAGTTTGCTAGTATTCTTGTTGCTTGGACACTAATGATGATACAAAAACAATACTTTTGATTTATTATGAAATCTACCTTGGCTGTGTCTGAATTGTCCATCACAATAAGTATTAGTGAAATCGGGTTAACTTTTTTATTGGACACATAGTAAAGCAGTGTGCATTGCAGTAAGGTGTTGAAAAGAAAGAAGCCCAAATGGTTCTAGTTGAGGTGATACTGATCTCCCGTGGATTGACAATGAGTCTAGATTTTTCTCATGGGGTACTCTTCTTTAACTTTCTGGCTACAACTCTTTAAATTTCTCCCATATCTTGTCTTATCTGCAGAAATAAGTCTCATGGTTAACAACCAAAACTCGTCCTAACCCAATATTTCTCCATATTCTCCAGACGGTAGCACCCATAGCAGAGGAAGAAGATGAAGAAGGCGTAGACGAGACTGGAGTGGACGAAAAGGACGTGGAGATTGTTATGTCACAAGCCAACGTGTCAAGAGCGCGGGCCGTACGCGCGCTCAGGAACAACCAGTCGGATATTGTCAATGCTATTATGGTATGTACACATTTTTATTGAAGTCAATACAGTTCAACTGGATCAGATCCTCAGATCAGTGTGCGTGTAGTTTAAGCTAGATGGCGTTGTTTCATGTTTATTTTCTATGGTAGCGACATCTTTCGTTCTTGCAGAAAGCTATTGAAATTTCTGACATTTCTGCTAAATGGCGTTGTTTCAAGTTTTCACTTCTGCCGGCACTCCCGGAGTGCAAACCGTTGCTTTAACCAGATGCTCCAAGTCATGTAATTTTTTTTCTCTCTTTTGCAGGAGCTGACAATGTAAAGTTCCTGAGCATAGTCAAGAGTATGTTAACTTTCTAGCTTTAAGTCTCCGAAAATAGTCTCCACGCGAGCGGGAGAGAGACAGCTATAATCACCTCTCGCTCGCACATTCAACTGAAGAAAAATCCAAAGGTCGAGGTTGACGATAGAAATGTTTTGTACGGTACGGGAATGTATATAGGTTTACTTCAACTACAATAAAATTATCATAATACTATTTGTGAATTTTATTTCTTTATAAAGATGGGACTATACCCGGTAAAAACCGACTTTAGTTGATTGGCGCAGTGGCTGAGCGATCGACTGCTGCGCTGCGTGTCGCGGGTTCGATTCCCGCACGGATCAAATATTTGTATGACCTACAGATAGTTGTTCCGGGTCTGGCTGTTTGTGTATGTGAGTTTAAATGTTTGTAAACGCACTCACGATACAGGAGAATCCTAGTGTGGGGCAACATCTAAAAAAAAAAAAAAAATACCCATTATTAATAATTTATACTGGTTACAAATTAAAATCGGTTACTAATTATTGTATTTTTATTAGATACAGAATTTACATAAGTAATTTACAAGTATTGTGATCATAAATAGATTAACAAACGTCAACAAAATGGGAGATCATTTAGTCAAATGTGATTGTCCATCTGTTGTTAAAACTTGAGCTGAAGAATGAATCATCATCGTCATCAGCTTATAATCTTCCCACTGCTGGGACACAGGCCTCCTCTCTATGAGAGGGAATGGGCTATAATCCACCACGCGGGCCCAGTGCGGATTGGTAGATGTCACTTGTCTTTGAATTTTTGGTTCTAGGACATGCCGGTTTCCTCACGATGTTTTCCTCCACCGTTTTTGAGAGCTGTGGTGATCAAATAAATTACACAAAGTAATGCGCCTGCCTAGGTTCGAACCCACGACTTACTGTTCGTAAGTCAGGGTAGCTACCACTGGGCCACCGCTGTCCTCCACACTCTCTCCCTGCTCAAGAATCAAACTAACGTATAAATATATCACCAATACGTCTAACGCTCCTGTTACAACAACGAAATCCTCGCACCCAGCGCCCCCCATATTGGTTCGCTCGCTGGGTTCAGTAAATAGTAATCAGAATCACGGTCGGAGTAGTAGGTCGTAGTCGTAGGAAGAGGCAGTATTCATTTCTGGATCACCTTTGAGCCTGGGGGAACATACATTATATTTATAGACTTTTTTAAAAATCTGCAACCATTAGTTCAATTACCTTCACAGAAGAACTTATCAACTACGCTCCTGGATAGTATACACTGCAATTAGAGGTGATTGAATGTTTATCAGGTATAGCTTTTCTTATATTCTTGGTAAAACGACTATTTGCACAGTGCGCAACAGAATTGCAGAATCTTCTGAGGTTGAATCATTTCATCATCAACTGCCTAGCTTTTTCCTAACTATGTTGGGTTCGGAAATTTTATGATAGGATAATTAATAAACAAAAAATAAAACTCCAATAACTAAATTAGCTTATTATTTTATTAGTGCAATAAGGCATCCAATACGTTTGGTACAACCGCTCGCAAACAGTAAAATGCATTGACTTATATGTAATTAAAATAATAACATTATATTATTGTGCCAAGTCCGAAAGGCCTAGCGCAGCTAAGCGTGTGACGAAATAGAATTATTTCACTTTAAATGCTAATATTGGTATTTTGATTTTTATTAATAGAGCACCTTTGGTAAAACTGGAAGTCTGCCCGACCTCAGCAAGCTTGGGTTGGATCATGTAGCTGTTATTTATTTCAAAACTCCCGGGGGTCTGCATAGTCATTTAAAAATACCCAAATTAGCATTTAAAGTTCTAACAATAATTGTAACCCATACGACGTCCATAAAAGTCGAAAACAGGTTGTTTTTTGAGACAGATTTAGAAGTAAGCTCTTCAGAGGTTATCTAACGAATCCGTCTAGCATTGAAAGGTTAAATAATAAAACAAGTAAATTCTAATTATGTGGTTCCATACTACATATAAAAATATGTACATTTGTGATTTTAATTCGTTAGTTTTGATCTGCCAAATAGTTGTTTTTAACAGATTAGTTTTGCCCGGATTTCTCCAAAAGTCCAAAAGTAAATGCTAGATGACACCATATTAACGGCTGAACATAAATTGGTAAAATTCGACATTATTGTATCAGGCAAAACCCAATACACAGTAAACCTCCACATTTGAATCATAATCTATTTTACTCATCTCTTACATATGCACAAAGATTTGCAACTATTGTCAAATTATGCACAATTATTTGCAAATCTATTTCTAAACTAAGTTTAAAGTCAAGACTCGTTGCAGCCGCGGTCATAAAAGTGCAAGTGGTCATGCAACAGTCTACTTTCCCTGGAGTGTGAATGTGGTGCTGTTTCACAAACGATGAGACACATATCGTTTTCTGTTGTTTGCAAGTTACAGGAACTGATACAGTAAACTCGTTGTCAAATCACATTAGACTGCCATCGACACGCTAAGAAGAATTAGTCTTGCTATCTTACTCTCATTTCTTACGCCCGCGTCCACTCAAGTCGGTCTTAAACTATAGTTTTTGTAGTATATATGCAAAGGATACCAGTTAGGCGTGTTTTATTATAAAAGATCATAGGTATAACATGTAAGTTAAGAGTTAAAACTAATACTTTTACTCGATCGAGTCGGCTGGGGAGCGAACGTCGTCGATCTTGAGAATCATCTTGACGAGTTGCGTGGCCAGTGAAATCTGTTGTTTCTTCGAGTGGAGAGACTCTATGACGTTCATTGTCTTCATGTCATTGGAACCTGGGGAAAGAAAACAATGGTAATTGGAATATACTGGTTTTTGAAGTTATACTTCTTTAGGCGCGTTATGAAAAAAAAATGTGAGTGAAATTTTAAGATGCGCGCGCAACACTGTAACACAGGTAACAGGTTGAAGTTAGCTAGTCAACATACGCCCTGAAGTTAGCTTAGTGTCAGATATTGACAAGCCTAGGATATTATTTTTAATCTACTGCTGGAGCTAGGAGGTTAGGTTGTATAGGTAATTGATATTAGACCTTGTTTGTACAAACGTAGGATTAGGCGAAAGATATTTTTTTTTTTAAAAATTTTATCTTGTTACGCCAAAGTTTAACTTCTAACGCGTGTACATAAGTACACACACACACTTATTTTTTATGTGACTGGGTAGTAACCATTGTGTGGCTACGAAGGTGGTCAATGATCATCAGCGCCTTAGGACATCTGCAAAATGTATTACAGAGAAATCATTCAAAGTAAAAACCATTGGAATAGGGATGTTTCCTGAGTAAAAAAAATATGATTCTATTTAGTCCGTCAGGTAGATTATTGAAAAATATTGGAAACGTATTTTTTATTTCATCAAATCAATAAAAACTGACGAAGATACAACGCATCAAAGATCATGAGTGGGGGCTTGTTACGTCACTCCGCCTGTAAAAGTGTATTGACATTGTGAGCGAGTTTTCGACGCACTGTATAGTCTTCACTTTTTATTTACGTAAAAAAAGATAAAATAAGTGTCCAATTTTTTTTTGAAAATATGTAACGGACTAATTAGATTTTTTTTTGTAAAATACCCTGTTGTACCTTGTTTAGACTGTCAAGAGTCATTTGTCACTGTCAATAATGTCACTTTAAGAAACCCGGGGCCTCGAGTACCCAATGGCGGTTTTTTATTGCTGGGTACCGTAGTACCCGCTGGCGTTTATGGTTATATGATCCTCAGTTCCTGTCATAAAATATTTCTCCCATTTCCTGTCCGTCATGTCATGAATGGCGATTTTTATACCCATCGGCTGGATGAGCTTGCTCCACTGGGCCAGTATGTAGGATTACGGTTCAATCCCTCTCATAGAGAAGCCCCGTGTGCCAGAAGTTTGCACGTCTTCTAACGTTGTAATATAAGTGAATTTACCTGTGCCCATGCAGTCGATACCAAGGTTGTAGTTGTTCTCCGACACCTGGCGCGACTTCACCTCCGACAGCGTGTCTATGGGGCTCAGGCCGCTGTACGAATAAAAAAAAACTATTAATACTCGCGGAAGTAAACAAATTTCAGCATCATGGTGCGAGCTGTAGATGTACACGTAAAGGAGATATTTGCTATAAGAGCCCGACGAAGGCCGCTCGGAAGCGAAGGCAAAAATCCGTCGAAATATTGTCATCTCTGTTTCACACTTCCCAGCGCGTTGCGAAACCGCGTGTGAGTGTGTGAATAGTGTTTACCTACCTACTATTCTAATTGATTATCATTCATTTATATCGCCGCTGAACATTTGTGATTAATTTGAATGTGGGCCGTAATACCAAAAATGATGAATGAAAACTCAATGCTTTTCCAATTTTTTTTATATTATTTAACTTAACAATATAAGTCTGTTTCGAAATAAACAAAATTAAAAATATTACCTTTTTTAATATAGAACAGATGAAATGAAAACAACTTATTTATACTGTAAAAATGTGAGAAATTCAATTTGTTTACAATTCGTTTTAGAGAAGTATTTTGCAAAGAAAAAAATTAAAACCTAGGTAAATACTGTCTTGTTCCGGATAACAGCATAATAAAGTGGAAATATTTGGTGATAACAGCATAATAAAGTGGAAATATTTGTGGTTTTGATTGGCCTGTTGGTCTAGTGGTTAGTGACACTGACTGCTAGGGCGGAGGTCGTGGGTTCGATTCCCACACAGGACAAATCTTTGTGCGATGAGTACGATTATTTGTTCTGTATCTGGGTGTATAATTTATCTATAATATGTATGTATTTAGAAATATATAAGTATGTTTATCAGTTGTCTGGTTGCCATAGAACAGGCTCTGCCTAGTTTGGGATCAGATGGCGGTGTGTTGGTTGTCCCAAGATATTATATTATTAATATGCTCAAACTGGAAATGATTTTGGTATTACGTTTGTATGGACAAAACATCGTCCGGCCGGCCCCTTAAGTTAATTACCCGACTACTTATTTGCTACTATATTTAATTTAGTAGTAGTCTCGATCATGGCATCCCGAATTAGTTAGCAAAACTTCACAGGCGGCTCACTAATGTAAACTTAGAAATGGCCCATGGAAATGGAAATTACAATTTCATATCAATATCCACCTCGTCGTCCACCAACTACAATAGTACATTTAAATAAGCACAAAAACAGTTACTTTCTTAATTTCTTAAAATGCGACATATTCACCTGTTCTCAGACAGCGCAAGAGGGATGGCCTCGAGTGCGTCAGCAAAGGCGCGGTAGGCGTACTGGTCCAGCGAGGACACCTTCTCGGCCGCGCGCGCCACTGCCACCGAACATGAGATCTCAGCTGCACCACCGCCGTACACCACGCGAGAGTCCTGTGCATGGAAAAAAATATAAGGTCCCATTAAAATAGATGGACAAACTTTTAAAAATCATTCAGACCACCAAAATAAGGACAATGGTAAAAAAAAAAACACAAGATGACTTACAAGAAAAAAATCAGCTAACGAAAATACACAAAAAATGCCGGCAATTTATTATTATTTTAGATCAAAATCAAACCACTTTAATCAGTGTTTTTTTGCTTGGATATCTTTGGTTAGTCGTACTGAACGCTGTGTTAAAATTTGTCCATCTATTTTAATGAGTCATTATATTTAATACTAGCGGACGTCACGCGGTTCCACCCGCGTAGTTCCCGTTCCCGTGGGAGTACGGGGGTAAAATATAGCTTATGTTACTCACTGATAATGTAGCTATCCATTGCTGAAAGATTATTTCAAATCGGTCCAGTAGTTTTTAAGTTATTCGTTACATACAAAAATACAAATCTTTCCTCTTTGTAATATAAGTATAGATATAAATGGATGAGCTCGTGGCTAACTAATAACAGCCGCTGGGAGGTCGACCTTAAAGGGTAAGCAGCGCTTGTCAAGATCCGTCTGTAGATGGGTGTTTCCTCCGTGCCTCGGAAAGCACATTAGCCTGGTCCCAGCTATCATTTATAGATCTTTAACAGTCATAACAGGTAGATCTTCAGAAACCCGAAAGTCTTACCAAGGGGTATCGTATTATCCAGTACTAACTGGGTTGTGGAAGTCAGATAGGCAGTCGCTTCATGTAAAACTGGTATTCAGCTGCATCCGGTTAGACTGGAAGCCGACTCCAACATAGTTGGGAAAAGGCTAGGCAGGTGATGACTCCCATGATAAGCATGGGAGTAATCATCTGCCTAGCCTTTAAACATTGGCACATGCATTTTTTTATACATTCTGGTTTCTTCATTGGTTCATGAGAGACTAGAATCAAGGAATAGGCTTGGAAGTAGGTTTGCCATGTTTTCAAACCGAAATCTGCTAAATTTTGTAAAAATCCGAGAAAGTAAAAAAAAATAGTACTGACGTAATCACCATCCAAACCCCTCCATCCCCCATGTCATCAAAAATAAGCAATGCAAAGACCCCCGACTCTGTAGTGCTTACGTAATATTTGAATGGCCCCATGAGATGAGAGCAGCGGTGGCCCAGTGGTAGCGACCCCGGCTTACGAGCAGTAAGTTGTGGGTTCGAACCCAGGCAGGCGCATTACTTTGTGTAATTTATTTGATTACCACTGCTCTCAAAAACGGTGAAGGAAAACATCGCGAGGAAACCGGCATTGCCTAGAGGCAAAAATTCGAAGACATGTGACATCTACCAATCCGCACTGGGCCCGCGTGGTGGATTATAGCCCATTCCCTCTCATAGAGAAGAGGCCTGTGTCCCAGCAGTGGGAACATTACAGGCTGATGATGATGAGGATAGTTGGGAAACTGCTAGAAAGATGATGAATTGATAAAGCTCTCCTCACCTGCACGAGACTCCGCACGATGCACAGCGCGTCATGCACGGAGCGCTTGGCCTCGTCCACGATCATGCGGTTCCCTCCGCGCATCAGTACGGTGACCGCACGACTGTTGGAGCACTCTTCGATCACCAGCATCTCTTCTTTGGATGTTCCGAATGCTGAGGAGGGAGATACAAATGTGTTAGTTTTTGTTGATTTGCAAGTTGCAGTTGGAGAGGCCCATGTTCCATCAGTGGATAGAGAAAGGCAGGCTTAGCTGATTGAAGGTGAAATCGAAGAAATGCCTATTTGAGTGCTGGACAGCGTTCTGTGCCCTTGTAACAACCGTTCTGCCATTTTTAAATGAAGCCAATGACAGAGCTGTGCAAGTGCCAATATACTGGTCGGGCATTATTTGAATTTATTGTATTATTATTTGAGTCTATCGACACGCAAAGAAGAAGAACCGTTCTGCGTTCGCCAACCCGCCTGCCAAGTGTGGCGATTATGGCAAAACCCGCCTTTGGGGGAGGCCTATGTCCAGCAGTGGACGTTTTTCGGCTGAAACGATGATGATAATGAGTGTTGGATTAGGCATTTTGTAGCATATCCGAAAAACAGTTCGTTTATTTTCTTGGTGATTTAGATAAACTTAAGTTATTTTTGCGATCTAAGCTCGTTTGAATAATTATGCGCCGAAAATGTGCTACGTAAGTACTTGTTTTTTTTTTTCGCTTATAACTTCATTGTTTTAAAAAGTACCTTGGTGTTGGGACTACTAACGACTATGAGATACCGTCTCTATTTACCTAACTGAAAGTCTTTAAAGAGTCTTCACAAAATTTACTTAAAATCTAGCACTTCGCCCGCGACTTCGTCCGCAAAAATTGTGATAGCTCGGCTAATTTGCATGATATAAATATAATTTATAGCCTATGTTACTAACTGATAATTTAGCTTTCTATTGGTGAAAAAATGGTTAAAATCGGTCCAGTAGTTTTTGAGTTTATTTGTTACTAACTTTCCTCTTTATAATATTACTAGCTGACCCGCGCAACTTCGTTTGCGTCACATAATGCAATTAAATAATATTTCGACTACCCTACCCTACATACCCATAAACCATCTACTAAATAGTCCGAACAAAGCCTAAACATTTGCTTTGGATGGGTGAGCCCGTTCTTGAGTTATAAAATTACAACGAAAATGGCGGTCATTTATAATATATATACATGGTGTAAACAGGCTCTTCACGAAGCCGTCAACCAAGCATTATGTATGTACATGAAACTAAGTAACTTTACGCAAAAATTAGTGCTGGGAAACAACTCTTTTTTTTGGGCTGAAAAATCACGTTTTACAGTAGGGCTCAATGTAACGCACTCAAAACATTGTGCGGATAGATTGATTGAATAGTAAGGAGGTCTTGGAGGTGTTTAAAGTAAAAATCTGTATTTAAAAAAAAAACTTGTGAAAAAGTTGGAACTTTGACCCCCAATATATCCGTAACTAGAAGGTTCCCAGGTATGGTCTAGAACAAAAAAATGATCGCAATGATGAGGAGAATGAGTGCCTTTCGGCTTCGTTAAGAGTCTGTTTACACCCTTTATATAGATTATAGTAAAAAAAACACAACTTACTAAGCTCCTTCACAAGTCCACAAGAGCCCAACTTGTCCGGAGTCAGCTCCTCGAACCGCGGCACGATGCGACCTCCCGTAGCGATGGCGATGAGCTCCATTTCCGGGCCGCCCACCCAGCGCACGGCTGGTAGACCTTCAGCCAAGAGAAGGTGGTTCGCTTCGTCGTCGAAGCCCCATTGGCAAATGGCTAGGGTTGCGCCCGCGTCCTAGAGAAGGTTAAAGTCATAGTTAGAGACCATATTATATGCAAATGCATGTGTATTTCACTTTCCGACAATTAGGTACCAACCCATGTAATATGGGGCGAGCCTATTGAGATTGAGGCACTGATCCACAATCCTTTTTTTTTTTTTCGTATTGGAAATCATCAAATGACTTCTCCCGCTCTGGGCAGAGCGGAAGGGAGTGTAAGACTTGTACTGACTAAAACCCATCCATGTTCCTTCCTTGCCCTTTGTGTTCCAGGGCCGCGGTATCTCTTTCGAACAGTCCCGCTGCCCTGGCAGGCATCGGACACACTCCTGCCCCCATATTCACAAAGGCTTCGATTCGACAAGTCGTATGTCTATCTTTTTTTGACATTACAGAATCGAAATCAAATCGAAGTGTTGGGCCTGGTACTTGCTTTGGCTTTGTTGCATACCAATTTTAATGTTAATCAGGCCGTGGGGTCCGAATTCCCATAGCCTATTGAATGAAATTTCGAAACGCCTTGTTGACGCTTTCCGTGACCCAAGGGCTGGCTTTTATCTTGGTCAGAGGCTAAGTGTTGCCATACAACGTGGCAACGCCGCCGGTCTCTTGGGCACATCACCAGCTGACAGTGTTGAGGAATAGTTTATCAATGCCCTTTTATAGTTTGTTGTTAGTTTATTTAGTAGTTTTTAATTATTCATGTATATAGTTCGTTTACTGATGATTAAAGAAAAGAATGTTCACAAGATCATTTTTTATTCATATGTTTTTGGAAGTCAAACAATGCACAGTAATACCGACTGCGACGTCACAATTTCGACGGCAGCGGAATTTCTGTTCTTCCGTTACACTTTAGTCAAACAAAACGGGTTGCACTCCGGGAGTGCAGAAGTGAAAACTTGAAACAACGCTATCAATCAATCAATCTAGCTTAAATATCAGAAATTTCAATAGCTTTCATCAAGAACGAAAGATGTCGCTGCCGTAGAAAAAAAACACTTGAAACAACGCCATCTACACGCACACTCGCGCAAGCGCCCTGCGCTGCCATTCGATCTGACGCGAGTTTAACAGTTTTTACCCATCATAAACAGTGCACAACGCCGCTAAAGAAGTTTTCACTTCAAAAATAGTCTTACCTGTTAGTCAGTCAACAAGTGACGTTTACCTGGTTTGCGGTTTGCGGTCACCGCTCGACCGCAGCGTCAAGCGGTAATGTCGCAATCGACCGAAGCCTTTTCATAGATTTACATAGAAACCAGCCGCTTCGCCAACGTGTAACGTATGATTTGTATTAGAGAGTTCTACGACTATACACATAAGGACAAGTTTACCTTGACTCGGCGCACCATCTCCAAGAACTTGTCGTGTTCGTAAGCGCGCAGCTCGCGGTACTCGTCTGCTGAGCCAACGTTCAGCTTGTGCTTGGTCTTGGGCTTCGGCGGCTCGAACGGGCAGGTGAGGATGGCGAGCTTCACGTCCTGTAGTTAGAGAAAAAATACAGTGAAATTAGCAGCTATATTGATGAATAGCTGCGTCCCGCGACTATCGTCCGCGTCAAATTATTATAAAACTATTAGGTATTTGAATCGGATTCCCTAATCCTTTTTACTCTTACGCAAAATAAGCGCTTTTCGCTTGGAGTAGCGGACACCAGACCATTATACAATGCAAGAAGATAATTCTGCTCCTCGATATAGTGCAACAATATCTCCAACTTACCCTCAGTTTCTTAGGCATCTGCGGGTGACTCATGGTCTTATCGATGACGACTCCCTTCACAAGCATAGAGTCTTCCATACGGCCTCCGACCTTGCCTTCCACTTTGATCAGCTCAAAGTTGACGTCTCTTTTCTCGAGGTCTGCTACTGAGAGGACGGCCTGGAGATGATAACAAGAAGAACTTAATACAATGGATGTTTCGATTTGGAACCTGATTCATAATGCTAGCTTAGGATATAGATATATAGACCTGACAGATAAATTACAAATTGGTTTGGGTGTGCTTGGTCTACAAAATATCATAAATAAAGGGTGTAAAAAGACTCTTAACGAAGCCGAAAGGCACTTGTTCTCCCCGTCATTGCGATCATTTTTTTGTTCTAGACCATACCTACCTTCTAGTTACGGAGATATTGGGGATCAAAGTTCCGACTTTTTCACGTTATTTTTTTTAAAACATGTTTTTAATGTATGATTTTTACTTTAAACACCTCCATGACCCCCGTACTATTCAATCCATCCAGCAGCATAATGTTTTTAGTGTGTTACATTGAGTACACCCCCAAAAAAAAAGTCGTTTCCCAGCAATAATTTTTGCGTAATTTTGCTAGTTTGATGTGCATAATGCTTGGTTAACGGCTTCGTGAAGAGTCTGTTTACACCCTGTATTGTTTTGCAAGATCCATAAAATACATTAAGTACTTTTTTAGAAGAATTAAATGAATTGTTAAGCGTCCACTACGATTATGTGTGTTTGATCAATGCAATTTCGAGATTGCTAACTGGTGATATCACGCGCTATATCATCATCTGCCTAGCCTTTTCCCAACTATGTTGGAGTCGCCTCTCAGTCTAACCGGATGCAGCTGAATACCAGTATTTTACATGGAGCGACTGCCTATCTGACCTCCACAACCCAGTTACTACTGGGAAATACGATACCCCTTGGTAAGACTGGTTGTCAGACTTTTTGGGCCACTGACTACTTTAACGACTGTCAAAGATCTTCAAATGACAGCCGGGACCAACGGCTTAACATGCTTTCCGAGGCACGGAGGAAACTCGGTATGTAATGGGTGGTCACCCATCCACAGACCAACCTAGGCAAGCACGGCTTAACCTAAAGATCGACCCGAGCGGCTGTTATTGTTTAGCCACGAGCTCCTCACGCGCTATATCTGGGGTTAAAATTGTCAATTCAAGATCTCTCGCGACATTCTGACGAGATCGGGATTGTACCCCTAGTATTATTAGTTTGCTGTATTTAAAGTGTTATAAAATAAATGAAAAATAAGAATTGTATGAGAAAAACAGTTCTGTGAAATTCGAATCGAAACAGAGGCAATTAATAAAAAACCAGACAAGTGCGAGTTGGACTCGCGCACCGAAAGGGTTCCGTATAAACTTTTAGGTATTTTGTTTGCGGTTTTCAGATTTTTTTCTTTACATATGCTGTAAGACATTGCTTCTTGCCAAATTTCGTGATTCTAGGTCAACGTGAACTCCCATATTTTCGACCACAAACCTATAGGGTACTTTCGGTTGACCTAGAATTGTCAATTTTGGTTAAAAGCAAGGTCTCACAGCACAAGTAAAAGGAAAATCCCGAAAAATAAAAAAGGTGTCAATTAAGTTAAATTTTGGTACTTACAAGTTTTAGCGAAAATCTAAATTTGCCCATATCTTTTTACCGTGTTGATTCAGGACCTCGATTTTTATACTCTCAATAGGGACTATAGACCTCAGTATCTGGTATAAATTTCAACTTGCTAGGTTTCCTGAGAAAATTGGTGGTGACACACGGACAGATAGACAGACAAGGTAGTGATCTTATAGGGGTTCCTTTTTTTACCTTTTGAGGTACAGAACCCTGAAATTGAATTAAAATGCAACTTACATCAACAGCAATCTCAGCCATCAAGCGATGACACTTGACAACCACCTTACTGCCCAGCGTAGTCATGGCAACCTTGATCAGATGCTCCCTAGTATCCTTGTTCACAGGGAAAGCTTCACTGATGCTGTCCAAGTGAGCGAGTGCTGCAGTGGCGGCCATTTCGAAGCCATCTGCTACACGGATGGGGTGAATACCCTTGTCCAGGAGGATGGCGGCCTGTTCCAAGAGAGCACCTGGGAAGAAAAGATATATTATTATTCATGAGAAGTCTGTAAACATTCAAGGGGAGATTGAGTAGTTTGTTTAACTCTAGAAACCTAACCATATTTTAAATACCAGTACCAATATATGGATCATTAAACTAATCACAACAATAAGTCCACTCCATCATCAGAGAAATACCTCAGTGCGCCAAATACCAATAATATGGACACACCAAAACGTACTGTCGCCGTAGCCCTAAATGCATCAAATGCGCTGGTGACCACCTCTCCACCGATTGCCTAAGGAAAACAAGATCAGACAGTGTAAAGTGTGTCTAGTGCATATCATCATCTTCCAGCCCTTATCCAATTCTATTTGGGGCCGACGCAACACGTTTTCTTCTTCCATTCTCCCCTGTCAGATGTAACGGCATCATTTACTCCTATCTCTTTCATATCAACTTCACACAATCCATCCATCTTTTCTTTGGCCTGATAAAGCTTATATAGACATACGGCCTACAGCTGTGGGGTTTAGTGACAAAATCAAATATTGAAATAATTCAAAGGTTCCAGTCAAAAATATTGAGAATGATAATGAACGCACCTATGGTATGTCTCAAACAACAGACTTCATCACAACCTGTGCATCAAAATGTAATGGAAGGAATCTCAGAAAACACCAAAACTTATAAAGAGCAAACCTCAAGTCATCCAAACTAGCTAGCAGTAAATCTGATGAACACGCAAACAGTCGCTAGAAGACTAAAGAGAAAGATTCCTCAAGACCTCAGTTAGAAGGTTACAAAAATAAATGGGGCAGTCTCTGGACAGCCTCCGTAGAAACCCGTTCTCAATATCAAACATATTGCTGAATATCTAGAATGATGGATTGCAAAAAAAAAGAAATATCTATAATCGGTGCTAAGGCACCCATGGGTAGGAAATTGATAACCAGTTCAACTTATTGATTTCAAATGATGATGAAAGATTTGTGATATTTTCCTCAAATGAACTTAGTAATACATCAGAATAACAGGGAATTTTTACTGTTATGTATCTGAACTCACCAGCCAAGACCACAACACCGGTAGTTCCATCACCAATCTCATCATCTTGACTCTGTGCCAACTGCACTAGCAGCTTGCCGATCTGATGCTCCACATCCATTAGCTTCAAGATGGTGGCTCCATCGTTGGTCACAGTCACGTCTCCGTCAGGAGATACCATGAGCTTATCCAGTCCACGAGGACCAAGGGAAGTGCGGAGGATGCCTGCGATCTGGCGGGCGGCTGAGATGTGTGACTGTGGGGAGATAAATTAATAAATGACATAAATATAACATTACACCTGATATCCCTGAAGAGTTAGAGAGAGGTGTGTATAGTATACCCACATTTCCACCCTTATGTTTAAGAGGGACAAGCTTATTGCCATTAAACAGGCAGTTACTAAGAATTTTCTGATGGAAAAATGCTGAGCTGATTATGTGTTGCAGTATAGTGTCTTTTTAATTAAAGAAACTTTTTAGTGGTACAAAAATATATTATGAGTGTAATGATGAGTGATTTTCACTAAGATAATAGTATTTAGCAACTGTATTATTTCAGTATGAAAATTGACTTTAAAAATTAATATGCTTGTCATGATTTTTTTTTTTAAAGGGTTTTATAATATAGTGATAATATCACTCCATAACAGCTACATTAAACAACTAAACAATAGATAATGCACAGTTATTATTATAATTATGACCTCATAAGTCCTTTTCTTTCTGGTACAACAACAGCCTACATAATGTCTTAGCCTCCTCTGACAAAGAGGATGCTATAATGCTGTTACATGCTCCCACTTCAAATCCCATATTAGGCGAATATTGTCTTTCGTGTGTGTTCCAGTTACATTCCATCAACACAATCATGATAAATATTCTCAATCACCTCTAATTATCTAAACAAACTACTATGCCTTTTTTGGTGAATTATCATTCAAGAAATTAGCCCAAAATTAGATTGTATCATTGTTTTTCTTTGTTTTTTGAGCGTCCTTAGATCCTTTAAAAACAGGTTCAGTTAGTAAAAAAAAAAAAACAAGTAGTTAATAAAATCAATTGACCATGATTTGTACGAATTTTGCCTTATAAGGTGCTTGGAACCATTTTTGCTATCAAATTTAAAACAAATTTGAAATTCAGAGCTTCATTTACTTAGTAAGAGTTGATTAAATGACTCCAAACAAAGAGATGACAGGTTAACTAATTAAAACAATGGAAAAATCTAAACAAATTACTATATGAAGACAATTAAACTTGAAACTTCTAATTTTCATTATTATATAGGGGTTTATATTGAGATTAAGAGGTATTTCAAGATGATATGGACATGATATCTTGATAATAATCTTACAGGTTGCCCAATTTGGGATCATGTGATTCACTACACCTGACTTGAAGAATGCATGTAACTTTATAAAACTGCATTAAATCTTAAACTGAACGGTCTAATAAGGTTAAGGCAGGGATAAATTACAATTTAAATGCAAGTTTTATTTATAAAATCACATATTTTTCAAATGTTTCTCGATTATTCGAATTTGTGTTGACAAGTTTAGGTTATACATTTATTAGTCATTACTTTTGGGGTCATTTGTAAAGCTGTTGTTGGGATCTTGCTAGGACAAGTCTATGAAGCCCTAAATTAGACTTCGTAAGTTGTTATTGTATCGAAGAAATTAGAAAAAAAGAAATAAATTACCTTCAAGGCATCGTTACCGGTTAGCCGTTTTTGCCTATCTTGGTCCCTCAAAATGATAAATGGACGACCATACTCGTCGAAGGCTACCGCTCCGGGGAACAGAGCCATTTTTTACTTTAATATCACTTCACGAACTTAAGATGAAAGCAGATTCAGTTTTCATAGATTCCACCAAAATCGAACAAAAATCAAATGACAGTTCTATAAATTGAATTTGACACTAATGACAATTTCAACCCGTGACCACAGACCACACCACAGACAGACTATTGCAAAATTCCATTTCAAGTAGAAACCTTTACGTAAATAACGTAATTTAAAACTTTTTAAGAAGTTATAAAATACTTTTTATGTGATAATACAACAAAAGATTTTAACAACAATATTCAAGATTTTTATTGTTAAAAACGCTTAGTTGGTGCTGCGGTGCACCAACTTAACCTATATTCTATATTCGCCTGGTGTGGGATTTGAAGATAGAGCATGCCTGGTTTATGGCAATAAGCTTGCCTCTCTTAAACATACTATACACACCTCTCCCTAACTCTTCAGGGATGTCAGATGTAATGTTATGTTTATGTCCTTCATTAATTTATCTCCCCACAGTCACACATCTCAGCTGCCCGCCAGATCGCAGGCATCCTCCGCACTTCTCTTGGTCCTCGTGGACTGGACAAGCTCATGGTCTCTTCTGACGGAGACGTGACCGTGACCAACGATGGAGCCACCATCTTGAAGCTAATGGATGTGGAGCATCAGATCGGCAAGCTGCTGGTGCAGTTGGCACAGAGTCAAGATGATGAGATTGGTGATGGAACTACCGGTGTTGTGGTCTTGGCTGGTGAGCAGAGCTCATACATAACAGTAAAAGTTCCCTGTTATTCTGATTTATAACTAAGTTCATTTGAGGAAAATATCACAAATCTTTCATCACCATTTGAAATCAATGAGTTGAACTGGTTATCAATTTCCTACCCATGGGTGCCTTAGCACCGATTATAGATATTTCTTTTTTTTTGCAATCCATCATTCTAGATATTCAGCAATATGTTTGATATTGAGAACGGGTTTCTACGGAGGCTGTCCAGAGACTGCCCCGTTTATTTTTGTAACCTCCTAAATGAGATCTTGAGGAATCTTTCTCTTTAGTCTTCTAGCGACTGTTGGCGTGTTCATCAGATTTACTGCTGGCTGGTTTAGATGGTTTGAGATTCGCTTTCTATAAGCTTTGGTCTTTTCTGACCTTAAACCGAAACTCCGCCGTAAGCCCCAGTTGCTGGAAGATCTCTGCATTCGCACTGCAGCCAAAGATGGGGAATATGCCTGGAGATGGCCCTCATCAAGTCGGAGGCCTGGTCCCGTACGGGCTTCACTGGTATTATATTTTAGACCTCGTGATTAAAAGATGTCGCCTAAGTCAGAAACGTTTCACCGTATTGACTTAAATACATTCACTTTGACCTATCAGCGCCGACGACGGTCAGCGTGAGAAGAAAACCAGCTTAAGATGATAGTGTTCCACGATAGGATTCCACGGGCGCGGCGGGCGTGCGGCACAGTGCAGCACAAATGTTTGTTTCGGTGGACCTGCTCAAATAAACATGAATAAAATGCTCGGTGTTCGCGCACAACTGTGAACATATGTGGGCGCACACGTAGAAACGGTGGATTCGCGTCAGCAAACACGCACACGCTGTTCGCGCACTTAGTTTAGTAGTCTAGGCTCTAGGAGACGGACCTTCACTCATCTGTTTACTGTAAAATTATTTTTAGCACGCTTCTTATTACATGTTGTCTGATAATAACACGTCATTGGTGCCGATTCCCTTGTTCACAAACTAAACTAAATTTAAATTGAGTGCATCTTTTTCTTTCTATTTCATTATGAAAAGGACAGAACATAAATATTAGTTTAGTCCTGTCAAATTGTCAGCACCTGACGTAATTTGATGTAATTTTATTAATCAACTTTTTAATCGCGTCTAAACTTGTGTCAGGCGCTGGTTAATTTGACAGGTTTAAACTAAAAACGTTTCCAGTATTCTTTTATTTATATCAGAAGAAACATCAATTTTCACTTTCCAAATAATTAAGTTCGACTCGTTGGGATTATTTTTGTCCCATCAAGTCACTGACTCGTTGCAACTCTTTTTCCACACAGTGTGACACGATTGGGTGTGACTCCTTGGTAAGGGGAACCCACCATATCTATAGATTTTACGCGGTTTTGGTCATGAAGCAAAACATTTTAGTCATGGTTTCTCGTATTCACAAATATGCTACAATGTGCGCGGGATTACAGGCGTGATGTTATGTTATGTGCGCGAACAAAAGTTACGCACAGCTTTGCCGGTGGAAACGGATCTGTACACGACCACTTTGTGCTGCACAAAATGTTCGGCGCTAATGTTCGCGCACATGTTCTGGTGTGGAATCTCTAATAAAATTACCATTACAATATCTTCAATGAAACAAATTATCATTACTTTAAATCATATATTTATTATTTATAAACATTTAATTATAAGTGTCGAATATTTAACGGCATACTGTTCTCCATGAAGGCGGTTTAGCGTGTTCATAAATAACAGAAACCGCTAAAAGAAAGCCTACCAGGCACAACAGTAGAGTAGTGGTATAAAGAATTTTATCGCAAAAGCCTCCTTTTAGAAACACGGGGCGCCCATCTTCGCACTGAAAATCTGCCTGTAGTTTCTTCAATTTGATTAAACTTCTCTGTTGGAACAAAGCCGGTGTTGTAGAAATGGCACGGCCCTGCCGAAGATATTTTGCAATAATTCTGAGTAACATAATAATTTGATCCGTTCGGAATCAGTTTGTTGAACGTAATGACTTTGATAGACGTTTGTTTTTGACGGTTGTTGTTTTTTTGGAAACATTTATTTTCTGTGTGGCCTGTTGCTTTTTTTAACACTGACCACTTTTAATACGTGTATTAGCAAAACACCGAGCATTGGAGATTCCTAATAGGTTTTATTTAAATATTGTATGTATTGCAAAACTACCCGTAAAACATTAGAGTTCTGGATTAAGCTGGTAAAGCGAGTAAGGAACGGGGTGGAAAGTTCATCCTCTGGGATGGACGAATCCTCTGACTAGACAGATGTTGTTTATCTGCTGCGCTGCTGAGCTACTGGCATTATTATTTGCTGACGGTTTTTAAGATTTCTGAATTGCGCGGCTAACTTTAATAGTTTTGTCTACTACCCACGTAATATTTGAAGCTTCTGCTATCCTCATAACTATTTCTGCGGCCTATGAAGCATTTCAACGTTGGTTTCATGGCAAATAACGCTATGGCGAAATCTCTATTACTATTGTGCATAAGTATGAATGTATGACGTAATTAAAACCGCGATATACAAAAAAAAATGATTATATTGTTATCATCATAATTAATACATCAATATTCATATCTTATTGAATGTAACTTATTTGTGCTATCCTTCACAATTCACTATCATTAATGTCCACACTATCCGATGAACTTTTACCGAGCGAAGAGTCTTATTCCGAAGACTTTCTCGCTCGTTTCCGCCGTTAAATATCGAATCTTTCGAAAGCCAAAGACTTGCCTTCTTCTTCATACTCTTCTCTTGTGACGCAGAAGGAATAGAAGTCGGGATCCCTGAAGATTTTTTTTCCGCCTTCCCAGGCGTATGTTAAAGGATTATCTGGTTTAGTTACATTCACATCGAAATGGTCTAAAGCTAATGAACGAACCTCATTATACACTCTGTCTCGGAAACCAGGGAACATTGCATTACCGCCGTACACAACGATATTTTCAAGCAAACTCTCCGTATTTTCTTCTGGACAAGCGCTGATAGAATTCATTATGGCTTCTGGTATGCCCATCTGTGGGATCCCTACGTCTGATGGATGGAAAAGCAGCTCTGGAATGGCGAATCTTTCGTTGTTCAGTCGTAGAGTTTGCTGTTCTAAGTCTTCGTCTGGTTTCACGATGTCTCGGAGGTAGCCGCGTCGGATTGAGGTGTAATCTGGGAGAACATAGTCCTTGACTATCGTGTTTTCTGAACCTGTAATAGAAGTAACGTAGTTTTAAAAGACTTTAAAAAAAGGAGCAGGTTATGAACATGAGTGTTGATGGATGGAAAGGGAGAGGAAAACCAAAGAACCGATGGATGGATTGTGTAAGGAATTATATGAAAGAAAAAGGAGTAAATGATAGCGTGACGTCTGACAGTGGAGAATAGAAGACAAAAGGACAAGGGCAGAAAGATGATGATGATGTATTCGGCCAACATCTTTTTGAAGTAAAACTTCTTTACGCACGCTTGACTTGGGACTAAGCTGGTGAATGTGTAACGTCACGAGGCAAACGGAAGTTGAGAGGGAGATATAAGTTAGTGAAGATAAAAAGAGACAGAGTTACGTTTTTGAATTTGACAGACGATTGTTCGGCATTTGTTTAAGTTTTACTTCAGTCGTGTGGTTTTAGGTCACACGACTGAAGTACACCCGTTTTTTTTTCATGTATGTTCCCCGATTTTAGCGTGGTTACTGGGCAAATTTACATGACAATTTTTATAAGAATATATGAAGAAGAACGCGCAGAGGTCCCATAGAAGTTATATTTAAAACTTTTTGCATAATAAAGCAACATGTAGTGGTTTTTTTTTTATAAAACTCGTGGCTCAGTTCTGGGTCGACACAATTTAGATTGCCATCGGCACGGTCCAAAGAAGAAATGGAAAATAACTTTGCTTTCGGAAGTCGGCGGCAAAAAATTAAACGAAACAAAATCTAAAGTAACCGTCTAGTTATTTTTCTCTTTTTTTGTGTTTTTGTTTTCTTATAAAAAGTTCGACTGTAACCGGTGATTCCCTTTGGGTGAATTTGTGGCATATATTTTTTGTAACGAAGAACTCAAGGTGGTCAAGGATTTTGTTAACATCCGTAGGGCTCGTTATATTTGAATGTCTTTGTCCGTAGGCCAGTATGTGTTCCTTGTGGACAGAATTGACATGTTAATTCCATCAATACATTTTTGAGTTTACGCCCCCTGGATGCTGAGTCTAGAACCCCAATCCGTATATTTGGCGTTCCAGTCACCACCTGGTATAAATCAGTTTCCTTGCTTCTTAAAGAACTCGAAATAAGAAATGTTTCTGTTCTTCAGTCGACAAATGTCTAGATTCTAGACTTCAACTATAACTGAAGAATAGAATAATTTCTGGTAAAAGTAACGACAAAAAAAATGACGACATTTTTTTCTCTAGTAAAAGCTAAAAAAATGACGACATTTTTTTATGTCTATGGGGGTAGAAACATTTCTTCTCAACAAACGTCAAATAGTCTACATCACATCGAACCTAGACAAGATTATTATTTTCCTTTATTTATCTTTTTACAAATTCATTACATTTTTAATATTAACTAAAAAAATAAATAAAAATATAAAAAAATTGTAGCCCACCGCTATCGGAAACAGGGTTCAAACTGTCAGGGCTCCAGAGAGAGGAACCTCCTAACAATACGAGCCGTGCCCAAGAATATCGATTTCTGAATGAAACCCTTGATGTTGATCCAGCTGCCTAACAAGAGCCTCCTCAGGTGTTGATCGAGGCTCTTGGCAATAAGCCATGGGCTGATACGACTAGCGGCACAATAATCGCTGAGTCAACATCCTACATGTCCACAGCCTCGCGAGCCAAGTCAAGATACTTGATTTGCTTATTTTTCTCGGCTTTCACGAGGTTCTCATCATGCGGGGCCGTTATGTCAACAATCATTCCGCGCCGCTCTGATCGATCCACCACCACTATATCAGGCTTATTGGCTGCAATAGTCCTGTCAGTAATGATGGATTGATCCCAGTACAATGCGATACTGCAATTTTCGAGAACTGGATCGGGCTTCGGGCGCGTACCTATATTACGGTACTTCCGATTCCACAAGGTTGTATTTTAGAGCAAATTGCTGATGGTTAATCCTGGTTTCAAGGTTTTGTATATGCAAGTACTCTCCGTTAGCCAGACGAGAACACCCGGAGATAATGTGACGGATTGATTCGCCTGGACGGTGGCATGCCCGACATAATATCTCAATCGTACCGTCCTTCACAATAAATCTCCGGTAGTTATTCGTCATTGTAACTTCATCCATAATTCCAGACAAAACCTTCGGTTTCTCCGAAGGGCCCCGGAACGTAGCCAGGCTACGGACGCTGATAGGTCTACATCGGGCCCATGCAGAGCCAGGAAAAAGCGTCCGTGAAGCTTCTTAATCGGCCATACCTCCCTGCTGTCGTAGTGTCAAGCACTACAGGTTTGCGCCAATTCTAATTCATATTTTTTTTCGAAATAAATCACTATTGGCGTCAACTCACTTAGAAGCTCCAATTTAATTTAATTTGTTTATTTCCAATTTTATTTTTTTCTTTGACTTTCAACTGTGAAGAGTTAGAAAAAAAAATTAAAAAAATACCGGGCAGTGGATAGCTGTCCAGAGCAGCCACTTCAGTGGGCACCAAGTGAAGTGCTCAGGAGTTGTAGGAGCCTATTGGAGCCAAGAGTTGATGTGACGTGCAAATGTCAAGTAATATAAACATTCCCTTAAAATAACAACAAATTAAGTAATTAAAGAATAATAACAAATCTAGCTGTACCCGCGACCTTCGTTCGTGTGAAATTATTATAAAACTAGCTGATGCCCGCGGCTTCGCCCGCGTGGATGTCGGTTATCACGACCAAAAGTAATCATGAAATTTTGATCTTGTCGAAAAACTTGACAAATTATATACTAAAACCTTCCTCAAGAATGTCTCTATCCATTGGTGAAAAGTGCATAAAAATCGATGCAGCAGTTTTTGTGTTTATCGCGAACAGACAGACACGGTGGAGGAATTTGTTTTATAATATGTAGTGATTATCCCCATTATTATAGGCACTTCCCTTTTTGATCGAATTTTGTTACCGATTTCAAGGGTTTTAATTTTGTTACACGGAACATTAGTTATTTTTCTAAAATAAAAGAAGCCTATGTTAGACCTTATAACATCAGTTATCTGCCAGTAAAAGTCCCATCAAAATCAGTCCAGCCGTTTCGGTGATTAGCCGGAAGAAACGGACAGAAAAGAATTCTAAAAAAGTATTTTTGTATAAGTGCCGTGTATATTTTCATATGCATTCAGTAAAAAGCTGTTATTTTGATATTACAAAAAGACACTTCAATTTATAAGAAAAAATGAAACAGAACATTAAAAATTAAAATAAGTTTTAAAGACCTAATAGCTCTAATAAAAATAAAATCTCACCCTTTTTCCTAGCAATCTCCATATCCCCCAAGAAGTCTTGGGACACAAAGCATGAATCCTCCTTTGCTTGATTGATAACAAACGTCTCATCCATAACATTCAACTGTCTATAAGACAAAACCTCTTTCAAATGATTTGTCAGCACTTTACCACCTACATCTATCCTTCTTATGGCATCCCGGTACTTCTTCCCATTTATATAAGGGACTATATTCGTAAAACTGTAACCGGTGTCCACAACAAGTGTACATTTATTCTTATGGTCTTTCCGGTACTTATAATCAGCTAAATCTGTAGCGTTTATACGAAGCAAAGAAGTACATTCGTATTCTTCAAAGAATATTTCTGTTATTGCTTCTTGAATGGATGCAAAGTTGAATAAAGGCTCAGTGATAATCAGAGGGGTTTCGTTAAAGTTGACAGGACAACATTCCTTACTGAACATGTAGTCCCATACAGTTTTTTGTGTATCCCAGTTGATTAAAAAACCTTTCTGGAAAGGTAGGATGTAAAAAAGTCCTGATGCGTCTCGACAATCGTCGATCTGTGATCCGATGAATGCGCGTCGTCTTTCTGACTTGGCTTTCATGATGCAGTTGGGGACTACCTTCGGCTCCAAGTTGGAGAAGCCTACCTTGGCTGAATAGCCCCCATTGTCCAGGATATAACATGATGTCTCGCTCATTTTTATTTTTCCGTTTTAGGTTACCGGTGGAAAATACCCAGCAGAAAAGTGCTGTTACGTTTAGTTATACTTCTTAGCAATCATTTTTGCAGGTTGAATTCAATTGATACAAAATAAGTGTTGTAAATTTCACTTTCTCTGGTGAAAATGAACAGATTATCGTTTCAAAACAAAACATATTTCAGATTATTTATATTAGTATGACATTTTTGTTTTTTATGAAGTCTATGACTTTTTTTTTTAACTTCGACTTCGACCCTCAGTCTTTTTATTTATAGCTGAACATTTACACTGGTAATAATATTAAATACGAAAACAGACATCTTGGTCCATGTAGAATGAACAGAATAGAAGGCCAAAAGTATCCATGTAGCAGGTTGGGGGCCTCTGGAACAAATGCTAATACGTAGAGTGTCATACTGGGCCGTGCGCTGGGCCAAACCATGGCCAAACCTGGCCAAACAGGGACCGGGCGCGAAGTGTCTTTGGAAAACACAAGATGGATTATAATTATTATATGATGCTCTATGATTCCAACTAGGCATGCCTCAGGTAATAAATACCTCGGGCGTGACTGTCGTATTTAAAGAATAGAATACCCATAAACCAAAAGGAAGTCGTATCGTGCATCGAGTACGAACCAAGTCGTTAGTGCAATTCTAAAATAAATAATTTTTACCATGTTCCGAGAAAAAATATATTGCAGTGCACTATGCTGTGAAAATACGACAGCCTCAAGACCAGAGTTTTCATTTTTTGAGTTTCCTGTTGATGTCAAAAGGTAAGAACTTAAGAAGAAATTAATATTAATTTTGACAAAACTGCCGCTATTTTGCAGCCCCCAAAAATATTTATCATTGGTCACTAAGCTCTGCTTTTTCTTTGAAGTACCTTGACCGATGGTTCTTATGCATTAATGTTATGATGAAAATCCAAGCGCAATCCAAACTCATTTGTTTTTGAATAGATAACATAAAAAACAATAAAAAAATGTCGTGTTCATGACGCCACCGATTAAGATAGGTCAAATAGCTTCCTACCAACCTATTTTAATGTTAATTTAGTTAGGAGCTTATGGCCTAAATACTAACAGCCGGTCGGGTCGATCTTTAGGTTAAGCCATGCTTGGCTAGGTTGGTCTGTGGATGGGTGACCAATTGACCACCCTTACATACCGGGTTTCCTCCGTGCCTCGGAAAGGTCCTGGATGTCATTTGTAGGATCTTTGACAGTCGTTACAAGTAGTCAGTGGCCCAAACCAAAGTATTACCCAGTACTAACTGGGTTCTGGAGGCCAAATAGGCAGTCGCTCCATGTTAAATACTAGTATTCAGCTGCATCTGGTTAGACTGGAAGCCGACCCCAATATAGTTAGGAAAAGGCAAAGCAGATTATGATGTTGTTTAATTTCCTTTATTCTTCAAACATACACATAATTTTTTATAAATATACGTTTCTAGTTTGGTTCCGTGTTCCACTGCTGGGCAAAAGCCTCCCGTTTTCCTTCCAAACCTCTGTTTTGTACAATGTCTGGTCACGTTTGCCCCGCGAACATCATCAGATCGCCAGAGTTCGTTTTAACGTTTTTATTAAAAACCACCGGTATCGGGAACAGGCTCCAAGCTACTGCATGGCGCTTAGGGCTACAGAGAGAGGAACCTTCTCATAATGCGCGTCGTGTAGAAGTACCATTTGCTGAATTAGGCCCCTGATCCAGCTGCCTAACGACAGCCTCCTCAGGTGTTGGTGTAGGCTTTTGGCAATTATTAAGCAATTGGTGACACGACTATCAGCACAATGATCACTGAGTCCACATCCCACATGTAGACAACCTTGCAAGCCTAGTCAAGATACTTGATTCGCATAATAGTTCATTCCGTTATTCATTGTTTTTTCACATTTGAAAATATAAAAAAATGGCCCATTGGCATCAGGGACAAAGTCCAGACTGCCAGTGGTCACGGCTGCAGAGACGAACCTCCACACTACGCGCCGTGTCCAGGAGTACTGCTTTCTGAATCAAGCCCTTGACCCAGCCGCACAATGAGAGCCTCCTAAGTTGTTGTTCAAGGCTATTTGCTATAAGTCCATTAACCGTAACGACTATCGGTACAATGATTGCAGAGTCCACATCCCACATGTCTACAACTTTTTTTTTTTCGGATGGTAAATCATCAAATGACTTCTCCCGCTCTGGGCAGAGCAGAAGGGAGTGACAGACTTGTACTGACTAAAACCCATCCATGTTCCTTCCTTGCCCTTTGTGTTCCAGGGCCGCGGTATCTCTTTCGAACAGTCCCGCAGCCCTGGAACAGTCCCGCAACCCTGGACATGTCGACAACCTCGTGTGCTAAATCAAGATACTTGATTTTTTTATGATTCTCAGTTTTCACGAGATTCGCGTCATGAGGGACAGTGATAGTCATTAATTATTAAAATGACAGTTTATTGATAACTTTTTTTCAGACGTAAGCAATGGCTTGTGTTAATATTACGAAAAGATTTGATAAACGACGACGAAGGACTGGAAAACTATGTTTGTGAAGAACACTTTGATGCCAATCAAATTATACGAGGTACACCGCAACCGGATAAGAACAACGCAACGTTACGTGAAAATGCAGTTCCATATAAATTATATTTCAGAAAGCGTCAGGTCTTTGGACCCCAGACCGAGACAGCTAATAAATTTACTCAGACAAAACCACACAAAACGACTCAAACCGACGACGTAACACCAAAGCTTTAATTTTATTACTCACCAGAACCAAGGATGCTGCATTGCTGCCCGAACCATTACAATTTAGGGAAAGACGCAATGTTCCAGAAGCGGTTAATTATGATCATTTTCACACAGTGCAATGGCGTAAATCAATGTTTTCTTGGATTAAGTACTAAGATATATACTTCGGATATTATTGTCTATCCGGTTCGTTTCCAGTAAGCGCCAAAATCCTTGCGCACTTTTCGTCACTGAATAAAGGACTGTATCAGCATAAAATGGTGCGCTCGCGCATACTCGAGCACGCGCGAGGAGACTTATGTCTGCGTCGAACTTTGTGGGCGAAGATTTTTCCACTTAAGTGGAAACGGACCCTAAATCTGGCAGTTATAGCCTAAAGGCGCTCCCTCGCCGGGAGCATTCGCCTATAATGGGTATAATATTGGGTAGTTGGGTTGTTCCATTACAAGCGAAGGCTCCCGGTTAGGAATAAGCACCGTAACATGTGTTGCTGGGGAGTTTGTTCCGCCACTTCTTCTTCCCAGCTGAAACACTAGGAAGTGGCGAAGGGCGGGGCGCTCCGGGGGCCTGTCTGTAAAATCGACGTTCATCGACGAAGTGCTGATTATCAGGCAAATTGGAATAAATTGACTTCGATTTTGTAGCGTGGCGCCGGCCACGGCCAATATCCTGCAAATTGGAAAGAAAGTACGAAGAATTGGTCCACCAAATTACTATTCTTCGACTTTTTTCCAGAGCAATCTTCTAATCACTTTTCAATGTCAATATGTACAGTCAATAAAATAGATAAGTATCCAGGGTCGAAAGATATATTGGTTTTTTCTTAAAAGCCGATTGATGTTTTAAAATGAAATTAAAATTAAATGAAGAAAAATAAACAATTGGTTAAATTAATTCAATTTCATTCGAAGATGTGCGACAGCTTCTAAAAAAACTGCAACTATATCTAACGACCATGGATACTTATCTATTTTGTTGACTGTACCAATTGCCATTGCCATTGTTGATCTATAGCTAATAAGTCTCGTGGACGGTAGATTTTAGATCATATTGAAATATTCTGAACGTTATGACAAGAGCGAACGAAACGAGCTATAAAATAGCGACCCGCCTGTTAGATTTTCTTCCTACCATTATTAAAGTTAGGGAAATTATTAATCGGGTGAATAAAAATTTAATGGGCGACTATAATATACCGAATGGGCGAATATTATACCAAGTAACTATTTATCCGGTCATGGCGGCAAGGCTAACATAGGAAGCAAGAGCGAGCGAAGCGAGCTCGTGACTTGTGGCACACCGACTCGGACAGGTTTAGGTTCGCGGGGTCTAGTGAGTGAGCGAGCAGGAGCCCCGCGCAGCTGGGCTATGTTGTTTTAATTTTTTTTTTCTGAGTCCTTGAACCCTTTCAGTGCCCAGCACCCGACACGCGGGTCGAACAATAAATTCGTTCCTTCGCACAACCCGTATCCGTAGCTATGGACACGCTAGTCGGGTTCTGGGTATGGATACACGTCATCTATAGCTTATTATAACGACGACTCGGATACGGGTTGTGGGCACGCGAACGAATTTCGCGAAGTTTTCGCGAAGTACTGGGCAGTGAATGGGTGAATGATTACACTGATCGTATTGAACAAAAGTATTTTCAAGTCGCCGGTTTTATTCATTCGCCCACTCAGTATTTCAGTACCCCATATTCAGTACACCTTTAATTAGAATTTATTTTCGCTCGTTTAAATACTACCCACCCTCAAAGATATAGACCCTGCTGATGGGCGCAGGTTGGAAGATATTTAATGCTTGTACAGATACAGATACCGGCACGGATCTTAGCGATCGGCGACAGTGTGAGAATCGCTGTACGCATCGTACACTTATAGCAAAGTACCAAACCCAGTAACTTCTTCTGCAGGTGAAGGTTTCCGCTCAATATCCGAGTTATACTTCGTTGGGCGCGTTACAGAAAAATGTTGAGTAAATTTTTAGGATGCGCGCGCATACCGTCACGAAATACCAACCCTGAAGTTAGTTAGTCAACATACACCCTGAAGTTAGCTAGTCAACATTTTAGTTTTTTACGCTAAAGTATAACTTCTTACGTGCGTACATAAGTACACACACACTTTTATTATTATGGTATTTATTTCGGGCTACGCCCATGACGTTTGTAAAATAGTAATAAGTCTTAATAACTAGTGTTAGTAGATAGATACGGTGAATTCCATCAGGAGTCGCGCAAACATGCGGGACAGCATGTTGAAGCGCACCGACAGCGATTTACTGTCGAACAAGATATTTTGTATACACGCAGTAATATTGACAATCATAGTTAGTTCAATGACTGTCTGCAATTAATTTTATAAAGCTTTTGTCAAAAAAAACCGCGTACCAAATAGCTTGTTCGACGGTACGTTCCCTGAAAATGTCTTTATTATATTTCAAGTCTTCAATAACCTAAGTACTTAAAACTGGTCAGCCTATATATGGACGGGGCAAAGGCTTCCCCCATGTTTTCTATGTACAGACGATAGCAGCTCAAGCTTCCCGAAACTGTCAGATTTTCCCAACCAACCTTGAACCTAATGTTTCAGAGATAGAGTTTAAAATCTATTAAAGAAATTTGACAGATAGTAGTAGCTTTATGTGCTGGCATCTGTACTATTATCCACGCCACCTTGGACCAGCCCTCGCGGTACACCTCCTGGTTTATTATTATATCAAGATATTAATTTTGATGTAATATCTATGTACCAATGTGTTTTTAAAATCGATATAATCAATACCGCCCGAGCGCTGCCTTCCCTCTGACTCGCACGCTATTCGTCACGCTCAGCCGCGGTGCGATTCGAGTGTACTACGTAAGTTAAAAGTCCCGGCATCATCCGACATTATATAAGGTCCCATTAAAATAGAAGGACAAACGTTTAGAAATCATTCAGACCACCAAAACAAGGACAGTGGTAAAAAAAAAAATAAGAAAAACGCATTAGATACTTACAAGAAAATAAAATCAGCTAAAAATGAATTATTTTATGTCAAAATAAAATCACTCTAATTAGATTAGTGTTATTTTTCCTTGGATATCTTTAGTTAGACGTACTGAACACTGTGTTAAAATTTGTCCATTTATTTTAATGGGACCTTATATTGATGTAAACAATATAAGATGCCGATGATGTGTGTGTTCTATTATGTACATGTAAATAAATCTGTTTGTATATAAATGTGTTGTGATAAATATTAGGTACGTAAATTGTTTTTCTTTAACCTTTTAAACCCCAGAGCATAAACGTAAGGGTGTGCCCTCCATCCAAGTCACAATTTCACACCTACCATTTTGTCACATATTTGTGTCGTTTGGTGTAAAGGGCACGCGATTTCTTGTCACGTATATGTGACGTTCCAAAGGTTAATAAATCATCACTTCCTGTTCCCACCCCTTCCTCAATAATCTTCAGGAGTCAACAAAATTGTTTAGCAGTAAATTCTCCTCATTTTCTCGGCACATGGCAATAGAAAGTAACAATATTATAGTTAGTACTTATTAGTACCATAGTATCACAAGCAAGACCAACCCACAAAAACAAAGAGATATCTCTATTCGGAATTTATTAAATCATAATTTATGATAATATATTGTACAGTTTGCTAGCTTAAACCTATAACATTTGATGTGGTAACACGCTTGAAGCTTACCTGTAAAAAAAGAAGAATTGATTAGAACATGAGAACTAAAAACTCAGTCTGTACTGTGTTAAAACAGTTTAGGGTGGCGTCAGGGTAGCCCGCGAAATTCAAATTTTCTTACGTTTTTTGCAATTCGCAGGTCAATGTCAGGTTGTATGTTGATGAAAAATGATTCGCGCTAGTAACACGTATGTAGTTACAGAATTATAATCTTTGAAATCATCAATGCAACCCTATTCTGTAAATATTTGGGGTAGAAGGGTGGGAAAGGTAAGTATAAGGGGTTAAATGTAGAATAGAATAATGAAGGGTATAAATAAGCTGCCAGGGCTGCGGGACTGTTCGAAAGAGATACCGCGGCCCTGGAACACAAAGGGCAAGCAAGGAACATGGATGGTTTTAGTCAGTACAAGTCTGACACTCCCTTCCGCTCTGCCCAGAGCGGGAGAAGTCATTTGATGATTTCCCATCCGAAAAAAAAAGGGTATAAATAAGCGGAAGACGGAAGGATATTTTCCAAACCAGAAAGATTTTATTGAAAATATAACCTTTTATTGAATTTGATAAAATAATAAGAACAAAATTTATTTTAATAATCTAAAAATCTATATTTCACGTGATGCTACCACTTGTCTACACTGCGTTTCAAATGAGAATAGGACTGACCTCACGCCATATTGCCATAACAGTCAAATCGAATAATTTCTGTAGGGGCAGCAAAAAAGACATGTTTGATAATAAATATTTCTTTACTGCCACTTTAAAGCCTGCGTATCATAACAAAAAAAAACATTTGTTGGCGTAAACATAAAATAATTGGTGAATAAACTAGTCCACTACCTAAATGCTAATCTTTGCTGAATAGTACCAGTTGTTTCTAAGATTTCGTTGGATTAAAAACTTCCACCCTCTTAAATAAATGATAATAATGTAAAGATAACATTAACAAGATTAAAAAAAATGTGTAAGCAGACAATTCTTTTTTGATAGCCATACTTTTCAAGTGACAGTTAACGAGGTCATTGACATTCCATTTCTAAAGGCTCATACCCACGGCGGCGCACGGATAGGCTACGTAAGCATGTTAAGCTTTGCTTTGCAAGAAAATTGTTTCCACTGCAAACCACGGCCACGTTATGCATCAATTGACGTCGTTCACGAGTGGCTTGCTCGAATAAGGCGCTCAAATAGCTTAACGCTGTCAACTCCATGCACGCTGTGCACGCGGTACACGTACACGAATATTAACCCACGACTATGCCGCGGTGGGCCACGCAAGCTACTACTACTAGTTGTACATAGTTGTACGTGCGTAGCGTGTAATGCAGTGGAAACGTAGACCCACGTTGTCAAACAAATGAATCCACGCATCACGCTAAAATGCGCCGCGTGGCCGTGCACAGCGTGCGCTGCGGTGGGTTTACGTCTTTATTTGAAACACATTTTACCAGTTTTACTGAGATCAGAAATCTAAGGATTGCACAACTCACAGGAGTACTTATCACAACCCATAGACACACATAATAACACCTACTTTGTCTGAAGGGTTTTTTTTTGGTTTGGCAGAAGTGACACACCCACTTTTCATCAGTTATGTCACAGATAATATTATATGGTTATGTTTAAGTCTCATGTAATTGGGGACAGATCTATTGCCCTCAACCAAGTACAAATCCAGACCGTATGACTGTTACCGAGAAATTTCTTATGGGAAAATTCAATGACACTGCCTGTCCTTGAAATTGAATCAAATTTAGAGCTCACACCCGTACAGCAGCATTTGCAATCACTAGACCAATGAGGCAGCCTTTTACTTTTAAGTTAAGACCACCAAGGCTGGTTCTAAAAGGCTCACAATTCTACTCTTGCGGGAACTTATTATATTATGGACTCAAAAACATCAAATATTTTTTAAATTAAATGGAGGTCTTAAATTGGAGAATTATTTTAGACAACATCTAGATGGGCCTGAATACATGCAAGGAGGTTCCTAATATCAAGTTCCCATTCATCTCCATAGAGATCTATGCTTTGGAATGGGAAACTGACTACCTAGTTTGTTAACTGACTTTTACAGTTATTATGCCATGTGACTGGGACTGTAGCTTCATCTTTTTTTGTTTTAAACTGAAATCTACTTGGACATTACATAATTCAAAAGTGCCTGAAAGCTGTTGCATTGTAATGTTTTGAGTTTAAGTTCCAGTACAACCACCTCTGAAAAACCATTAATAGAAATGACTTACTTCTTGAGGAGTTGATGACGGCAGATCAGGTACGGGGCAGCGAGACCGGAGCCAAAGTATCCGATGAAGTAGACTGTCAGCTTGTAACGGTTGTTGATGTCGAAGGGCAGGTTCTGAAACAGTTTGATTGAAATAATGTAGAATGATGTCTTGTAATGCAAGAAATAACTGGTCTCGTTGCCCCTAAACATATACTGCAACTCCTAAAATCCGCCCCTACGAAGACCCACTCGCCCAGTGATTTTTTTCTGGTGCAGTTTAACAAAAAAAAACGCAGGTCAATAGTTAATGACTCGGTTAGTAGTACATAACCTAAGACGTTTTCGTAAGACAAAATTTTATGTTATAAAATTAATTATCAAACTTCTCTATATATAAGAGAGCTGAAAAAAAGAGGCGTGATTAATTAAATGTGAATTTTACTGTAATAAAAACAATTGACTGACGCATTCTTAGATTATGTAATGACGTAAATTTTGAATGAAGAACTCACCTCGCCAGGGACACCTCCATGTGAGTGGTTCCTTACCATGGTGGTCATCACATTCCTGCCCATTTTGTTAGAAACACGAGCTAAGGGAGCAAACATTTTGTTATTTCAAGATTTTCTTGGCAATCTCGCGAAAAACAGAAAATTCGATTTTCTTGTCGCAAAGGAGTGAAGTTTTAGCGAAAACTACCACTGCGTTCCTGTTGTTTTTAATTCATGGTAGCTTTTGTAATGAACGCATCTGTAAGTTAGAAAAATAAAAATGAAACTGCTTCTTGTATTTTCTATGACGTATATTTGAGATTTATCTACGTTAGTTACAAAATTATTTCATGAATAATTAAGTTTAACTGTCGTCGGCTGGAACCTGAAACAAAAAAAGTTCGATATTATAATTCAAAACGCATAATAGGCAGCACTTTTGTGTTAGGGTCATCGGGTTATTTAACACAGTGTCTTAGCCTCTCAGGAATCATTACCTATTATTTGGGACAGGTAAATGTAGGTAAAAGGCTTTCAAGATGGGTTTTGAAGCCTGTTTACCCCTTTTGAGGGTGCGCACGTTACGGTATGCGATGGGTATCCTGGAAAGGAATACTTACACTGAAATTATGATAAAGGTTATCAAGGACACAATTCGATCAACGCATGTTTCGAAACAATGAGCAATAAAATTATATCTCCATATACAGATAACGTGTTTATGGGTCAGTCAGTATTATAGGGTAATAAGGAGTTAAGTTTAATGGAGGTTTGTCTCAAGAATATGCGATGTTAGAATATATGTAGGTAGGTGTAAGTCAGGGGCGTATTTTGAAATTTGGCGCCCCAGGCCAATAAGTTTCGCCGCCCCAGAAGTCAAGGAAAAAAACGATTTAAATAAAAAAAATCAACAAATTAAAATCGCCATCCATAATTTAAAAAAATGTTTTTTCTTTGAAAGTTACTTAACTAAAAATGAAAAGTCCAAGAAATGTCAATTTTTTTTTCACCTTTTGTTATGTTATTGCGGTTCTTGCATCTAAAAATGGCACTATGTAACGTCAGATTTTCTTTTTACATTTATAAAAAAAACATTAACTAAAATAAAATAGACAACTTTAATATTTTTTTTTTTTATCAAGACAATATCTTGGCAAAATAATTATTGCTTATTTGGAGAAAAATTTTAACAACATTTCTTGGACTCTTCATTTAAAAAAAAATTATAAACAAAATAATAAACCTTTTTTATTTTTTTTACGGATGGGAAATCATCAAATGACTTCTCCCGCTCTGGGCAGAGCGGAAGGGAGTGTCAGACTTGTACTGACTAAAACCCATCCATGTTCCTTCCTTGCCCTTTGTGTTCCAGGGCCGCGGTATCTCTTTCGAACAGCCCGCAGCCCAAAATAATAAACCACTATTAACTTTTATCGCGTGTAAACGGCTCCACGAAGCCAAAGATTTTTAGGTATACATGGTGTAAACAGACTCTTCACGAAGCCGTCAACCAAGCATTATGTATGTACATGAAACTAAGTAACTTTACGCAAAAATTAGTGCTGGGAAACGCCTTTTTCTTTTGGGCTGAAAAATCACGTTTTACAGTAAGACTCGTAAGACTCAATGTAACGCACTCAAAACATTGTGCTAATGGATGGATTGAATAGTAAGGGGTTTCTGGAGGTGTTGAAAGTAAAATCTTACATTAAAAACATGTATTAAAAAAAAAAACCTGGTGAAAAAGTTGGAACTTTGACCCCCAATATCTCCGTAACTAGAAGGTTTCCAGGTATTGCCTAGAACAAAAAAAATATCGCAATGATGGGGAGAACAAGTGCCTTTCAGCTTCGTTAAGAGTCCGTTTACACCCTTTATTATTCAAACTTGATTTAGAGATTGGAAAAAAAAATTAAGAATGATGCCGATTCCCTTGTTCACAAACTAAACTAAATTTAAGTTCAGTGCATCTTTTTCTTTCTATTTCATTAGGAAAAGGACAGAAGATAAATTTTAGTTTAGTCCTGTCAAATTAACCAGCGCCTGACACAAGTTTAGACGTGATTAAAAAGTTGACTTCTAAAATTACATCAAAAATACGTCAGGTGCTCACTAATTTGACAGGACTAAACTAATATTTATCTTCTGTCCTTTTCATAATGAAATAAAAAGGAAAAGATGCACTCAACTTAAATTTAGTTTAGTTTGTGAACAAGGGAATCGGCACCAATAGTGTACTTATAACTTTTTTTAAATTGACTTAATTTTTTTTCCAACGGGGTTTGTGTGTGTCTGAATGATACCATAATTAATTCAAATTTTTAAATTAATTTTTGTTCCTAAAACAAAATATTTTATGTGGTACTTTGTCTTTAGAGGCAGTGTGGCTATGTCGTTACGGCTGGGCGGAGCCCTACTTTCAGCGTTGAATTAAAATTATATATAACAGAGATAGAGCTCCAGAAGTGGAACTTTTTTATGGGAAATTTCCTCCTCTTTAAAGATGTTTTTTCAAAATAGTTTTTGACTTATGAACGACAAACTAAATGCCATCTTTTTTCATCTCTATTTTTTAATAACAATTGCAATTTTTAAGTGGTGGATATTTATTTTCGATACATTTTCTAGATGTCATTCCGAATCGAATGAACCATCGGTCATATTTTTAGGAGCGGAATCAAGAATTAATACGGTTTTAAACTTGTTGACTAGCTCAAGGGTTCCCAAACTGTTTCAGTTCGCGGTGCACTTACATGTTTAATATTTTGCCTCGGCGCCCTAGCTAGTCTAAAAAGCCGAGTTTTTATAATAGTCTTGTCAAGAATACAATTATTGAAAGTCCGGCTTCACATGAATAAGATATTGCAAGAGGAATGAGAATTCCTAAGAGGTTTTGAATTTTAAGTTTGTGTTCATTTTGTACCAATAACCAAAACTCCACCAAATCGGAACACGTGAACCTTGTTTTAAGGCTGCAGTCGCAAGAGTTTAATCGAGTCTCTCTTCTTTTTACGAAGTGAATTCTGGTGGATCTTGTGCATGGAAAGGATTTTGGATTCACGAAAATTTTTCGGTTTTCCGCGAAAATGGACATTAACTCTTGCGAAACAACAAGCTTATTAAATTTTTATCGAATATTTAAGATTAGTTTCCAGAGAATAGTAAACATGCGTGCCTCACGGCGGCGGCACCCGTCACGGCGGCGCGCAGTTTGGGAACACCTGGACTAGCCTATGTGTTCGACTAAATGACTTACTAGCTCTTGCTTTTTCTAGTTTCATTTTAAATTGAGATTGACAAGAAAAAATAAAAAGGTGAAAAGTAAAAGTAAGTTGAATGGTGCCAAAACCAAAACAACATGCAATGGTCACGAGTGGCTGCGCCGCCCTTGGCAGGTTGGCGCCCCGGGCCATGGCCCGTTTGGCCCTAGGGTAAATACGCCCCTGGTATAAGTTATTTATTGAACTTGTTATGATGTCTATAAAACTTGAGGTATTTCTAACAGTAAATAGACGTGTAATTATGTTAAACAAATGATTCTGACACTTCACCCCGACAAAGTTTTTCCGCCGGATGAGCCGCCGACAGAATCTTTCGTTTTTAAGGTGGTTGTGTCAGGGTAGCCCGCGAAATTCAAATTTTCTGACGTTTTTTGTAATTTGCAGGTCAGTGTCAGGTTGTACGTTGATGAAAAATGAGTCGTGCTAGTAAAACGTATGTAGTTGTATTAAACACATAAAATATTGCACTCACAGTCATATCGAAAGATTACATAATTTCCGGCTAGCTTATCATTTAACTGAAAAAATATGGGGAGAATAGGATTACTCAACATTTGTCAGAAAACGATGATATGGTCATAAAAACGTACATAAATGACTGGGCGCACATTTTTCATTTAATTAATACAATCACAATTTCGTTTTGGTAATAATCATGTTATGTTGGTATTTGTTAACAATAAAAGTTATTTTCATTTACAAATATTTTTCATTTAACGTTTCAAAACGTTTGTATAATCTTTAGATTTAGTTAGTAGTGTTAAACCATGCCTTCATCAGTCATGCGACGAATTCTTATTTAGTCAAAGATTGCGTCGTCTATTCACTGATGAATTAATCGTTCTGTCGGCGAAATGTTCGTAGTGGAAAGGTTCTGTCGTTGAAAAACTTAAAAACGAAAGATTCTGTCGGCGGCTCATCCGGCGGAGAAACGTTTGTCGGAGTTAAGTTTCAGAATCTAAACAAAATACATAACATAACAAATCAATCTAACCACACAGGGCTGAACCGTGAGTTTGTGGGCCCTGGGATAACACTACTTGGGGGCCTGCCTAATTGTCAATTTGTCAAAAAACTGTTTTCGTTAATGATGTACTAGGTACAAGGTAGGAAAAAATAGGACAATAGTTATTTTATTTATTGAATACTAGCGTCTCGCCCCGGCTTCGCACCGGTGCAATTTAAATGTGGTATCATTTTGTGTTAAACAAGAATTTGGGTACCTAGTATACAACAACTGAAAAACACGACTACTGAAAAATCGCGCTCTAATTAATTTCAGGGTTTACAAGGTAAAATCGACTCCTCCTATTATTGAAGACGGTTAAAATGTAGCCTATGTTACACGGGCTATAATAACAAATCGATTGACACTTTATTCATCAAAATTGGATGAATAGTTTAGGCACTACGGAGGAACATACGTAAATACAATAATACATAAATACTGCTAAAAACATTATTTAAAAATAAGTGTGTGAGGCGACGCGTCGCCACGGCATGCGTCGCCACGCCAACAATCGGTTTCACCCGCGGCTATAGATGTTTCACATCAAAAAGATGACAGTTTAGATTTTTTGCAGGTGTTTTATCTTCAATGATGGCTGGGAGCCCTTTATATCCACAGGGTGCTGGGCTGCAGCCCAAAAAGCCCTTATATAGAGCCGCCCCTGTAACCACAACCTTAAAGTAACGATAATAAATATCATTATGAATTAGACAGTGATGCAAAATTAAACATTTTTAACATTGTGTGGTTTAAAACGACGTATGTACAGACGCCAGCACATCAAGCTCCTAATATGTCAAATTTCTTTAATAGATTTTCAACTTTATCGCTTTAACATTAGGTTCAAGGTTTGAGAAAATTTGACAGTTTCGGGTAGCTTGATATGCTGGCGCCTGTACCTAACTGCATTTTATATTAAGACATCACAATGAAGGCGTAAATTAATATTAATGCACTTGTTGAACTTAAACTTTCGGTGTTGTACCAAGCGCTGCAAGTCTATGCATGTCGGAGTCATGCTTGTGAATATGAACCAAATATTTGTAATTCAATATCGATATGTAATTCCAACCAAATATATGTAATTTTTGTATGTCTTGTGGACAGAGGGCTTTATTTGCCACTGAGTAAGGTAGGATTACTAGGCAGATATGAGTCGCAACGCTGGGAGGGGACGACCTAGAAGAACGTACTACAAAAAGGTCAGGAGTGTAGAACTCACAATCGGCGTGGCGGTGGCGGAGGGCGTGTACCACCAGGATATTAATTATAGAAGGAGGAAAGGAGTATTTAAGGATTGTAGCAAGTGGCGTTCTGTAGTTTTTGTCAATCCTCATGGGAAAAAGGCGTGATTACATGTGTTTTGGACACGATAATATTAATAAGACTTGACATGGCATCTCAGTAATGTCAATTAGCACTAATTAAATGTAGTACCTAACTAAAAACAACATAAAACGACAGAATGACAATTCAATTAAGCTTAGTGCCACAAGCTAATCAAGTAAAGTAGGTCGTCGTGTTTGCTCGTTAGAAACCTTCGTTCATAGGGACAGGGCCACAGGGGTAGTAAGTAAGCTCTTACGTGAGTTGATGAGTTGATTAGGCGAATTGGAAAAAAATAATTAGATTGGTTGGTAATCTATCTATGTCATGGATATACCTAATATAATAAAGCTGAAGAATATGTTTGTTTGTTGGAACGCGCTAATCTCTGGAACTACGGATTTGACAAAAATATGTTTGCTATTGATAGACCAATTCTTCAGGAAGGTTATATCCTTATCCTTCCTTACTTTTAATATTATAAATGCGAAAGTAAGTTTGTTTGTTGCCTTTTCACGCCTAAATCACTGAACCGATCATCCCGAATTTTCATATAAGTTTTCAGGTGTACAGAAACGGACTTCATCCCGAAAATAAGTACTGTTCCCGAGGAAAACAACAATAACGTTCTTATGATAATAATTGGCGCCACGTGTCTTTCGAATAATGATCGAATTATATTATTACAAGCAGAGTACAACCCGAATTGATTTTCAAATTCTAAATGAACGCGAGCGTAGCTGTTGGCATAAGCTAGTATGCTATAATTTAATTTCACGTTACGACTATTAGGAGTCGAGCAAAAGAGAAACGGCGAGTACTGCTGGTATACCGAGTATCTTTAGCGGCTAACGATACTCGCGTTATACCAGTAGTAGATACAGATACCTAAGTAATCATCGAGTAGCTTTGAAACCTATGAACATTTATACCTATGGGCGGTTTAGTTTAGCCAGCACATCAAGCAACAATCTGTCAGATTTCTTTAATAGATTTTCGACTTTATTGCTAAAGTATTAGCCCATTTCCTCTCTTAGAGAGGAGGGCTGTGTGCCAGCAGTGAGAACATTATAGGCTGACAATGATGATGACCATCATTAGATTCAAGGTTGGCTGGGAAAATTGACAGTTTCGGGTAGCTTGACCTGCTGGCGTCTGTACTCGTACTTAGGTCTTTACTAGATCTAAAATTCATGCATATAGGAAAGCTGTTGGTAAGACAAAAAAGGTAAGACAGATGGTCTTACCTTTTCCCAACTATGTTGGGGTCAGCTCACAGTCAGCAGTTGAATACAAGTTATTTATGACTGCCTATAAACCTCCACTACTCATCAGTTACTGGCAAACACGATGACTTTGGTGACAGAAGGTGGTTGGTAACAAAAACTTAAAATAAGGCAGGTCATCCACCCAGGATGTTCACGCGTAAGACCTCGTTGAGACTCGCCTAGGTCAGGAAAATATGGAAAGATAATTTACCGAGTTTAGTTCTTGTTCATCTGGTGCCACAACACGACGAAGGGTGCCGCGATGCCGGTGCCGACATACCAAAAGAAGTTGAGGGTCACGCGCGTGCGATTGTGGATGTCGAATGGCAGGTTCTGGAATCAGAAGACATTTAGTTTAAATTCAATAAACGACATCATCTAACAGTGGCGTAGGTAGCCGTAATAAGGCCCTGTATCAAAATTGTTTGGGGGCCCTATGAATAACAATTTGAGGTTATTGGAAGATTTTGTGGTATTTTTCCTGTACACGTCGTCGGGGCCCTAGTTACTCGGGGGCCCCGTATCGTGAATACGGCTGATTCAGCGGTAGCTACGCCCCTGTCATCTAACAAGTTATTGTCACTATCGGAGTAGTGGCTTGGCACGTGACGTTGGTAAATGATCTAACGGCATGTCTTTGTTTCCATGGATGATGGGTAGGCTTTTAGTGTGGGACGCAACATGTGTCCATAAGTACTCTTGCGCCGGCCATCTCATCTTCTCGCTTCACGCTTTCTGTGGCCCAAGGACTGGCTCTTACCTTGGCCAGAGGCTTAGAATTGCCATAAAAAGTGGCAATGTCACCAGTTTCTTTGGCACATTACTGTAGACAGCGTTGATGAGGTATTTTTGAACGCTATATACAACGTGTAACGGAAAGGGTATTATAAGCCGAAAGGACAACTTTTGTACTACGACTTTTAGAAATTCGTGAAAAAAAATTCTACTCCCTTTACTAAAAAGTTTTTTTTTTTTTTGCGAAACCCCTTTTCGGCTTACTTACCCTTTCCGTTACACGTTGTATAAGTAAGATAGTTGAACGCAAAAATCAATTAAATATAATATAAAATATCTTTACATTCAATACAGTCAGTAGGATCATGAGGTGCATTGAAAATTCTGCTACAAGTCATCATCATCATCTGTCTAGCCTTTTCCCAACTATTTTGGGGTCGGCTTCCAGTCTAACCGGATGCAGCTTAATACCAGTATTTTAGCTAGAGCGACTGCCTATTTGACCTCCATAACCCTGTTGGTACTGGGTAATACGATACGATACCCCTTGATAAGACTGATTGTCAGACTTTTTGGGCCAGTGACTACCTGTAACGACTGTCAAAAATCTACAAATGACAGCCAGGACCAACGGCTTAACGTGCTTTCCGAGGTACGGAAGACACTCGGTACGTAAGGGTGGTCTCCCATCCACAGACCAACCTAGGCAAGCACGGCTTAACCTAAAGATCGACCTGCGTGGCTATTATTACTTAGCCACGTGCTCCTCAGCTACGAGTATACTTAATGTACACTAGGCATGAACCCCGTCAGGGTAGTACCACCTTGTCCTTGTTACTAAATGAGCTAATATTGTTACCACATCATGAGTTATTTTTACGTTCATGCGAATACGAAAAAAAAGAAGAAGAAACTCCGTTAAATGGACCGAGTGCCGGTGTAATGCGCGTACTAATATGATTTACTTCTTACAACGTGAAACTCGGATAAATACGGACAAGTAAGTATACCAAGTTAGCTAACACAACTTACACAACAATACAAGATTAAAATTTTTGAGTGCAAGGTGGAAAAAAGCTACTGGTGGCACACAAAGCACTTGCTCACGCTTATAAATGCGATATTTGCATTCAAAATACCTACTTTTTACCTGATTTGGAATATAACAAACTCGTTTCGCTTAATAGAGCCGAATAAATAAGTGTGTTTACCTTATTCCAACTTAGTGAAAAACAATGTAATGCGACGCTCTCTTAGGTGGATTAGATTTTATGACTATAACAAAAGAAGATATGCGCGTTTCGCAAAGTAATTGATTTGTTCATGTACAGCAGGGATGTTATGGAGCTCCGTAACCGTAACCGAAACAATCGGATATTCGAAATAAAAATATATCCGTAACCGTAACCGTATCCGTTTCAGAAGTTTCGGATAATTTCGTATAAGATAAGATAAGATATTTAGTTATTTCTAGTCATAACATAACCTCTCTCATAACTAGTAAGTTTTTTATTAAATCCGTAACCGAAACTATCCGATACTAACGGATAATCCGAAATAATTACATAATATCCGTAACTGTATCCGAAACCGATATAATTTTATTCCTATATCCATCCGTATCCAATTCCGAAATATCATATCCATAACATCTCTGATGTACAGTATTGAATAGTGTAGTTCGCGAGTATGTGTGGTTTTACAAACAATCATGGCTTTTGTAAACATGTATTCAGTCAGAGTCGATGTTATGACTTGTGGCTGATGTGGATATAAAGACCGGTTGTGTTCATCACAGAAATTATAGGAGTATAAGCTGACTTCTTTAAAACTGCACAAAACGAGCTCGACTTACACTGAAAATGTTTTGAAATCTTATTTTTTATATGTGGATGTGTCAAAATCAAAATGAAAATCAAAGCATTTATTTCAAGTAGGCCAGTTACAGGCAATTTTGAATTGTCGACAAGATAAAAATGTAATGAAGCTACAGTCCCAGTCACAAGGCATAAAAACTGTGAAAGTACTGTAGTTGCCCATTCCCTAGCGTAGATCTCTATGGAGAAGAACGGGCAAGTAACTCTAAAACCTTGGTTACATCATTCATGTTGAGATGGTACATTATGTGAGAACGATGTAGCAAGATGTGCAGTGTGAATTTATCTGCTATGTACAAAGAATTCTTTTGCTTCCCTTGGACGTTGGTAATGTCATAGAGATATTTAAATAAATGTTATGTACTTTAAAGATATACTTTTGAGATTTAAATTAAATTTGCGACGATGTTATAAAAGCTTGGCAAAAAAAATTGATACCTACTAACAAATAGGAGTGCCAACCTTGGTCATTCTGGCACACCTAATTCTCCCCAAAGCTTCATAAACTTGAGTAAATTAGCGTTTACATGCTTTTACTCCGCCCCTTATTATGAATCATTTAATCTCAGAATTAAAACATTCCATACATTGTTAGTAAAAAAATACTTATAACTATGTTAGTACATTATTATTACATTTAAAATGATAACAACATTTAAACACAAAATTACACAAACAAAATCACAACATAAATACAATAAAATCATAACAAATTACATAATTATTTTCTTAACAAAATTCATTCATATTCAATTTTTAATAAAATCATAAAAAAAAACAAAGAAGTAATAATAATAAACTAATCCATCGGCGAGCCAGACACGTCACCATCATCTATGTCAAACTTCTCCCAAACACCACCAAACTCTTGCGCTAGTTTGCCGACATCTGAAGTCCCAACATAATATTCATCCACCCCCTGTCCCTTAGACGAACCACTGACCATTTGCTTTCTATACTTCTGCATTATGCACGTTCAACGTTGTAACCCGTACATAAAATTTTCAAGATTCACCCACGTTTTATTCTAAAAGAGTTCCTTTTACCATGTTACCGGTGTTACCTAATAGGGTGTAAACGGACTCTTCATGAAGCCGTCAACCAAGCATTTTGTACAGTCAGCGTCAAGATGTGTGTAGCCCTCTTGATAGCACCTACGCTACGCCCCGCCCTACGTTCCCAACTGGGGTACCCAATTGATGCAGCCCACCGTACATCAAACTAAGTAACTTAACGCAAAAATTATTGCTGGGAGACGACTTTTTTTTAGGGGTGAAAAATCAGGTATTGCGGTAGGACTCAATATAACGCATTTACAACATTGTGCATAGATGGATTGAATAGTACCTACGGGGGTCGTGAAGGTGTCTTAAGTAAAAAAATATATTAAAAACATGTACCTAAGTATTTAAAAAAAAAAGCTTGTGAAAATGTTGGAACTTTGAGCCTCAATATTTCCGTAACTAGATATGGTCGGGATTATGGATTCCCAGGTATGGTCTAGAACAAAATAGCATATTGATAGCAAGGACGGGGAGAACAAGTGCCTTTCGGCTTCATTAAAAGTATTTTTACACCCCTTACACTGCTTTTGTTACCACCGGTGCTTCTCTTCTTCTCTGGCAGATTATTTTATACAAGTGATGTGCTTTCTATTTTAATCAGGTAGATAGTGGTTACCCAGGAGTAGTGAAACAGGCATTGAATGTTAGAAAAGTGATATCTTACCCGCCTACTAAAGCAGCACTGAACAGAAATACTGAGTACTTATTAGTTATGACGGGGAGAACAAGTGCCTCTCGGCTTCGTTAAGACTCTTTTTATTATATCTCCTATATCAACTTACTTTCGGTGGAAACTGCCAGACGGTCTTACTACCGACCACTTAACTCCTGCTTTCAATATAGAGCATACTTATTATTCACTAGCTGTTGCCCGATAAAATCGACCGCGTGAAATTATTATAAAAATACTATTTTCCCCGTTTTTGTAACATTTTTCATTGACGCTCCGCTCCTTTTAGTCGTAGTCTGTACGTAATCTGTATTTTTTTAGAATGTCAGTAAACTAGGGTTAGGTATTATGTGAGTAAAATATGTAGTGTATCAAGTACACTTCTAATGTAAATATTCGTATGCCGTATCCAGCGGCGGATATGTAAATTTTATTAACAACTTTGTGAATACCGTATCCTACGAATAAATGTCTTTGTCATTGTCTAGCGTAGTGTTAGCCTATAGCCTTCCTCGATAAATGGGCTATCCAACACTAAAAGCAATTTTCCAATTCGAGCCAGTAGTTTCCTCAGATTAGCGCGTTCAAAACAACTCTCTTTAGCTTTATAATATTAATTAGTATAAATTAGAAGTAGGTATAAATAACTGGACACTGGACTAACCTAATACCTATTACAGGAAAAACCGGATTGATGATTCTAAGCTTTATTTTGGTGTTTGTACCTGTTTAGGAATCTATACTAATACATACACATACGTACTTGTCCATGCATTAGATTACGAAACACTCAAGTCCTATATAATAAATGTTCTATCTAACACACTCACCACTCACTCACTGTTCACTAATATTCGCAAACAAGGACTCATTTTCTAAGCCTACTGAAACCCACTTAATCACGCATTAACAATACCTACGTATTATTATTCGTACTAAGCGCGCCTCTAAAAGGCCAAAAAACGTGCTCTAATTCGGAAAATATCTAGGTAGGTGTAATTATGTAACAAATAAAATCATATAAAGTGTAGACTTACCTCTCCAGGAACGCCTCCATGGGATCCGTTTCTAATGAAACTTCTCATCACATTTCTTCCAGACTGGTTAGAAATCCTTGCTAGTGGACCCAACATTTCGACTTTTTTTCTGTACTGACTGAATAAAATGGCCAGGTACCTATTGGTAGATAAGATAATGGTATTGGTTATCGAGTGGGTACTGACCGGGCGGTGGGCTGATAAGCTTCAACTGAAAGGTTTTAAGCAAGCGGATACGTTGATATAATCCGTGTATGTGAAATTGATGGAGTTGGTGTAGTATTCATGTGCGAATGACAACCTATTGAAAGTGGTTGGTTTGTAATGTTGTTGCTGTTAAGGACAATGGGCGTTTTATAGAATGTCTGGATTGATTTACATAAGAAAGATATCAAATTCGAAGTATTGAAAGTAGATTATAAATTACTAGTTGATCCCGCAAACGTTGTGCTGCCATAATTATGGCGTGAAATATACTTTACGACCTATTCATCAGAATAGGTCGTAAAGTATATTTCTATCTATCTTCCAAATATACATAAAAAAATTCATAAAAATCGGTCGAGCCGTTTCCGAAGAGTGCGATCACAAACACCGTGACACGAGCTTTTTATTATGTATATTAGATTCGATTATTATTTTATTTACTTATTTGTTACACGAACATCAGTAAATAACTACTTAGAATTAATGTGAAGTGATCAAAATAGCATAAAAGTGCTGGTATGTCTGCCTATTATAGGTATACGCGGCATTCACCATAGGACAACATCACAACAACACATTGTTTCTCAAATCTTAATAATAAACGGCAGTCATTGTGCCGATATTCATGTCGGCCAATGGCTTAATAGCCAATAGCTTCGAACAACACCTGAGGAGGCTCTCGCTTGGCAGCTGGATCAAGGGCTTGATTCAAAAAGCAGTATAGTATTGTTAGGAGGTTCCTCTCTCAAGGGCCCTGACCACCGATAGCTCGGACTCTGTTCCAATCCTAATGCTGGTGGTCTACTATTTTTTATATTTTTAAATGTTTTTGAAGTTATACTTCTTTTGGCGCGTTAGGGAAAAATGATGAGAGTAAATTTTTACGATGCAAGCGCACACCGTCACGAAAAACCGACACCCTGAAGTTAGCTAGTCAACATTTTATTTTTATACGCCAAAGAAGTATAACTTCTTACGTGCGTAATAAGTACACACACACTTTTTTATATTGTTTTATATTTGAATATTTAATAATGTAATGGATATGTATTTAAACGAATAAATAATACAATTTAAATACAATATAAAATAAAACAAAAAACAAACTGTATGAAATGAACAGTTGTCTCTCTTTTAATTATAATAATAACATCATCACCAATTTCTGAAGGAAAACCCAATAACACGTTGCTCGAACTGGGAATCGAACTTAGGATCTCATGCTCCGCAGTCACGCTTGTGACCACTAAACCAACGAGGCAGTCAACATATCAAATAATATAATCAACATATCAAAAACGTAAAAAAAAGATGTAAACTCCGCATCTCCAATTGAATTCAGCTGTTTAATGAAAACTCTTAATTACAGATTATACTGCAGCATACTCTGTTGCTCATATTTAAGGAAGGATAAACTTGTATGAATTATGAGTATTACAATCAATAACCAAGACTTGTTTTTTTGAAACTTTTCCTTAAATGTTGTTAGCCTTTTAGCAGTAAGGAATATTGCAAGGTTTTATGATCATATTGTAGTAAACTACTACTGTTGCTCTTTTTTATAATCGTTTTTTTTTTTTTTTAAATTTAATTTGTGAAATTTTCAATTATATAAAGTAAAGGTTCAGGAATAACATAATAATTATGATGACTTTGATGATAAATGGATACTCTAGCCGAGAAAATAGTAGCTTTTTCATTTAATGCAATGGCAATTTGTGAATGACATTTTTGCGTTCTAAAATGGCAACATAGGATCTGCCATTTTAAAAAAAAGAAACAGTCGGCCACGCTTGCTACAGAAATCATTTCACTTTTCGGGGGCCTATTTTCCCCCTTTACGTTTAGTTCCAATATTGCTGTAATTACTTCATTACCAGAGCAAAACTTTAAATCGTAAGTCAAAATTAGATATGGCCGACTTGGACGATTTCTTCGCGAAAAAAGATCGCAAAAAGTCGAAGGCAGTGAAAAAGTTCGCTACAGCCGATGAGTTAGCCAAAAAATTGGACGACCCAAAACAGAAATCAGATGTAAGGCCGAAGAAGGAGCGGCCGGTTCAGGAGGGAGAGGAAGGAGGTCGAAAAGGGGTGAGTTCTGATACTAAACATTTAAATTTTAACACAACATCATGACAATCTTTGTGTCTGAGAGATTCGTGGTCATTCTCCACAATTATAGTGAAACCCTGTTTATTCCGCGGTGACCAATGCTCAGTTCTGGCGTCTGAATACCGATTGACCTGGTTTCATAGGAAAACCTATCAACTTTTTTTAGTAGGTCGTCAATCTTGTACCCTAATTTCGAGCAATTACTTCATTATTAAGGGTACTTTCCATTTAATACATATTATTATCTATAACGGCAGACGTGTCTCCACAGATGATGGTCGTATTGCAATGTCATTCATGGAAAGATAGGTTATGTTCAACATTTTCATAAAAGAAAGTTGTGTTTGACTGAAGATGTGAACTAAATCTTTGTAATTTCTTTTCTAAATAAAGTTGCCTAGGTTTGCTTGTATTAATAACCAACACTCTGTCACCATTCTTCAAATAATAAATCTCAGAAATAAGAAAACTATCATCTTAAACTATGATATATATTATCATTATTCTATCTATCCAGGATAGATCATTAATCTATCCATAGACACATAACATACATTTTTAAATACACTTTTCTTGTAATGTCAAGGTAAACTGAATATAGCCAAATATGTAATTTAACCTTCTTACTTTGTATCAACAATTGATAATCTTATGTTGTTTGTAGGAAAATGTAAACAACTTAGACTATAAATGTATGTAAATTGATAATTGTGACAATTAAGACGGTCAGTAATATTTATGTAGCGGTTAAGGAAAACAATAACGTTTGATAGTAATGTGTTATTAATACAAATATTATTCTATGATTAGAATTCTGCAAAATTGTGTCAAGTATTTACTCAAATGGACATAGCAAACATGTAAATTTTTAAATAACTCATATTTACAGATAAAACTTAAACATTACTCCCTAGAAAATGTGTATTTTCGATTTCTTAAGTTATTCACGCCTGGTATGGAAATGATTGTGTGATGGTTGAGAGGGGAGAAGAATGGAACGTGTTGCGCCAACCTCAAGTAACAAAGGAGAAGAGAAAGAAGTTGAAGAGTCTTTTCCTATTCTAATTAGTGAAACATTTAGTTTAACATTTATAAGACTGTCTTGACTGCCTCATTGGTCTAGTGGTCACAAGTGCGGGTTCGATTCCTAGAAATTTCGCAGTAGCAGCCACGGAGCCTGGATTTGTACCTGGTTGATGGCAATAGGGCCTCCTACCACATGGGACTTAAACGTAACTGGTGAAATGTGGGTGTAATATTGGGGTAAATCTGATGACCAGTCCTAGCAAGGGTATTGTATTACTCAGTACTAAATGGGTTGTGGATGTCAGATAGGCAGTCTCTCTGTGTAGAATACTGGTATTCAGCTGCATCCTGTTAGGTTGGGAGGCCACCCCAATATAGTTGGAAAAAGGCTAGATGGTATGTTTTTTTTTTTGTTAAGAGCTGCACTAACACATCCTTTAGTTTCTTTAGTCCTTTCACAGTTACCTTCCATAGCTGCAGTCAAACAGCAACCATATTGCGATGAACATAAAGATCAATATAATTTTTATAGACTTGTTAGTGATGGTATCCTACTGACAACCTTAATGCTAAGAACGTATGGATCAATGTCAGTTTGACAGCAACCCATGGGAGGAGTTACAAATTACTGTTGCAACTGTTGCAAGTCCCTATTATCTCCTTGCAACCATCACCATTTATCAAAGAGATAGTTCTAGAAAGTTCTGCCTAGATCTTTTTGGAGTTCTTTGCCAGGGTATTCTACCAAGCCTTCCAGGGCTGCGGGACTGTCCGAAAGAGATACCGCGGCCCTGGAACACAAAGGGCAAAGAAGGAACATGGATGGGTTTTAGTCAGTACACGTCTGACACACCCTTTCGCTCTGCCCAGAGCGGGAGAGGTCATTAGATGATTACCCATCCGAAAAAAAAAGGGGATTCCGTAACGCCTGCTCTTGTTTTGCTACAGTTCTACTTTGTTCAATCATCATTTTTCATCTACCCTATATCCTAATTTATTTGGGGCACAGTATGTTTTCTTCCATACAGCTGTAATTTTTTTTTTTTTGACGATTGCACCTCGCAGTTCAGCCTATGAGCTATTCGTGCGAGCGGAAATCATTTATTCCACGAAACATACTGGGATAAAAAGAACATTACGACCCAACTCATGATCATGGGTTTTATTTATAGAGTTGGTCATAATTTATCCGTTTGCCAAACATCATTGAAAACGGTTACGATCTGAAGTAACAGATTGACAGAGATACTTTTTACCCGACTAGGCGACACAAAGGAGGGTAATATATTTTGCATTTATAATATTAAGTTATTCCCCTATAGTCGTTCCACGTCGACACTCGCGGTTCGGGAAATCCCTCTCCAGTTGACCTGATCACCTGACAGTCGAATCTTTAACTGTCCATAATAGATTTAGGTTACCGAGAACACGGCTTCAGTTTCAAATGAAACGATTCGTTATGTAACACTAAGCGTTGTATAAGGTTCTAATGGTTAGAAATTGTATAAAATTTTCTTTAGATCTAAAATTTTGGGATATTCGTTTTATCCTACATGGTTTGGGTAGACGATAGGTCATATCTTGTCTGTCGTTAGAACGGGATAACATATTTTTTGTTTCGAACAAAAAGAAAAAATAATATATTTTTTTTTTACGCCATTATGAGGGCTCGGAAGATTTTTAAAGGAAAGCTTAAGTGGTGCCAAAAACACCACGCGCTGCCGTCTGTATCAACTTACCACCCTTAATTCCTCATCAAATCATTCAGCTACAAAGAAAATGTATTTGCATACAGCCAATTTTGCAGAGAATATGCCTACGTAAAGTTTTGACGAAAAACGTTCTACAGCACATGGTACCCGGTAACTAAGAGTGTAGCGCTTCTATAAAGAAGCGCTACACTCTTAGTTACCGAAACCCCCGTAAACCCTGTAAACCGGATGAATAGTTTCGGATATCACCTCCTACATCCGAAATTCCAAACTAACAGCCTCTCTATAATGTTACTGTAATTAATTCTTAACTACGACTCTAAACGAATCTTCTCCAATCTTTCCAGGAAGAAGAAGAATGGAAGGAGTATGAGGAGCCGGTGAAAGACTACACCGGCCTCAAAATCCAGGTGTTGCAGGGAGGCAACCAGCAGTCCGAGTCGGGCCGCGACTCCGCCTCGGAGGACACCCCGATGGAAGGTGGGAAGGTCAAGGGTCCTTGGAATAAGCCTGTAAGTAATTTTGAAAGAAGGAGAAATCCAGCCACGTCTGCTGGAGCGTCCAAAATGTCTGTTCATATGCACACAAGGGGTGCCATTGTCTGCCAGGGCCGCGGGACTGTTCGAAAGAGATACCGCGGCCCTGGAACACAAAAGCAAGGAAGGAACATGGATGGGTTTTAGTCAGTACAAGTCTGATACTCCCTTCCGCTCCGCCCAGAGCGGGAGAAGTCATTTGATGATTTCCCATCCGAAAAACAAAAGGGGGTGCATTGGTGGCTTGTCCCAGAAAAATACAAACTGGGACAAAAGATTTGCCTTAAACTGAGCTGTTCTTGAATTTTAAAGAGTAGGCAGCGATCTTCAGATCCCATATCTTCCCGTGGGTGTCATAAAAGGCGACTAAGGGACTACCAGAGAATGGGAAGCAGCGTTCTCTGTGCCTTTGTAACAACCGTAATACGATCGCTAACCCGCCTGCCTAGCTTGGCGATTATGGCAAAACCCCCCTTTAGGGGAGATCTATGTCTAGCAGTGGACGTCTTTAGGCAGAAATGATGATGATGACCTTGAGGCAGCGATCTGGCGCTCCTCTGTCATACCTCTTGCCCTGTAGTTTTTGTCAAAATATGGATATTATTAACTTGGTGATAACGTTGTTGACTGCCCCAGTGTCCATTAGCCAGCATCACATACAGATATCAACACTTTCAAAGGCTATTTTAGCTTAAAATGGCATAATATAACATCGAAGCTTGTATTTTCCACGTGGATTTTTCATAGCACAATTTTAATACCGCCATATTTGATTGCAGCACCAACCGGAAGCGGAAACCCCAGCGCCGGCGCCGGTGGAGGAGCAGCCGAAGCCGCGCGAAAGCAAGCCGGCGACGTACGTGCCGCCCTCGTCGCGTCAGCGGCCCGTCGAGAACGTGCGCAGGAGTACGGTAAGTGACGAAGTAACGTACCTAAAAATGGAGTTTGAATGCTAGTTGGTTAACTTTAGAGCTCATTTTCCATTTTCTGTTGTTTGATTTGCTATTCCTACGGACATAACGTTATGTCTGTTTCTGTATACCTGACAACGAAATATAAAACGATTGGTTCAGTGGTTTTGGCGTGAAAAGGTAACAAACAAACTTACTTTCGCATTTATGACATTATAAGGTTGGTATGTAAAATAACTGGTTAAAAAATCGTACAAAATAAAAAAGTATGTCTACCCTACTCAACGTTTTCCTCAAGGATTGTAAAAATGATTTATCTTTTTAAGTATAACACTTACAGGGACGACTGATTCGTCAAATTTTAGTACAACATTTTTCACAATTTCTGATGTATCTACAATGCAAATTATAAACACAAAGGCAGTATATTCTTGGATACGCGTTATGGCTTTTTCTTCAGTTGTCCAGATTGAGAGATCCAGTTAATGAGTTCTAACTTTCTTTGTTTAGGTTTCACAAATTTTATACCTTACCATGAAGTTTTCACAATTATTTCCTAAATCCTCTTATAATTTGGTTGAAATTGGAAGAGTTTTTCGAAAAGATCTCTCAGTCCACACGCACATGACTATCTGGGTATATTATAGTCGGAGACTAGTCATCAAAGAGCGCCGAATAGTCGGCTCGACTGATCGAAATTTTATTTTATTTATTAATATTTAATTCACAAGTAACAAGACACAATATGTAAATAACAATATTTCTTAACAACTATGTTAGTAAACTTAACCTACATACTTACACCTAACACTGCCTTATGGATATGAGAATCCCTGCTACAAGCCCAACACTGATGTAGAAAGCCTGCAGTAACGATTCACATACAAAAAAAAAGTGTGTGTGTGTGTACTTATGTACACGCGTTAGAAGTTATACTTCTTTTAAAAAAAAATATCTGTCGCCTTATCTCAGCCAGCAGTAGATTAAAAATAAAAAACCTAGGCTTGTCAATATCTGACACTAAGCTAACTTCAGGGTGTATGTTGACTAGCTAACTTCATGCTGTTAAATATAGGTGTCGGTGTGCGCGCGCATCGTAAAAATTCACTCTCATCATTTTTCTCCATCGCGCCAAAAGAAGTATAACTTCAAAAGTGTTGGGGCATGGCTGGCCCGCACCCGGCGCAACCGGGTGAAATGATATCATATAAAAATCCTTAGTAAAAAAGTGTGCAAACAATGAACACTACACTAACGCACCTAGCGGCATCAAGCACTATGCCCTCATTCTCATGAGATCGAGAGATAGCATCATTGCGAGAGAATTTAGCAGTTTTCGAGCAAGACTTCTTTTGGTTGTAGAAACACGCGCCCGACATCCACAACGACGACTACTTCCCGGTGCTGGGCGCCAGCGCCAAGCGCGGCGGCGGCGGCTGGAGCACCGCGGGCGCCGGCGCCGCCCGGGAGCCCACCGCCGCGCGCCAGCCGCTCGCGCTCGGCAACCGCTTCACCTCGCTGCAGGACGACAGCTAGCCAGGTATGCCGACAACTATTTATTTTCTCTCCACTTTCTTGCTCGTGGCTAAGTAATAACTGCCACTCGGGTCGATCTTTAGGTTAAGCCGTGCTTGCCTAGGTTGGTCTGTGGATGGGTGACCACCCATTACATACCAGGTTTCACGTTAAGCTGTTGGTCCCGACTGTCATTTGTAGATCTTTGACAATCGTTACAGGTAGTCAATGGCCCAAAAAGTCTGACAACCAATCTTACCAAGGGGTATCGTATTACCCAGTACTAACTGGGTTGTGGAGGTTGGATAGGCAGTCGCTCCATGTAAAATACTGGTACTCAGCTACATCCAATTAAACTGGAAGCCGACCCCAACATAGTTGGGAAAAGGCTAGGCAGATGAAACTACATTCCTAAACTTGTTGTAATGGATGTTAATATATCGTAATGACCTCGACCGCCACTTGTGCAACCCGGAATTACGAAATTTTAATTAACTGGATGGATCATACCTGGGATCCTTTTAATTACGGAGATATTGATGGTCAAAGTTAGGAAATTTTCACCTGCTTTTTTTAAATCCAAGTTTTCAATGTGCTACATAATTACCTTCACGATTCACACCAAAAATGGACATTTCCCAGCAATATTTTTTGTGCAATTGTACTTCGTTTTTCGAATGACGCCTTCGTTAAGGGTCCTTTTATACTTTGTAGGTACTAACTTAACAAGAATTTTGTCAAACAAATGTATTTTATGAGAAATTTGGTGTCTAAACTTCAGTCTTCGTAGTCAACGTTTGTATGCACCAGAGCAGCCGGGCGTGGAAAGGTGATGTTAATCGTGAACTTAGGGCTGAGTCGTCATTCGACCAGTCAGACTTGTGACCTAATTTTTATTATAAGCTACCACGAAAACCGTGGAAATAAGTTTCAACATTTTGAGCTATTCTAGCTGCGATTGGTTTGTTCCACACACATCCCTCGCTACGCATAATGGCTTATCCCTGGTGGAAACGCAGTCTAAAATCAAAACATTTTGAAACGAAGTTTGTACACGCGGCTGTGCCGCAACCCGCGTTTACATACTGTATAGTTCGGTTCGAACTTTATGGCGGCTCGGAAGTTAGCTGCGAGTGACGACCTGCGTATTATACAGTCAAGACGAAGAGTCCTCTGGACCCCGCTTATATCTAAAATTGTGTTCTGCGGAACTTTACTTTAGATGTTCCGAGCCGCCATAAAGTTTGAACCGTTATACCTGCGCAGACCGTCACTTGCAGCTAACTTCCGAGCCGCCACAAAGTTTGAACCGAACTATACAGTATGTAAACGCGGGTTGCGGCACAGCCGCGTGTACAAACTTCGTTTCAAAATGTTTTGATTTTAGACTGCGTTTCCACCAGGGATAAGCCATTATGCGTAGCGAGGGATGTGTGTGGAACAAACCAATCGCAGCTAGAATAGCTCAAAATGTGAAAAATACGCGATATTTTGGTTGCAGCCTAAAACCAAAACATTTTGACACGAAGTTTGTAAACGCGGCCTTACAGGTGCTATCATTACGTAACTTCAAATATCGTTTACGAAACAATCCCCTTGTCAAATAGATTAATTCCTTTATTTACTTTCTGTACATATTAATTTAGCTTTTTAAATATCCCTAAAAAAAAGTGTGTGTTCTTATTACGCACGTAAGAAGTTATAATTCTTTGGCGTATAAAACTAAAGTGTTGACTAGCTAACTTTAGGGTGTTTGTTAACTAACTAACTTCAGAGTGTCGGTTTTTCATGATGGTGTGCGCGCGCATCTTCAAAATTTACTCTCATCATTTTTCCCTATCGCGCAAAAAGAAGTATAACTTCAAAAATTAAAATTATAAAAAAATAGAAGCCCACCGGTATTGGGAACAGACTCTCACGGCTCCAGAGAGAAGAACCTCCTAAAAATACGAACCGTGTCCAGGAGTACCATTTTCTAAATCAAGCCCTTGATCTAGATGCCTAACAAGAGCCTCCTCAGGTATTGATCGAGGCTCTTGACAACTTAGTTATGGGCTGATACGACTATCGGCACAATTCAACTTCGCGAGCTAAGTCAATATATTAATTTAATTATTACACAACTCACAATATCAATTTTGGTTCCAGGTAACACAAACCCACAACGTGATACGCTGCAGTAAAGTGAAGTGTCAATATGGACTTGTAAGCGAAGCCTGGCGCATAGCATATACAATATATTACCTATACACACTCAAACAGAAAGAACAACATGCATTTCATATGTTGCCCCATACCGGACCTACAATATGGCGGCCAGACAGTTGCTACAATACTGTTCCAAGTTTGAATTAGACTTTATTTTTCTCTTCAGTGCTGTTATTTGTTAAGCCAGTAATTTTTAATCGATTTTCTCGCAATCGATTCTTTTCGACGACGTCCGTTTCGTATGAATTGTAGACAATAAATTAATGCCTAAAGTGCTTTCAGACTTAATGTAAGAAACACTCATTTTAGGAATACTTTTTACAACACAACATATGGCAACTGTCTTAAAAAAAGTGTAAAAGCAAGAAATGAATGTGCGATTTGTTATTTTTTATGTTTATATTGATAAATAAATAATAAAAAAATGTGTCTCGTATGCGTGGAAATGGACATTTAGGGAAAAAAATTGGTGGAATTATTTATATACAGAACCGATGATTTTAAGTGTTAATAATCAATAAACCAAGCGTGGAGTATAGATTTTTATATTTAAACGAAATTGTTATAAAAATTGAGAAACATTGAGTAAAGAAAGCAAAGCGCTCCAGTTAACAATATTGTACATTTTGTTTTGATATTGCAATTATAAATTCTGTAACGGCAAATCATTGGAAATATCTTGTACCATAGAAATAAATTATGTATTTAAAACTAATGTTTATTTTATTTATTTATCTTATGTATATCCCAATATTTTTATGGCACACACTTCTATCCCGGCATCCGGCATTAGATTATTTGTATCCTGGCATTTACACCAAGTTAAAAGACATGTATTATAATTTAGTGTATTATTTTTGTTATAATTGACACCTGAAATAAGTTTTAAGTTAGTTTGTCCTGCGCGAAACCGGTTTACTGGTTTATCATGTCAGGATATACTAACTCAAGCAAAGCAATTGCACTGTGACCAACTTGGATCTAGCTGGTTAATCTAACCTGACCCATTCAGTTGTAGTGCCCTCTAATCGTCTTACCGGTTTGGCCTTAAATCATTTATTCAAAATTTGTGAAAAAGATGAACAAAATAGTAATTTACGAAGGTTGGAAGGAACAAAAAGATAATTTTATCGTTTTCTGCCAATTAAAACTTTTTAATGGTGAAATATCATTGCGACATTTCCTTGAATCATTGCGTTAAAGACGTAATTTAAAGGTTTTTCATTTAAATAAGTAGTATAACTAGACAGCACAGTTTATTTAGTTATTTATTTAAGGAAAAACAAACAGTAGCGCAGTAACTATTAGTCATAAGATCCCTAAAACAATTACGCTACCCACTACGTTCTCCACAGATTACAATTTAAAGTATTTAAAACTAGTAACAACACAAATACAACTATACAATGGTCAACGGTCCTGACTAATATCTGGAATTTTAAGAATACACATCTATTATATAAAAATAAAATAAAAAGGGAATTTGTGTGCGAATTTTTAGTTAGGAATAATTAATGAATTAGTTGGAATTTGTGGAAAAATTAGTGTTGTGACAAACGAGAAAAAAAAAAGTGTGTGTGTGTACTTATGTACACGCGTTAGAAGTTATACTTCTTTTAAAAAAAAATATCTGTCGCCTTATCTCAGCCAGCAGTAGATTAAAAATAAAAAACCTAGGCTTGTCAATATCTGACACTAAGCTAACTTCAGGGTGTATGTTGACTAGCTAACTTCATGCTGTTAAATTTAGGTGTCGGTGTGCATCGTAAAAAATTACTCTCATCATTTTTCCCTAACGCGCCATAAGAAGTATAACTTCAAAAACTGTTTGACATACTAGTGTGATAATCTGGTGTGACTACGAGTCCGCAATTGAATAAAACAACTGTTTTTTACGAAAATGACAAGGAGCGACATTTGTTTTTTTTTATTACTGGTGAGAAAATTCATGTATACAGTATAATAATATGTATTATAAGTTCAGAATGATGTACTGAATATTTGGTGACCGTATT